>VXAW01008448.1:239393-289519 GCA_013399735.1 Tyrannus savana | reverse complement strand
GAGGGTGGGCAGGCCCTGGCACAGGGTGCCCAGAGAAGCTGTGGCTGCCCCTGGATCCCTGGGAGTGTCCCAGGCCAGGTTGGACGGGGCTGGGAGCAGCCTGGGCTGGTGGAAGGTGTCCCTACCCATGGCAGGGGGTGGCACAGGAGGGGCTTTGAGGTCCCTTCCAACCCCAACCATTCTATGATTCTATGACTTTTACAGTTGGAACAGCCCTGGTTGTGTGGCAGGTAATTAAATATCCAGGGGAAGGTGGCTTGAGGTTCACATGTGCCATAATTCCACACTATCTTGCCTATGCAGACGTTTGCCCTGCGAGATACCGACAATTTTACGGTGTTCCTCTCCACCTCTGTGAGTGAGTTATGGGTTCATTTCTGCAGGGGAGAATGAACAACATTAATAGGACTTTGGAGAGCAGTCTGAGTTTCAGAATGATGTATCCTTATCTTTTGAAGTTCTTCCGTACTGATCTTTGAGGCAGATATGAAACCATTCAGATGGTGTTTTATAACCTACCCTTGGGAAAACAAATGTTTGTAAACATCTCTCTCTTTTCAGGCCATGAGAAGCAGCCAGTACATATATTATATACCATAGCCACTGCCCTTACAGATCCTCATGTCTTCCCCTCTTATCTTCTCATTTTGACCCCAGCTCTCACACACTGTTTTGCCTCAGATTTGTAGTGACTCCCACATGCAGGGGGGAGGTTGGGTGCAGAAAAAGTGTGTCCAGAAGGAAACCTAAGGGTCTTGGGAGTAGGCAGGTGCTGATGTTACTTGTTTCCACTCATGGGCTACTTGATGAGACTTAAATTGAGGTCAGCCCTGGGCACAGAGGTTTATTTGATATTGTTGGTGTTGAGAGTGTGTACAATTAATGCCTGACCTCGGGGTGCTGCAGCCGAGCAGATGGAATTATCTCTGCAGGTTCAGCAGGGAAAGCTGCTCCCCTGCCCAGCACCTGGGGGAGAGAAAAACAGTTTCAAAGGATGCTTCCACCTGTGCCACCAGGGTGTGGGAGACTGCTGGGGTCTGACAGTCATAAAATTACTGTGGTGCACCTTGAACTTGTTTGTTTGCTCCTCAGCTCCCCGCTGATGAAATCTTTGCGCCCGCTCGCTGTAAATTTAGCTGTAAGTGGTTATCTGTCTCATCCCCAGCCTCAGAGGGCTCATTCCTGCCTTACAGCCCTTTGTTATTGTGGGAAATGAAAGGAAAGGGGAACTGGAGTGGTGCTGAGCCCAGGACTGTTGTCAGCCAGAGCCGTATCCCGTGTCAGACTCTGATTCTGCTCTGAGGGTGCAGGGGCACTTTCCCCCCCGAGCACCTCTGCTGCTCCTCTGTCAGTGCAACGGGTTTGAGCAGATGTGGCCAGGACAATGACTTAATTTCTCTTTCTACCTTCTCCTGCTCCCTGCCAGGGTTCTGTCTGCCTTCCTCCGTGTCCCAGCGTGTGCTAGTTCACGGCCCTCCTGGGATTGACTCGTTTCCTCTGATAGTTTCCTAATAAAACATGCTTCAAGCACCAGCATCACCATCCAAATAAACAGTGAAGTTGGTTCCAAGCCCAGTCTTTACACTCACAAACCCTCTCACGTGTTTTTTTCAGTCCTGGGTGTGTTTGTTGGTGAGTTGCTCCTGCATTTGCCACTCGGAGGAATGATTTTTAAACTTTTAAAACGTGCTCTTCTTTCTTCATACAGCAGTTATTTAGGTGCAAATCCCATTATCACCGTCACTAACAGCGCAGCATTAACCCTGGAGGGCAGATGAAGGCTCTTCCCACGCAAACCGTGTGAAATCCGGGGAGAAACGACTCGGAATGCCACAGGGGATGCACCCAAAGGTTATATCCTACAAATCCCATTACCTACTAATCAGTTGGTGTGCTGGCCTCCCACGTATTGCTTGGAAACTGTGCTCATGAATTCAGTCTGAAGCAAACGGGGTGTTCTAAGCTATTGACTCTGTATTTTGGGCACTAGGAGGCTGTTGGGTGCCACCAGGCTCACCCTGCTGTAGAGTAGTTTGGGATTCTTCACATTTGGATGTTT
Organism: Tyrannus savana; assembly: GCA_013399735.1. NCBI lineage: Eukaryota > Metazoa > Chordata > Aves > Passeriformes > Tyrannidae > Tyrannus > Tyrannus savana. The sequence goes on along the minus strand of VXAW01008448.1, from coordinate 287,460 downwards.
TTTTTTTCCCCAAGGAGTCACGGTGTTTATGTCTCAGAACGTTAGGCCCCTGTAAAGAGCACATCTTGCCAGCTGGTTCAATTTGCATGGCAGTTTTTCCCATTTCGACGTTCACGCTGTTTTTGCAGGGATGTAATTTAGGCTGTAATTTGACACGGGCTTGTTTTTATCTCCCTGCTAAGATTTTGGTTTGGGGAGGTTTGCTCTCCGTCTCCACTTGATGAACTAATACAATATTCAGCTGCTGTGTGGACCCTGTATTTCAATTTGGCTCCTCGTTTGGAGGAGTGTGGAAAATGTTCAGTGCTGTATAATCAAATAATTTAAATTCTGCTGGGCCTTTTGCCAAGGCGAGGAGGTGAGTGCTGGGTTTAAAAAACAAGCCCTGAGTTACATATGGTTTTTGGTAGCTTCCAGAAGACTTTTAGGGCAGTACTGAGGTCGTGCAGGAGGCTTGTCTTGAAGAGGGAACCTGGAGATTTTGGAGAAGCAGGATAAATAGGGAACCCTCGTTCCTTGGAGGAACAGAGTGCCGTAGGAGGGACCCACCCATGTCACTGCACCAGCTGCTGGGAACAAAAATAACCCTGTCCCAGCCAAACCCAGGACTTTTGGGAGAGCAGAAAAGGGGAATTTGTTTTCCTTCCATCAGTCTTCAAAGGGGTGGAAGGGGATCAGTGACGTGGAGGTGGCACCTCCAGGAAATCTTTTGTGTCCACCAAGGACAATTCCCATGAGTATGTTTGACTGAGATACTTATTGTTTCCTCACCAAAACACGGAACACAGGAGCAGAGAGAGGGAACAGCTGAGTGACATTTATTTTGGCTAGCAGAGACAGTTGCAGAAATCACACTTGCAGTGACAAAGGCTCCCCCTTTTTTCTCTTGTCATTCCTACACCATTCCCTGTGGGCAGCTGGCATTTGTGCCCCCAGCATTTGGCCTTCTGGTATTTCTCTTTGCTGTTGTGGTTGTGAAGTTTTTACAGAATCTCATGTTTTCTTCATAACATTAGTGTTATGTAGAGAAAAAAAAAACACATACAGTTTTATTCAAGTTTTTTTTTTTTTTTCTTGTTTTAGGTTTGTGTTAAAAAAAAAATAGTGGCTTTAGATTTTTTGGAGTGTGATTTTTCTTAGTGCAGCCTCTTTTGCTTAAGCAGTTCTTGATAAGAAACAGATTAAGAGAAGAGCCCTCGTGATATGAGAATGAAATGACTTGTTTGTTTTGGGCTTGTAATTATTCTCCATGATGGTTTTAGAGTTGTAACTGATTTGTAAGCTTTAATAATCGTGGTGTGCCATCATACCTTGCAGCACTTTATGGATGAATCCATCTCTGTTTCCAGCCTCGTGTGGCAGCACATTTAATGTGGCCGCATTTTTCATGGCGTAATTAAAACTATTAATTTCCACAACTCCAAATTGCCCGTTCTGGCAGCCTGTGGGTGGATGCAACAGGGACCAAATAATTTTATTTGGGGAATGCTGGAATTTGCAGGGAAATTGGGGCACAGCTCAGGGGGTTTGTGGGAATGTGGAAGCCAGTGTGTGTGTGTGTGTCTCCCTTCCACACCAGTCACAGGCATTTTGTAAGATTACTTCATATGGCACGAGGGCAATGAGAATTCCGTGCCACTGGCAAATACAGTGAGTATTTTTCCCTCTGAATTAGAGAGGAGAAGCAGCCTGAGTGACTCCCTGGCCTTAATGCATTCACTGGGTACAGAACAAATAGGCAGTGTGAAATCCCTGCTGTATGCTTGCTTTCCAATTTCACTACATGATGACTTGAAGGGAGAAAAAAAAAGATCTCATAATGTTATTTCGGTGCATTTGAGATGTGGAAGGAATTTTAAGTTCTTTTACGCCGAGACCGCTCTTATTTAGTGAATATAGGCCTGAGTTTCCTGTTTCAAACAGAAACAGGGATAATAGATTTCATAATATAATTATCTACACAAAATAAATATACTATGTTAAATAAATAAATAAATATAATATGACATAGTTCACTGGCACAGGCTGTCCCCAGGGTTAGTGAGTGACTCACAAATGGGAAATTCAGCACTTATGGTACCAACATCTATGTTTATTCTGGGAAGTCTCTCTGATTCAGCTAATGAGATACTTTTCCCTGCACTTGATTTCATTGTTGGGTGTGTTGGGTATCAGGGAAAAGCTCTCCACAAGTGTCATGGCACTGCCTCATTTAATTTAGGTAAGGATGGGATCAGAGGATCTGCTTTGCAGAGAATAAATACCAAAAAATACTGCCTATTATATACTGGATATAACATACTGGATATAAAATAGCAGATAGGTTATACTGATTGTATTTAACTTTTAAGTAGTGAGAGCATCGTGTTTGCCAACAATAAAGAACTCCTTGTAAGGAAATACATTCTCACAGCTGGATCATAAAACAGTTTTCCCCAGTGTGACATAAGGAGAAATCACACTTCTCGTGGATGGCAGGAAAGTCATGCTGCACACAAATGGGATCAGTTAAAGGGGATGCATGAAGGGAATGGAATTAGGATGGAAATATGCTTTGCTGAACATCTAATTCCTGCACTAAAAAAAATTAATTAAATAAATAAATTAGGGCGTTCATTCTGAACATGCTCTGACTCCAGACACAGACAGAGCACCCAGGGAGGGGAAACTGCAGCCTGGGATTCCTTCTCTGAGCTCCCTCTGCCTTGGCTTGTCATGGAATCACAGAATGGTTTGGATTGGAAAGGATCTTAAGATATCATCCCATCCCATCCCACCCCCTGCCGTGGGCAGGGACACCTCCCACCAGCCCAGGTGGCTCCATCCTGGCCTTGGACACTTCCAGGGATCCAGGGGCAGCCACAGCTTCTCTGGGCACCCTGTGCCAGGGCCTGCCCACCCTCACAGGGAGCAATTTTTTACTAATATCTAATCCAAACCTACTCTGTCCATCCATTCCCCTTGTCCTGTCCCTCCATCCCTTGTCAAAAGTCTCTCTCCATCCTAACAGATGCTCTTGAGCCTGCTGACCACGTTGTCATGCAGATATTCTTACAGATACTCCATTCTGTAATACTGGCTTGGCTCTTTGTCTCCAGTTCTCCATTTTGCATTTCTTCTGCATTGCAGCACATTCTTTAGACAGAGAACAGGAATGGGGAATACCCTCCCCTGTTGGGATGAAGATCTGAATCCAAGAGCAAGTGACCTGCTGTGAGAGAAGTTTGGTTTGTTTTTACTTTCAATGATTAATTTCATATAGCCCTAATTAATTATGTAGTGTTGCGACCTCTAAGTCTTCGGTTCTCCTTGTCTTTAAATGATCTTAAAATTCCTGATGGCAGCATTTGCTGGTTTTTGGCTGCAGAAACATCTCCCACAATCCATATCCCGCTCCAGGACCTTCCTGCTCCCCTTGGACCTGCTGCCTCTGTGCAGATAAATGACCCAAACTTGCCAGCAGAGCTCTGGATGAGCAGTGCTGTGACTTCTGCTTTGTGCCCTCGGGCTTTGAAGGTGTCCCCAGCCTGCAGATGGGCAGAGGAGCCCCTGACAAACCCTCTGGGTTTGCCCTTGTGTTCTTTCAGGAGCTCTGGTTTGTGTGATCCGTGTCCAAACAGACTCGTGTCCTCTCACCAGCAGGATATTCAGTCTCTCGGGATGAAGTGGCTGCTGGTGAAGGTTTGTCTGAGCCAGGAGAGAATGTACCAGCTGACAGCCAGGGATTAAGTGGTTCTGTTGGTGCCAGGGGTAATCCTTGTGGAGAACTCCAAAATCGATTGATCCTGAAGCGCAGAAGGTTCGGGTTTTTTATTTCCAGGGCTGTGATCTTGTCCCTTCTGACTTTGTTCTTTCCCCTAAAGTACAGGGGGGAAAAGGCATTAATGAGCAGTGTGACACTGAGCCACTGGGAGTGTGAACCCAAAAATGCCATCAGATTTGGGTTTATTGGTGAATTAGGAATCAGATCTGGTGGTGTTAAATGCCATGCAGGGATTGTTTAGCCCTCGAGGGGCTGAGGGGCATCAGAAAGAGGAATGTAATGCTAGATGTGCCGCACTTTTGTGAAATTTAAGAGATTAAGCAGAGAAAAGTCTTTGTCACAGCATGAGGTGCTCCCAAAGGGTGGGATAACAGATAATCCCCTCGTACTAAAGCTCTATATTTCAGCTACAACAGCAATCAAAGTAAAGCCTGGAGAGCCTGCAAAACCCTGCCTGAAAGGCAAGGGCTCTCCGAGTGCTACAGAAGCCGTTTCAAAGTTGATCCAACAAGAATCAATTCCCTCTTTTTTCTAAACACTCCTCGTTGGATGTCGGGGCTCCTCTGATGCTGTCAGGAGCTCTGTCCCGGGCGGGCGTCTCCGAGCTGTCACCTTCTTTAGTATATCTCTGTTTAAAACAAAATGTATAAAAAAAACCACCTCTCTGAATGAGGTTGGTGTGTTTTGAGGAATGTAAGGTTTTTTTGTTATTATTTGATTTTTTTGGTGAGCCAGGTGGCAGCCCAGATGGGTGCTGAGCAGGCAGAAGGATCTGCTGACCTGCTGGAAATGGGGAGGGGGGAAACATGAGTGAATAGCACTCACAAGTTCCAAAAGAGGTTGTTAATATGAGCTGCCTTTTGGCCACTGGTGGGCAGTCAGAGCAAAAATGTCTGGGGGGTGGTCAGATTTTTGGCTTTTCCCTGAGAGAGCCGTCCTGGGTCTGCAGGTCTGAGGGTGGGGAGGATTTCTCCTTCGATCCCCACCGTCAGGAAACCTCCAGGTGAGGGGCTGTAACTCTGGGAGCTGGCAGGGCCATTCTGGACTCACAGGGACATTTCCCAGATTCTTGGGCCCCCCTTTTCCTTTGGTGCAGGAGCACCTTAAAGCTATTTGAGCCTGGTTTTTGGGAATTCCCCTTGAAATGAAGCCATGATTGTCTTTCCAGAATCATGTGTGGCAGCACCAGCGGATGTGTGGGTGTCTGTGCTCCTGGGCTAGGTCTAAACACCTCAGCACAGCTGTGCAGCCTGGAAAGGAAGCACAGCTTTTATTTTCTCTTCCCCATGCCTGGTTTTTCTCTGGCTTTGCAGTCGGGAGGGCTCCTCCTCGTCAGACATTACCCCGTTACCTTCCCTGAGCCATGACTTCTTTCTCTTCTGATGTGCAGCCGTGGCAGGATGAAATGCAGAACCATCATCAGGCTTTTACAGAGGCAGGTTTTGGAAGCTGCAAACACTTGCGAGCTAATTTTTAAGATTTCCTCTCAGCTGTGAATTTTCCCAGCAAAAATGACTGATTTTGTGCTGGATGAGGGACGGGAGAGGTACAACAGCCCAGGTTTAAATAGCTGTTAGCCATAATGGCAAGTTTTGAACATGTTTCTCAATAATTGCCACGATGGGGATGAGTGATGCAGCGATGGGTGGCCACATCTGAGTGGAATGTCAGGTTATTCTTTGGAAACCACCTACTCGGTGGTGTGTTCCTCCCCAGCGTCTGCTGCGCTCCTCAGATGTCGTGTCTTTTCTCCTTGCTCTCTTGCTTGATTTCTTTGCTTTTTATTTTTCTCCCTCAGTCTTTTAAAACCCTGCCACCTCCCCGTGGTTTTCTGGGTTTGGGACTTTGGTGCATTTGGGGCCTGTGCTGGGGAAGGTGTAGAAGCATCTTGTCCCCTGTTCACTGAGCTCTGTGACTCGTGCACATGGAGAGTTCTGGGGGGTTAAGTCAAATGGAACCTGTATAACTGCAGGAAAAATTAGGAGAGTAACAGAAGGAAAAAATCTCTTTAATACCTGAATTATTCTCTTTGTTGCTTACATGACCATCAGGAAAGCATTGAAACATTTCATGGCTATCAACTGAGGACAAAAATGCAAACATGGAATCATAGAATTGCTGCATGGTTTGTGCTGGAAGGGTTCTTAAATATCATCTTGTTCCAACTCTCTGCCATGGGCAGGGACACCTTCCACCAGCCCAGGCTGCTCCAAGCCCCGTCCAACCTGGCCTGGGACACTTCCAGGGAGTTGTTCTAACGTGGTTTTATACAATATATACAAGTATAAAAGTAGAGGAGAGTCTGAGTGCCATGGCCAGCGCATTACCTGGAAGTGTGAAAGCACTGGAGTAACAAGGTGCCCCAGAGGAGGAAAGATGTGCTTGTAACAGTGTCAGTATTTAATGAGGGGATCCAGATGTCCCACCAGCACCTTGGTTTGTGGGCAGGGAATTTTTTGAGCAAACGGTTCAGCTGTCTGCTTTGATCCTGAGGGTTTGCAGGAGCCACAGTGGGTCTGTGCTTAGACCCCTCCAGAGGATGTCCAGGAGGAGATGGGAGGTCACAGCTGAGCTGCACAAAGATCTGTGTGTGTCCCCCAAGAAGCTTGGAAGAGCTTTTCTTTGGAGAGCATGTTCTTCTCACGTGTTTGTGTTTGCCTGAGTCACGCAGGGAGGTTCTTTCCACACCACTGTGCCCGATGCCCCCCTTGTCCCCCAGCCCAGAGCACTGAGTGCCACAACCAGGCCTGCCTGGGGCACCTCCAGGGCTGGGCACTCCAAACCTCCCTCTATGTACTAAAATATTTATCTTAAGGTATTTTTAGATTGAGTTTTGTTGCCAGGTAAGAGTAAAATGCATGGTGCTCATTTTCCAAGGGATGAAGTATCGAACACTATAGTCTACAAATGTTTAAAATTTAATACTTCCTCTCATTGTGAGCAGCATTGCAAATGCAATGAGAGTTTCCTCACCAATTTGAGATAATGCAAGGGATCAAGGAGAAATAGATAAAGTTAGCAAAATAATTAGAGATATGATTGGTATTCAGGTCACCAGAGGCAAGACATTCCCCCTAAAGCATCTGCAGAACTGGCCAGAACAGGGTGAGGCGTTACCTGTGACCTGTCCCTGAGCCTGGCGGGCGACAGGAGAGGCCCCGAGGACTGAGGAGGGAAATCTCCCTGCAGAAATGATCCCTCTGTAGATTTGCAGTTTGTTTCCAGTTCACTGAAGTGAACACGGGAATCATGGTCCGGGGTAAGTCACCAGGAACAGGCTCAGTGTGACGCTGCTGTCACATGGGGAAGGGTTTCCCCACCTGTCCTGAGCCTGTGACAAACATGAAACATTGGATGCTATGTTTAATTTTTGTGTTAATTCACTGGCTGGTGAGACATCAGAGACTAGAATTGGAAAGCCACAGACACAACGGCTTCAGAGGGGACTGGAGGCATTTGGACAGGGGCAGAGTTACAGTCTGAAACGGTGTTGGCTCAGGAGGAAACGCTCTGAAATAATTGAGATTTATTTTAGTCACAGTGAGCGCTTGGCAATGCCAGACAGAGTAGAAATGGCTGTGCATAACCAATAGGGCTCAAAAAGGCCTGATGAGGGGCAGTTGGGTGAGTGGCATCGCGTGAGGAGGCACTGAGTGGGTTTGGAGTGTTCAGACTGAGAGGTGCAGCCGAGGCTTGGGTCTCAGGGAGGGATAGAAGCTGCCCCATGGGGAAAAGGGGTGACAGGTAATTTATTCATTCTTTCTCATAACAAAAGTAGTAGGATTAACATATTTGCAATGAAATTATCCGGTAGCAAGTTTCGAGCAAGCAGATGGAGTGCCTGCCCGTGTCCTGGTTAGTGCCTGGGGCTCACTGCCCTGGGCTGTGCTGACATGGGGACACCTTACAGTTCCCTGTGCCTGCAGGGGAGCAAGCCTTTCCAGCCTTAAAGAACAATGGAGAGGGATTTTCACAAGGACATGGAATGACAGGACAAAGGGGAATAGCCCTGAGCTGAAGGAGGGCAGGGTTAGATGGGATTATATGGAAGGAATTCTCCCCAGTGAGGATGGAGAGGCCCTGGCACAGGGTGCCCAGGGAAGCTGTGACTTCCCCATCCCTAAAAGTGTCCAAGGCCAGGCTGGAGCACCCTGGGCTAGTGGAAGGTGTCCCTGAGCCTCATTCTGATCTGTAGAAACCCACTGAAATTAGTGATTTTTCCTCTGCAGCTAAGGAAAAAAAAGAATACTCATAAAGCCCTTTGGGGCCGCTTGCCATGAAAGCAGTTTCACGACTGCTTTTCTCATGCAATAAATTACCCAGGAAAAAAGGATAACAGATTAATTTAACTAATTTAACTAAATTGCATATAGTACGTTGTTTTATTAAGCAATGCTGTGGTGTAATTAAGAGTTGTTTCTGATTAAACACCTTGTAAACACAGAGCTATTAATTAATACTAAATTACAATAAAATTAACCAAGTAACATAAACAAGCCGTGTAAATGTTTTAAAATGACAGATAATTCATCACCTAAAAAGCTGCTCATGGAAACCATTTCTTCTAGAGTTTGCTGAAATTAATATGTCTGTAATAATTGCAAAAATGGAAATAGGGCAAGAAGAGCATTCTTTATGATTTTTCTGTTCAAAATATTCCTTTGATAAGAAATACGGTGGGTTTTTAAGATGGATATTCTTAAAAAAATGTTGAAGCAAAGGCCTGGAGCCTCAACTCACAGAATGCAGGGAAAAAATGTAAAAGTAAAACTCAATGACACCTTCAAGCCCATGCCTGGGTCTGACACTTGTTTGTCCTATTTGAATACGACTCTGGACAACTCATGCATGGCTAAGCTCTAATTTGAGTGTTATGCATTAATGCCACGGCTCCCATTCAGCTCTCATCTGCAGGAGTGTCAGGGTACCTGAAGCTCATTTGCATGCCTCAAAGATGTGCTGGCTCTTTGGATGGTGAGGAGCTCTGGAGATCCCAGGGGTTTTCGTTCATCGCCGTGCATTAAGCAGAGAATCAGCCAGTCCGTGGTGCCAGAGTGCAGGGCTATGGAGGGGGGGTGGCAGCAGGAGGTACAGAAATAGCTCTGAACTCCCCCACACCTGGGATCAAACCTGATTAGGACCAAATAATTGGAAGCAGGTTTTGGCAGTGCCTGAGAACACCCAGCAGCAAGATTGCCAAGGTGTGTGACAGCACCAGGGCCTCGGGCTGTTGTTCTGTGTGAGACAAGGTGAGAACTCCTCGAAATATCTCTGGGGTTAATGGCATTTTGGAAACTGCTGAAAATTCCAATTGACTATTTTGATTGCCTCACAAACAGAAGCTGTATAAATAGACTATGCTTTTTTTTCCTAAGGAAGTTATTGAAGTTTAAAAACTGAAATTATTATGTTTGTCTCATGCTGTTTGGCACTGTAAGTGCCAGAAACGTAAATAGATGTAAAATGCAAACTAGACCAGGTGTGGGTGCAAATTGAAGCCCCAGTGCCTCAGCCAGGAGGCAGCTAAAAAAAGTTTGTTACAAATATCAAAATGCCTTCAGCTTCTGATATTCCAGTATTTGCAGATGAAGGCATTGTCGTGAGCAGGAAAGGCCATGAGGTTATGAGTTTGTCTTTAGTTATGTTTGTCAGTGGACAGAGGGCTGATGGAGGAAACCAGCTGGGGATAGATATATTTGGAGCCATAAAACATTGCTGAAGGTTGCCTTGAATAGTTCCATTTAAGTGGGAGAAGTATTAGCCAAGCCAAGCACAGCCTAAAACACGGCTGACATAAATATTCCACAGACTGGGGGATGAAAGGCTGTGTGAGCTTTTATTCCTGACTGTGCTGTTCAAGCATTCCTGGACCTTACGAAGAGGGAGAGTAGGAGGGAGATTTCAGGAGGACGGGGAGGAGTATGAGCAAACCTGCAAGAGCAGCCACCTGTTTAGGAGGCACAGTGTGATTATATCCTGCAGTGTCATGTCATCCCTATCCCGAGACTCCTCCAGTGCCAGGGAAACACAGAGTGTGAGCGAGGGATTGTTTCTGGGAACATCCACCCGCTGGTTGTGCCCGGGTTCACGGTGTGGAGCGTGGGCTCTGGGGGCAGCTGCAGCTCCACCTTTGCTTAGATCAGTCCCACATCCCTTCCTGTCTCAGGCAGGCTTTGCATTTGACACCTCTTGCTGTCAGTTTGTACCTGCAGGACAAGTGGATCTGGTTGAACTCTGCACCCGGGGCAGACTCAGCTTCTCTTGAGGGCTCAGGTGGGTGTGGGTACCCCGTTTGTCCAGAGTGGAAAGGCTGTTCCCGGTTTCTCCTTGGCTGTGTTTGCTGAGAAAGTCAACCTGCTCTTACCCACCACTCTCGCTACATTCCCAGCTCCCCAGCCCTCACAACTGGGCAGTTTATAGCAGGTTTTTTCTCTAAAATCAGGGTGTTTGTGTTTTTTTTGCCAGATGAACCACAGCCTGCCACTTAGACTCGTTTTGCTGGGGTGGAGGCAGATGGCAGAGCATGCTGTGCTCCAGCAGGGCCGGAGGAGTGGGAGCCTGGGCCACCAGAGCAGTGAGGAGCAGCTGGCCGTGGGCTGGGACACGCGGGGGCCAGCTCGGCACCCGGAGCTGCTGAGGACACACCGGCAATTCCCCGCTGTCCCCGGGTCTGCCTCCAACTGCTCGATGAACAGGAGTGTTCCACAGGGAAGGACTGGCACCCTGTTCTCTGCTTTTAGAGAGGAGTCACTATTAAGGAGAGCTGAAGCCTTTTTATCCTGAGTCAGCCAGATAAAGATAAAAGGTGTTTTTCACAGTTCTCCTCATGCCAAGCCATTGGGGAGGTCTGGAGTGGTGAAGGATCCATCTCGTCGTGCTTTAGGACATCCTCTGAAAGGAATGGGATTGAGGAGGAGGAAAGGGGGAAAGGAGGGGCTGATGAAGCTGGAGGAACAAGGCAATAGCCCAGCACTAACTGTGTGCCAGATTCCAGGGATGGGGTTGAGCCTGGAGAAGAGAAGGCTCCAGGGTGAACCCAGAGCCCCTTGCAGGGCCTAAAGGGGCTCCAGGAGAGCTGGAGAGACTCCTGGGACAAGGGATGGAGTGACAGGACACAGGGAATGGCTTCCCACTGCCAGAGGGCAGGGATAGATCACCTCGCAGTGGTGATTCCCTGTAATCCCTTGTGTGGGTTATGAACCCCCACCTGTCAAGTTTTCAGCAATCTGGAGAGTTCAGTGCCTCAGTGAATTCCCTTTCCTGTTGTGTCTGGTTTGACAGAAATCCACGCTGGACTCAGAGGTTCCACACTGACCAGCTTGGAATCCCTGCTGATCTATAATCGAGCCATTTCCTGAGGCACTGCAGATGTTTGAGTGACCTTCATTAAGGAAAAAAAACTCACCAAGACTTTTAAAACCTGGTTTTATGTTATCATTAGCAGTAAATCCTTTAAATAGACTTCAGATGCAGTGGTGAGTTTGTGTGGCACAGAGGGAGGAAAAAAAAAGAGAACTCATAATCTGGTTGTAATTTTGGAATTTGATCGCTGCTCCTGTGTGTGCAACCAGCCAAGTTCCACCAGCTGTGTGAAACCAGCATTTTCATGCAGCAGAAACAGAGGCAGGCATAAATATATATGGAGTGTATTCAGAAAACAAGAAATAATGCTAAAACAAATCTTACTTTGACTCAAGTTTTCCTTCTGCTGCCAAGAAAAATACGACTGAGCTGATTTTCCGCAAAAGGTTGACAGTAAATCAGGTTTTCATTGCTGCAATTTGACAACAAAACTTACAGTAAAAATGCCAGAATAGTGCTCTTTTCATATTATTAGCAGTTGAGGGAGGCTTTTGGAAGGTGGTGGTTTTCTGAGAGGTTCTGGGAACGCCACCTGTCTGGCTTTGCAGGAGGAAATGGGGGTGCTGATTTACAAACCTGGGGCCGGTAAGTTGTATGAGTTGTGTTAGGGGATACAGTTGCATTTGTGGTTTTTCTTTTTTTCTGGTGGTAACTTTTAAGGTGCTCTTCAGGCAAAATCAAACCCTGTTTTTCTGCTGCAGATGAGGGGAAAGCGATGTTTGCATGCAGAGCAATCCTGCTGCCCTCAGCCTGACCCTGCTTGGGGATTTGGGTTCGGGAATTTGCCTCGTAAGCAGCCCCAAAAAAAAGTAGTGATTAGTCTCAGCATAAAGCAAATTCTGTGAATATTTCAAGAGCTGATCAGTATTCTTTATTTTCTTGACTTATGGATAAAAAAACACATAAATTTCTGCATAGAATTTCAGGAGCAGACTGTGAGAGAAGTGTAGAGGTGGAGTTGGATACAGGAGATGATGTAGGAACACGTATGTAGTGTAAGCACCCTTAGAGGTAACATTTGCTTAATTGAGGTAGAGGGGGTAATTTTCAAAGCTGCTGGAGAGATTTAGGGTTCTTGCTTTGTGAAGAAGGTGAATTTATATTCCTTAGCTGTGGTAATAATGCTCTTCCTGCTGATTTTTAAAATTCTGATATGAGTTACTTATTTTGGTGGAGAAGAGGCCAAGTGAAACTCTAGACTTGGAGAAGGTGCTGGAGGGAAAAAAAAAAGGAAATTACTTGTAGAAATAAATACAAATAGGGCTCTCCAGCTCTCCTGGAGCCCCTGTAGGCCCTGGGAGGGGCTCTCAGGTCTCCCTGGAGCCTTCTCTTCTCCAGGTGAACCCCCCCAGCTCATAAGAGAGGTGCTTCATCCCTTTAATCATCTTTGTGGCCCTTAAGAAAGAAGGAGAAGTCCCCAAAAATTGCAAATATACCAAAATATGTTGCAGATTCAGTCATGGGGGTTGTTTTTCAGGCAGTCATCTGCTGCAGAAATTAAGTCAGTCTTCGAGTACAGCCTTGAAAATGGAGTTAGCACCATATTTTACAGTGGTTCTACCAATGTGCCTTTGTGCTCTTTCTCCCCTGTGGCATTTTGGGCCAGTTCAGTGTGTTTTGGTGCACGTGAAGGAGCTGCCTTTTAGAAGAAACCAACCCAGCAGCCCCGTTCTGGTGGGCACAAAATGCTCTGCTCCCCCTAACCCGGGTGTGAGGGTCTGATCCTTCCCCAGGGCTGGTGTCAAATCCAAAGGAAAGCCCTGAATTATCTGTGGTGAGGATGAAATGGATCCAGCAGGACCTGCTCCCACCCGCTCCCCTCACCCCAAAGCCCAGGCTGATGTGGCACCCACGGGCCGTGTCCGTGCTGTCATCTTCAGTGCCGTGGAGAACCACGGGCTGCAGCTTCTGTCTGGTTTTATCAAGGTAAAACCCAAAGCAATCCCCATCTAAACAGCCTTTTTTGTTGTTGTTGTTGCTGTTGTAAAATAGTGTACAGAGCTACAAGCCCTTGATGATGAGAGGAAAAGCGCTCTGCAGTGTGTGAACAACACACAGCGTGATGCATCTTCATTACCCAAATGCACAATGACGGTCATTTATCATAAAATCTGCTGACAGTGGGCATTAATCTCCTGGTAAAGCAAGTAGTAAACTCAGTTCCCGTGGCATTGCAATTCATTTTGTCCCTCTCCCTCCTCTCCACACATGAAAAACTGGTCATTCTCCGGACAAAGCAATTGCAGCCGTAACGGTGAGGATTTCTGTGGGTGAGACGTGGAATGATTTTGGTGGGGTGTGGATTCAGTGCTGGCAGGACGTGCCTGTGTTTTATAGGAACTCCATTTCCTCCCATCCTCAGTCTCCCACCAGCTCTGTTTAAAGCAGAGAGCAGGGGTTCTTTCAGGAGGAAGTTTCAGCAGTACGTTTGGAATGTGCTACACATGTGTGGAGTCCTGATAATGAAACTTTTACCCCTTTTTACTGGGGTAAATTTTGGAGGCTAAGGAAATGCCCCTCAGGCGTGTTCCTCATCCCAGGGAGGACTCACACACACAGCACCAGGCTGCACAGCACCAGTCAGGGCTTTTACTGTTCAGTGTTTCAGGTTGGGGAAGGGCAGAGAATATATTTGAGTCCCAACAAATCACAGAGAAGTGCCTGATATGGTTTAGGGCAGGTGTTTTATAAGAGTAAAAATTGCTGTGAATTTTTCCATGGTTTTTGAGTTGACAGCCTTCGTGAAAATATGTAAAGTACTTTAATGGAAACCTCAGGCTTTGTTTCCTTGTCATTTTTCTTATTGGAAGCTGCATTTATCAGGAATGAAATGGCAGATGGCAAAAACTGTGTGTTCTGCTCTTCTCTGTTTGTTTGCAAGGTGAAAACTACTTAAAAAAAGGCAAGTAGGTGACATAGTTGCTCTTCTTAATCAGTAACTAAAATATGAACAATATCATTGATCTATTTTATACTTTCCAGGTGATCAACACATAATCTCACCAGCTAGGTCTGGGAAGTGCAGTTAAGTTCCTGTGATAATTTCCCTTTTAATATGGGCATGTTTTGGCTGAAAAATGATTTCCAAAATGCTCTCTCCAATAATCCACTTAACAACCTGTATTCCTCGAGGCTGAGTTCAAAACTACATGATTTTTTTTTTCCTTGTATCCCTTCTCTTTCAGTTTTCTGGTTTTAAATTCAGTCCTGTTTTAAGATGTCTGTGTAGACACACAGTGAGAGTAATGCTTCCAGTGAATTCCTGGTGTCTGAAGGTCCTGTCTTTGAAACTTTAACTCAGAAAACGCTGTGGGGTAAGGATGGGAGGATCTGTCCTCTTGGAATGCTGGCAGCATAAAAATTTAATGGACAACGTTGAACGGTGGTTGTAAAATGGCAGGAGCTGATTCTTGCCAGAGCAGTTGTCGTGGCAGCATTTCCATTCCATTCCATTCCATTCCATTCCATTCCATTCCATTCCATTCCATTCCATTCCATTCCATTCCATTCCATTCCATTCCATTCCATTCCACCTGCAAATGCTCCTCTGTTGGTTTGATGTCGCTGTTGGAGTGATGGAGTTTGTTGAGCTCTAAAATCATCCTGGAATTCCAGAGTCTCCTTTCTGCTGGGAGCTGTTGTTGCTGAGTCTGTGTGATGAGTAAAGGATAGCAAAGCTCTTGTTTTTTGTCAGCTACTTCCTGTGGAGAGACTGAATGAGTTCCTTTTCCCTTTTTTTTTTGTCTCTGGTCTCTAACAAAAGCTTGGAGTGTTTATTTCCACATGGGGATAATGGACTCTGATGTGTGAATGCTGTGCCAAAGAGATCCTGAAAAGCACATGCAGATTAAGTTATTCCTCAGGTCAGGTTTTGAACAAGGAGTAATCAAGAAGGTCCTAAGTGAGAAGTGGGATAAAAAGCGGAATTCTGATCAGCAGGTGATTTTCTCTCCCTGTGGGGATGGTTCCTCTGGCTGAGCCAGTGAACAGCTCAGGCTGCAGCAATGTGGGGGGCTGGAGCTACTGAGATTTATGGGAAGCATTTACTCAGTGCAGTTCCCAAAGGAAATTATTATTCAAGGTGGAGATGGGGCAGATTATACAGGAGTTATAAGAAGCTGGCTGAGGCAGATAAGGAGCTGGGAAGAGAGGAGGGGATGCACTGAGAGGTGAACTCCCAGGTTGCAGGGCAGGTATTGGAAGCATTCCTAAGGGAAAGGTCCTGTGAGCAGCCCCCTGTAATTCTTTAATAGCCTTGACACAAGGTCTTTGATAGGTCTTTTTAAACTCCTGTAATGCTGTGAAGGAGAAAAATATCACACAACAGAACTTTGTTGACTTTGTGGATTAGTATGACAAAGGCAGGATAAAATTTAAGAATGAGCACACTGCCATTCTGTTAGGGACTCAGAGCAGGGGGCTGCCATAAACAGGAGTTTCAACATATGGAAATTCAACTTTTTTTTAAAAAAAAGAAGTGTTTGTTTGTAGCACATAGCTGAAGCTCTCATAACTGCAACATTTTCCAGAGCACCTGCTCAGCAAAGAGCTGTGATTCCCATGAAGAGCAGAGAGCTTAGATATACCATAAATTCAGAATAAATAAACCCTTAGCTTTTCAATGTCAGGTTCTGAGCCTTATTCTGTCGGGTTCAAAGCAGCTGCAGCTCTGCCCCCTGGCCTTGCATGAGGAGCAGGAAGGTGCCAGGCTACCACGATGTGGGTTATTATTGGAGCAGCCAAGGAGCTTCTTCCCAGGGCTGTTCATTCACAGAATCACTGAATGGTTTGGATTGGAAAGGACCTCAAAGCTCATCCCATCCCACCCCCTGCCATGGGCAGGGACACCTTCCATTATCACAGGGTGCTCCAAGCCCTGTCCAACCCGGCCTTGGACACTGCCAGGGATGGGGCCTCGTAGCACAGTCCCCCCCCCAGAGCAGCAGCCCCAGACCAAAATGACATCACAGGAGTAAAGAGGAGCAGGTGAGCCCCAAAATGGGCCCTCATCAGTGAAATGTGGGTGTGCTCCACACGGTGGCTGACCCTCTGAGGACTGGGGATTGAAGCCAGAAAGAAGAGAAAGAAAAGGAATGTTCTCCAGATTGGCAAACAAATTGGTCAAAGGAGATGGAACAGGAGGTGGGACTGGCTGAGCAGGTCTGTGAGTGAGAGGACGACAGCAGCACAGTCCCCAGAGAGTCTGTGCACAAACCTGTGGTACTCAACTGATAAATGAACTGCAAAAGAGGCAGAGTGTGCTGCTGAGGCTTTTATTGGAGCAGTGAAGCTGAGTGTGGAAAACTGCCAGAGGACTGAGCAAACAAAGTGCCCGGGCAAGGAGTGGAGCTGAAATCCTCTGGAGAGTGAAGAAGGCAAAAATCCCACCCACGGGGTGATGAATGCTGAGCTGACTCTCTGACTGCCACTCACTGACCAAAATGCTGGGCACAGCTGGAGCTGGAACATGCAGAGGATGCTTTCCTGGGGTTCATCATAACAGAATCATCACGGAATGATATACAGCATATCATGTACAGCAGAGATGCTACAAGTCCCCAGATCCACTCTGCCATTTTAAAGCAACTTAGTTATGGAAATAAACTCATGGAGATCTCTTATGAAAGAATAAAAAAGGCAGGTTAAAACAAGGTTATGAACAGGAGACCCTAAGTCATGAGAACTCTCACATTTTCATCAGCTTGGTTTCTGTGACAGGTTTAGAGCAGTGGAAAATATCTCCCTATCCCGAGGTGTGTAATTGCAAATCCTGTGTTCACATTTTTGACAGGAGTGAGAAACTTCAAACTGCTTTTTTTTCTTTGTTTGTTTTTGTTTGTTTGTTTGTTTGTTTTACAAGGAAAAGAAACTGTAATATCATGGGGATTTCAGAAACAAACAGAGAACTGCACACATACAGTAAGATGAAAGGTGGTGTCCCTGTTAGCTTACATCTACCAGGACCCTGGAGGACAGATGTTCTGGGAGAACAGACACCCGTCAGAACACGGTGGAAGGGGGAGATTTTGAAAGGTAGCCAGAGCCTACAGATGGAAACTTTAAAGAGATAAAACCCAATTTCTAAGTAGCCAGTATAAATAATGGGATCAGCTGAGGGGGAGTCAGAGCCAGCCATCCCCCAGGGCTTTTGCAAAAGCACAGAAAGAGTAAAGACTTGGCAGAAGTTGTTTTTTTTGAGCAGTGCTCTTTCTCCTCCCTGCTACTGTAACAATTAATTCAGGGATGTTCCATCCTCGATGAGTCTTTTAGCCTATTTTGAGGATCATTACAGGCAGAAGGAGAGGGAGGGGATGCAGAAGGACATCGTGTGTAAGAGTGTGTGAAGTGATAAAAGGCGGGTACAAAAAGAGTCGTCCGGCTCGGTCCGATGTTTTTGTTTGTTTGTTTAACAGAGGAAGTTTTTTTGGCAGAGTCACAGGAACAAAACAGGGTCTCCTTTGCAGAGTGGCCCCTCCAGTGTCCCAGCAGGTCACAGGGGGCACAGCAACCCCAGCAGCAGCAGAGGGCAGGGGCTGTGCTGAGTCACACACCAAAACAGGTTGGGGATCGTTTGCTTTGAGAAACTCAGAAGATTTTTAACGTCCAAGCAACAACCAATAGAGTGTCCAGTGAGAAAGAAACCCCACACCTGCAGCCTAATTGTGCTGATTGTGAGACAGAGACCAGCTGTGAGCACCAACGGTTCAGCTCAGCGTGGCACTGCTGGCCTGCTCCGAGAGGAGAAATCATTGGACACTGAGGAGCAGAAAATTTGGGTGAAGACAGGTAAAATCGAGGGTTTCCTGGCAAATACAGCAGCCTTTGCTTTGAATGGGAATGTAACTTTGCAGTCTTGGTGGGAGCAAACCCCAACCCCTGCCCAAAAAAAAGAAAAAATCAGGTGGCTTCCCTGAAGAACTTAAAAAATCTTCCAGTAGGAGAGAAATGGTCTAAATATCTCTTACCGTGTTATCTTCAGAGCTGTCCCCCATGGCTTGGAACAGGATGGTTTTATGGTTTTGGTGATTCTGTGATTTCTCTACTGTTTTCCATTCCCCTGAACACCTGACTTGCTTTTTTGCATCACAGCTGTGCGTCACACAGCACCAAGAAAATGTCTGTATATGCTGGGTTTGAGCTCACATTTTATTCCAGGGGTAAAGCACTGACATTAGAGGAGCCAATTTGGAAACTCATGTTATTAAATAAATAAATGCTCAGTGATAAACATTCTGGTAGGGGTTCGATGCAAGAAGGGGAGCTGCTGGCAAAAGTGTGTCATAAATTAAAGGCTTCACATTAATTAGCATTAGAAGGCTTTGCATTTCATTTCCATGTGCTAAAAACCAGCGGGAAGAAGTTACTTTAAACAGCACGGAGCTCCTTAGTGAAACCTTGATTCTGTCTGGCTGTTTGAAGAAAGGTTTGTATGTTGCTGAGACAAAACCCACCGTGGAAAATTGGACTGATTTGATTTGATTTAACAGAAGGCTCTGCCTTTTTGTTCTCCGGTTTTGGGCAGTTTGGGCGTTCTGGGAATCGGTTTTGCCACCACGCCGTGTGCCACTAGGTGGCTCTTTGGTGGGGAAAGCTCTGGCAAAGTAGGGGATGGGAGTGCAGGTGACTGGCCAGGTTTGGATTGGATTGGTTTGGATTGGATTGGTTTGTGTGTCAGTAGCCAGATCGGTACACTGAAGAAGGTTAAGGGCCAGGCTGTCCTTTGTTACAACAATAATGACTTTATTCTTCAGAAACCGGGGTTATTTTTATTGGTTTTGCTGCAGTGGCTGCACTGCTGTTGTTTCTCCCAGAGCAGTGGTACTTGCACATTAAAAATGTTGTGTTAGTGCAGTGCTGTTTTCCTACTGCATCTGCCTCTCCCAACTCACCCCGGAGGCTTATTTCTGCAAACACAGATTTACCTTATTTTCACAGTGATCTACATTCCCTGTGCTCAAACAGTGCCATAAGGAACAAATTGTTGGTTACACAGTTAATCAAACAGCATCACGGTGGGAGCCAGCCAGCAGCACCAGCAATTACAGTTTATTAGACACCTCTTCTTAAACAGTTGATATTCTTACACATGATATTATGTGTTTGCTAATAGGCCACATATCTTATTTATGCATTTCACCCTCCTTTACCTACACCAGCAGTTGTGCTCCCAGCACATGCTTTTGCACATAAATAGGATCATCACTGGGAGCTAATCCAGTTTGCAGATCCTCTCAGTCAAGCAACAGCAGGGCTGATTTGAATAGTCAAACTGGAAAGCCCCCTGCTGTCATTAGCCCTCCATCAGTGTTGTTCAGGTTCTTTCCAATATCTGAGCTGATGCAAAGCCCCTCTGATAACCCAGATCTTTCTTCCTGCTTGTGCTGTGTAGTTTTGCAGGAGGGTGAAAACCCAATCTCCATTTTGTGGTTGCCTTTGCCATAATGCCACTGGGCGTTCTGTGGGTTAAGAAAAACGAATCCTTTTGCAGGTTTTTATTTGGTTCTAACCGAGGCCAGACTTTACTTGGTTAAAATCTGCCATTGTTATTTCTGTGGACAGCGTGAAAGTCCTCCCTGACTTAAGAGTAAAATATTTCCATGGTAAGAATAAATAACATGCACACTGACCTTTCAGTCCCGAGAAGAGTGTCTGCTTAAGAGCTTCACAGCTCCCTGCCTCGGTGCAGGTTGACATTTGCAAGGTTGATAAGTTGGTTATTTGGATGTAAATCGACATGGAGGAAAAAACAGTCCCAGTAGTTGTGATAAGAGTCCACTTTTTCTCAGTTTAATATAATATAATGCACAACAGATCACTGAAACCCACCATCAATGCATAGTTTAAATGGGGGCTGCTATTATGGGTCAGTGTGGAGGTCTGGCAAGGGAGAGAGTTAAAATTTAATTGGTTAAAGAGGGGAAAAAATGCCAATCAGGGTTTTTGCCCACTATGCCTTAAAGCATCTTTGCAAGCAGCTCTCCGTGGTGATAGTATTTTAGGGATTAGAAGCAGGCTGTGGAGTATGAGTCATCTTGAATCCTGATCGAGATGTGCGAGCCTCTGATGCAGAGAGCTGAGCAAAAGGAAGGTCTGGAGGTTTTTCCCTTCCTTTGAAGCCCCCTGTAACTCCCATCAGCATTCCTGATCACCAGGAAGGTCAGGGGTTTGCTCTGGCTCACAGCAACAACCAGTCCTTTGTTCAGCCAAAGCTCCCTCCTGGTGTTCCACAAACCTTTAGGAATTTTGGCTGGGNCTGAACAAACTTGTACTTGGTTATTCTCTATCTTCCCACTCACAGATCTTCTTTTGGGAGATATGGGCAAGTTGTTGCGCTCACCACTGCTGTTCTGGGCAGATAAAGCTGTTTATTTGGAGGCTTCCCAGCTTATTCCGTGCTTCTGACGCTGAAGGACCAGTGACTAACTCAGTGTTTCATTAAACATGAGTGTTTGAGATCACAGTGACTGTGTAAGACCTTCTGCTTCTGAATTCTTCATGACGATTGCGAACTTTTAATCCTCCTGTGGAGGGGGCTCACAAAATTCCTGCTATTCTCTTGTTTCATGTTCCTAAGCAGAGTGTTGTCCTGGAGTGATTTCAGGTTATTTGGGGGTTGTCTGGGGCTTTGTCCCTTCACAGAAGGAACAGTAATGCCAGGCCCTGGCAAGGCCACTTGGCATGTCCTTCTGTAAGACAGGTATGGAGGAGATCACACTCTGAATTAATTTACCTTTTATGAGGACTGATCTGTTACTTACTGGCCCTTGTCTTGGAACTCCCACTCCTGACAGGAAAGTGGCCCACAGTGCCTTTGCTGGACACATATGAGTCCCTCCTGGGACATTCCCGTGCTTTTATTTATCCAGTCTGTCCCCTGTTCTCACCTCAACCCTGGAACTTGTCATTAGGTGTGGTGAGAAAGCATCTTACAGAATGCACGTACATTCACCACTGGCAAAGCCAACACCATCTCCTGCAGCCTGAGACCTGTGAGTCAGCAGAGTGCAACAGCCCATTCACTGCCTTTTGTGAGGTGTTGTGCACCTGACAGCCAGGTCCAATCCAGGCTTGGAGAGCAGCAATTCAGTTCCTGAAAGCCAAGGGCAGAGGATGGAGCAGCTCTGCTGGGAGGAAAGGCTGGGACAGCTGGGATTGTTCAGATGGAGAGGAGAAGCTTTGGGGTGACCCAGCTGTGGCCTCCCAGGGCCTGAAGGGGCCAAGAGGAAAGATGGAGAGGGACTGTTTCACCTCTAGAGAGGTGAAAAACTGCTCAGGCCATGAAAGCAACCTGTCTAGTTGTCCCTGCTCTTTGCATTCGTGATTTCAGAGCACCTCCTGAGCCACCTGCACCTAACCATTGCAAGGGCATTTTCACAGCCTAAACTGTGATTCCATTGACGTGACAGGATTTAAGGAAACCCCCTATTTGAAGCAGCTGCTCGCTGGTGTAAGCAGCTAGTTCAATCTCTACTGCATGCCTTCCTCCAGGATTGGAACCGGGATTGCTCCTGGGGATTTGGTTTGAAGAGAAACAGTTATACAGGAAGGAAAATCTGCCATCTCTCACCTCTTTTTTTGTTTTGTTTTCCTGTAGCAGCCACCACTCCAGCACGGAGGCAGACTGAATATCCATGTCCTTAACACAACACCTCGTTCAACACGGCCCTCTCTCCTTTTTCCTCTCAGATGTCTCAGGAGCTTTCGAAATGTTAAAAGGTGAACGAGACAAAACCAAAACACGAACAGGGAAAAATACAGCAGATAAAGATATCACTGCTGTGAAGGTGACAAAGAGTGACGGGAAAATTATATTTTCCACGCTTGTGCCAGCCCCGTTGGAAGGCTCTGCTGTGATGGTTTAATTTCATCTGAGCAGACCTAACGGATCTGCAGGGAGGGAATTCCTTTCTTGCACAGTTGGGATGAAGAAAGGCAGGATCACTCCTCAGTTTAACAGGATAAAACCTCTCTGGGATAAGAGTGGCCTCACCCATTATCTGGGGTATGAATTGGAGGCTCTCTTTTTTTGGAGCCACCAGTGCTTCAGTCCCCAGCTTAACCCTTCTTGCCTCTTTGCCTTCTTCCCGGCTGTCCCCTATTTCCCTGTCACCAGCTGCAGCAGGACCTCTGGCAGGACTTAAGATAATCTGGGTGGTGAAAGGGGGAGGCATCGATAGGGTCTGAAGTAAATTAATTTACAGTTGTAGACTGAAATTTTCTCAGTTTCACCCAAATCAAGGTGTTCAGAAAATGAGTGGATGTGGCACTTCACAGCATGGTGTAGTGGCCACGGTGGTATTTGGTCCAAGGCTGGAATTTATGACCTTGGAGGTCTTTTGCAGCCTTAATGATTCTGTTCTCCTGTTGAGTCATAGTTCCAGTGTGAGTGCAGTTTATATTTCTGCCTCCCTTTTTCACACACAGCTGCAAATTTTGGACAGTGGCACTGTTTTATTCCAAAAAGTGCAAGAGCAGGGTTGGGCTCCCTTGCCCTTATCCAGATTGTTTCAGGTGAATGTCCTGCTGGTTCAGGAAGATCTGAAAGCCAGCCTGGGAAGGGCAGGAGGAGCTGCTGGTGCTGGAGTCGTGGGAAACTACAGCTGTGTGCACCGTGGTTCCTACTTCACGAAAAAATCCAGCATTTTATGGCAAAATAAAAACAGAAATCTGAATGCAGCTGGGTTTAATTACTGTAGTTTTAAATTGTGAAATGCTTTCCTTTGGGTACCAGGTTTGTTCTTTTTTTTATTTTTTTTTTAATGTTGATTTATGATAGTATTTTCTTTTAATTATCCTTTGTTTTGTAGTTGACGAAAAACAGACTAAGAATGAGCACTCCAAAAAAAAAAATCCCCTCAAGCAGAATTGGTTTAAAGGCACCTCAGCACCCTTAAAAAGCTCCTGAGAGCCACTTGACATCACAGGCAGCTTCTTAAAGACATTGAGCCAGTACCAGTACCAGTTTGGAGAGGGATGGGAAATCCCATTTCCATCTGAAACCAGGGTGAATTCAGCCAGAGTGAGTCCAGGGTCAGGCAATGCTCAAAGTCCCTTGTTTTTTTTCTGAGGGAAAAGTAATAAGGGTGTTGTTCAGTAAGAATTCAACCCTTACAGCAAATAAAAAGTGAGGGATGGATAAAGGGTTATGTTGGAAGAGAAAGGAGGGGAAAAGGAAGCTGAATATGAATCAAAAGTGGCATTGGGATGGAGAAAAAACAAAAAAAGATAGTCCTGATGAGTGTAGCGTTGGAGTTGGGGTCTGGGTCCTGCTCTGAGCTCTGCATCTTGGGAAGCTGTGGGAAGGTCAACCAGAGGTCTGGGAGAGACACCTTGCAAGGATAAACTGATGCTTGGTGTGAAAAGGAAAGAAGGCAAGTTTTAAAACAGTCTTTCACTGTGAGAACAGCGACTTTAAAGCTAAAAAAAACCCCAAATCATGTGGATGTGGCACTTGAGGACATGAGTGAGTGGTGAACGTGATGGTGGTGCTGGGATGACCTGATGATCTTAAAGGTCTCTTCCAACCTTAATGATTCTGTAATTCTGTTCTTTTTGTCCATGATGGATGGTGTCAAATCAAGGGGTGGAAACCAAGTGGTGGATACACTAAAGTTTCCCCAAAGACCTAAAACAAGTACTCCTGCAATTTTGAACACAAATATCCGGGGATTTTGCTTTCACCTGCAAATCACTGAGTGTGAAGGCTCAAGTTCATTTTGCTCCAATTAAAGTTTGAAGATGGCAGTGCTGATGGTGGGGACTGAATCCTTCCCCTGTTGCCATTAAGGCAGTTTGTATATTCCAGTTTTTTTAATTCTATTTTTAATGGGCACAACGGCTCTGCTTGCCAGAAGCTGCTCAGTGCACTTGCTAATGAGAAAATGAAAATAGATTTTGGAATGTTTTTAGAAATCCTTGGAATAAATGTGTGTATTTTTGAGTGACTTACCCCCCCATCTGTATACTAACAGTACATTCACAAAAGCCTTCCTAATTTGCCCGTGACCTAAGGAGTCCAATTGTTTCCTGTTGCTGAGAAATTTAATTGCTATGGTGTTTGTTTTACCAATTTTTCTGCATAACCATATGGTCAGGAAATCTGAGGTGAAAGGCCACAAAGTGGAGACAATACCTGTGAGGTTTTGCTTTCTGTTCGTCACAGTCAGCACCCTGATCTTTGATGACTTAAAGGAATTATTCTTATGAACAGGTAGAAGCTGTAAATCGTCACCCACCCACCTTTGCTAACAGAGCAGGTGCCTGCACTGATCATGCACAGCCATCACTGCACCTGGGCTTGTGGCTTTGCACAGAGCTGTGTCTCTGTTGGGGATGTACCTTTTTATATCGATTTCTGTGGTTAAAATGCAACCCTCTGTTGTTCGAGTGCTGGAGGAGTCTCAGCACAGCTCTGGGGTTACTGCCAGGGGAGCAGGCCATCAGCAAACAGTGTTTTAAAGAGTCCAGCTTCTCTTGGTTTGTGTTCAGTTCCAGGGTTATTTTCCATGGTTATTCAGTTCCAGGGTTATTTTTGTCTCAGTTGAGGCCTCTCTGCCTGGCTCCCACCTGAGGAGGTTTTGGGCTGTGAGCAGGTCCTTGAGGTGATGCACCAGTGGAGTCATTCTTTGCCACCTCCTCCTCTTCCAGTGGGAAGATCCAACCTCTCATCCATTCCTCACTCTCTGTGGTTGGGAGGTGAGGATTTCTCAAGGTGTTTGAAAGCTGGACTTGGATTTAATCTGTTTGAGGAGCACTTGGGTGCAAGTGAGAGGTCAGGGCAAAGGCTGCCTGGTATAAGATATAAATGATCCAGCCAGTGGGAGCAGTGCAGTTGTTGTGGTTTTAACCAACAGGGACCTCCAAGATCATCAGCTGATGCCACCGTGCCTCTGACGTGTTCTTACTGTTCATCCTTGTTTTTGCATCTGCCTTTCACATTCACTTTGAACCTCTCCTCGTTTTGTTGCTCTGCCCTGGCATTTCCTTCCCCCCAAAGTGCCATCACCCAGAGTGAACTCCTGCCAGGAAGGCAGATTGCTCCAGGACAGCAGGCTGCTGTCCCTGCCCCGCCGTGACATGCAGAGATCTGTATGATGGGTGATAGAAAAATTCTTTCTGTCCTGAGCACGAGTAACACTGGTCCAATCTTTCATTCCTGCAGGCTCTTTCTGTGTGACCCTGCTGCAGCAACTCTGTGGAGCATGAAGAAGGCTCAGAAGTCCAGGTAAGTGTGTATTGTCACACATGGGAGCTGCCAAAGCAGCTGTTATCTCTCTAGCCCTTTCTAAATCTGGGGGAGTTGATACAGCAGGGAACGCTGATGGAAAAGGGATGAGCCCATCACAGGGGCAGGGGAAAAAAAATTTAAAAAAAAATCACAAACAAGGTTACAAAATGCAGCAGGTGAGAGTAAATTGTCGGTGTCTGACTTGTTGGGAGCAGTGGCAATTTATAACTGTGGTGAGTCACCCAGGAGCCTGGAAAGAACGATAATGCATGGCTGACTCCTGCTCTCTTGTCTGTTTGGAGGGGGTTGCCTGCAGCAGGGACCAGACCTTTAAATACTGACACCCTCAGAGCCCCGGCATCACCTTCCAGCACACGAATTTGCAGGCATTGCTTTGTTGCCTCCTCAGCTCCTGGTGGGTTTGGATGTGTTTGCAGATCTGATCTGCATTACCTGAGGTGTGGACAGCTCTGCCCTGGTAACTGCAGAGCAAAGCTGTGAGAGGTCGCTGAAGCAGGGCTGGAATTGGGTAATCAGGGCCTGGTGCTGTATCAATTAACACTCTTAGGTGGGAGATAGGGCAGAGTGTGCGGTATCTACTGCAGTGCTTTTATCTGCTGTGCCTCATTTAAGTTTTATCCGGGATTTTACATATTCCATCAGTAATGAGCTCATTGTAAATGCCGTGGTCACATGTACAATGAGGTTATCAGCAGTGTGATTCTGATTCTGCATCCTCTGCGTGCTGGAAAACCAAAGTGGAGTTATCCAAGAAGCTCTTTCCTGCTCTAGGTCCTGGCTGGTTTGATATGAAGTTGGTGTTAAACTGAACACGAATGTTATCCTGTTGCACATTGTGTAAGCACTCAGCTTTGCTCCATTGTTTTCTCACTATTTCTTGGTTTAATGTGATGTCCACGGGGGAAGGGGAAGCCTTGTTTGCCCAGGAGCACCATGGAAGTCAAAGGGCCCGCTGCACATTTTAGCTGAGGTGCAAGGAAGTGATTCCTGTTTGGAAAAAAAAAAAAATCCCCAGGGAAGAGCAGTGCTGTAAAACCTGTCAGTGCAATCTGCCAGAGAGCCCGGGATTTGGGCTTGGAAAAATCCCATTGCAGTAATCCACTAATCCATAGAATTACCTGGAAGCTTTTCAATATGAGGGAGTAATTAGATGAGATCCAAATTTTTTAAATTTCTATTTAGCATTTATTGCTGGTGCTTTATTTTCTTTTATCCACTGCCCTCTACAGGTCTCGTGGATGGAGTTAGATCGAGGGAGATGAGGTTGCAGCAGTGGCTGGTTCTGGCTTTAAAATAACTGCAGAGATGCTCCTAGAGCTGTTTTCCACACTCTCTAGAAAGGGGAAAAAAATATCTACACTGGCAGAAATTCAGGTTTTAATATAGGGCTTGGCAGTTCCAGCTTTTATGAGCACAAAAGCAAGGATATAACATTCCTTTCTAGGAGACTGCCTGCTTTATTACAGGTGATAAGAACTGTGGCACCAAGTTATCAGGGCATCAAATGTATGGCTCTTTATCCCCTTTTAGTAAATTCTTGTTAAAAAACCCATTTCCAGGGAGAGATCACCCTTACAGATGAACTGCAGAAATGCTTCTCAACCTGGAAGTCCTGCCCTGAATAAAAGAGTGGGGGAATTCCAAGGTCCTGCCGGGTTTGTGTCTCCTCCCTGGGCTCTGGGGGCCCTTGCCAGGCATTTCCCTCTCCCAGAGTGTTGGAACAATTCTCTCTCCCATGGCCTTTCCTCGTGTTTATAGAACATGAAGTGTAATTGCAGCACATCCCCCTCGTGGGGGTGTTTGGGAATCGCTCCCCTGTCTCTGGCTGCTGCTTTCCTGAAGTGATTTGCATCTCCACAGCTTTGATGCTGCTATCAGGATTTTCTGGGGGAAGGACAAAAAGGCAGTGGTGTGGCAGGATTATGTGAACCTTGTTTCTAGGAGAAACCCAGCTGGAAATGGAAGTGTTGTCTTTAAATTAGGGCCAGGCTTCAGTTCAAGCCCTGCTGTGCCCCCGGTGCTTGGCACCGCTCTGAGGAATTATTAGAAATTCATGGTTAGCTCTTTTGCCCTTTATTCCCTGGCAGCTGCCACGTGCATCACTCAGCAGAGCTGCCTGCAATCCCAATACTTATCCAATTAGGGAATGGCAGCAGGGCTGGGCTCTGTGTTTCAGGGAGGGGAACCATTCCCTGCTTGTCCCAGCGAGCTCCTGCGAGGTGTTCATGGGACACTGCGGTTCAGCTTTGAAGGGGAGTAAATTAAAGTTGGCTGGAGCCCAGGGGCTGCTCCTGGGCCAGCATCCAGCCAGGGAGCCACGGTGGGATGTTTGGGATGGACTGAGGTGTGCTGCAGGTTGGAGCAGTTCCTGCTGGTGACCCGACCTCTGCCCAGCACGTGCAGGAGGTTTGGTGCAGGCTGTACCTGCTCCCTGGAGGGGCTGGCCCTCAGCAGTGGGAACAGCCATGCCATTCCTGGATTTCGTGGCTGCATCCTCCAGGAATGCGGGTTCTGTGCTCCCAGAGCTGTCTGCAGTGCACTGTGAGGTGGGGACAGCCAGGACAGTCACCTCGGAGGTGCACGTCTGACCTGCACTGCAGCACTCCTCCACAGACACCCCTGATGGATCAGGATCTCTGTCCTCACCAGGAGAATAAGATTTATCATGGATCTCTGATGCAGTAATTATGTAGCCTCTGTAGATTTATAGGTGATACTTATCTCCATGATTTGTCTCTCCCGTGTACACCCATAAATTTATTTTCCCTGTTCAGGATACAGTTATAGATGGTTTTAAAGGCTCTGCAGTTTGGGCTGTAGTTGAATTGTATCTCAGCACTGGGCCATTCCTCCACAAAGGGATTCTTTTCCTGAATTATACTCCCCAAAGGACAGAAATGCTGTCAGTCCTTGCAGTCGTGCAGTGGCACAAGTAAAGCCACAGAGTAACCAGACCTGGCTCTGCTCACTGGGGCATCCAGGATTAGTCAGCTGGCTTTGAAACTTAGCTGGGCCTGGTGGAGATGAAAAACGAATTTCCATAGATCTGCAGCTTTGCATTCATCTTAATTTTCCAGTTGATTGGGGTATCACAGAAGAATTTGTCTGTTATCAAAGTCTTGAAGCACAAATAAACCTCTGGAAGTTGTCACTTGGAGCAAAATGTTTTATAATCATTGAGAACTGTGAGATTTAAACAGGAAGGAGAGTGGAAACATTGGCCACCTTGCAGGAGCTCATGGGTACAGGAAAAACATGAGATGGGCACATTTATGATGCAGGCAAGGTTTCTGAGGGTGGATAATTGACATTAGCATCAACCTGCAGGGTCTGCCAGTAACACATCAGCTTTAAACCAGGGCAGGGGAAAATGGCTGGTTATCTGTTAATTGCTGTCTGTTTGATTTCTGGATCAGAACTGATTTTGCAGGTAACAGAGGCCTAATTTTGTTCTGATTTTCCCCAGGTAACCGTGTCAGTCAGGATACGTTTCCCACAAATCTGATGCTCTTACCACTAATTATACCTGCAGATGGCTTTCCTACACAGCCCCTCCTCTGCCTGCCTTCATGTGATACAGGGGATCATAAATCCTGATGTTCTCCTTAAAAAGTACAACAGATGTAGATTAAAAGCAGTTCCTCTTCACTGACTGCTCAGCTCATACCGTCCTTCTCCTCCCACATGGGTACTGACCATGCAGGTACCTACCAGAGAGGAAAAGACATTGCTGCCTTTCTTGACAAGCACTGAGAGATCCCTTGGGATGGTGTGTGGTGTCTGCATCTCCATTTATCAGTTTATTGACATACACTCATATATAATTTATGAAAGAAAGCACCATCGTTACATATATATGAGCATGTATATATATATCATTACCATTTTAAAGGTCTGCTTTTCTACCTGTTCTCTGTGATTGCTGGTTAAAAATGCTCCTGGATTGTTTACCTTGATGGGGACTGAGATGATCCTCTGGCTGCTCCAAGGGCTTGGGTGTTTGCAGCGATCTCTCAGAGCTGAACATTGGCTGAGTTGCTTTGTCTCGAATCGAAGGGAGTTTCATTTTCTTTATCTAAATGGGAGCAGAGTTCCAGGCAGGCTGATTTTTCTCACAGGTCAGCTTTCCTGCTCCCTGGTTGAGTCTCTCCTTCTCGTGGCTCCAGTGAAGGCAGCAGCTCCCTGATGCCTCTGCCCAGCTCAGAGCCCTGGCTGTGACTGCCACAGGAACTGTCACTCTGTACTTGCAGTGTTGGTAACTTTTATGGCCATTAACAGCTTGGAAACTCCTGAATTGGAATTTAGTTGTTTCTGCAATTTGGGAACCTGGAAATGGTCTCTCCTCTGGGAGAAGATGCTGTCCCTGCTCTCAGTGGCATCCTTCCCTTGTTGCTGTTCCTGGTGCCAGCTGCAGCTCTGAGCGGGTGGACAGGGAATGAAGGACAGTGGGCTGAAACTCCTGAGTCATCTTGGATCATAAACAGCATTAGTAACATCTCCAGGATGAGAACGTCCCAGATGTCCCCAGATCACTAATTTATTTGGACAGCTCATTCTGCAATCTCTTTTCTCAGGTGCATGTTCAGGTCAGCCTCAAATGTGAGAGTGAGCAGAGATCCAGGCTGGGCTGGGCTGCAGGTGCTGGGTGTCTCAGCGTGGGGCAGGATTGTTCCTGGTCCCTCTGGTGTTATTGCAGGGAATGGCTGTCAGGTGGAGCAGGAGGCTCAGCAGGGACACAGCCACCTGCTGCTGTGTTTCTCTCTCTTGGCTTGGAAGTGTTGGGGCCTCCTGCACCAGGAGAATTACCTGGGCAACACAGGTACGCCAGGTCACCCACAGGTGGCAACAAACTTGGGAGCAATGGGTGTGGCATTCTCAAATCTGAGCATGCAGTTTCAAGGTGTAAAGCAGATATATAATCATTTTCTTACATGACCTGAAAAATATAAGCCATGAGATAAGATTGGGAAGCTTGACCAGGGAAGCTGTGGCTTGGTGTTGCCTTTTAGTATGATTAGTAATTCCTTACTAGAAATTCTTCTTTTATATATATATAATGTGGGGGTTCCCTTTCATAATCTTATGTTACAGTTTTGAAGTTGTTTCTTGGTGCCAGGGACCTTTCATAATAAAACACCATTCATTGCTTCATTTGACATCGTCTGGCTCTTCCTGAGACCAAAATTTGGGCCAGCACTAAGTAAGGTTCACATTTTGGGGCTGGGTATTGATGGGAGAAATGGCAGGAGTCATAGCCACCAAACCCCAAGTGCATTCTTTGATGTTTAATTTTACTCAAAAGCCAAGGCTTGCCCACTTTGCTGCTCAGTGCAGCTCCACCATTGCTAAGAAACTCTTTTCTTTTGGTAAATAAATTACTGCTGATGAGATTATTTAATCCTGCCCCTCACTATAAAGTTGGGTGGGTTTTTTGGGGGGTTATGTAATACGACATCAAAGGGGCCTGATAAAGAGTTTTCCCTTCTCAGAGAACAAATAACCAAATTTCTCTTTGAAGCTGGAATCAAAGCCAGAGAGCCTGCCACTGACTGGAGAACCAGGAGACAGGTATCCTGTATGAAAGGAAAATCACAGGTTTGGTGTTGACAGATACATGTTTGTTTAAAATACTTGCATTTCCTTGTGATTTTCACCTGACTTAGGGCAGTTTCAGTCACTCCAGTGAGCCAGAGCCTTCAGCTTATGGATTTCTTTGTTTCCATTGCAAAGGAAAGTCAGGCAGAGAGAGGGAAGATAGGAACTGTTTAACACATCATCATGAACACACAAAGGGAAAGATAATGTAAATAATAGAATCTGGGGCTTCTAAAAATATTTCAGAAGTGTTTGATCCACCTAGATCTCTTGAACTCTAAAGAAAAGGAGACATCAAGGAAGTCTTTCTTACTTCCCTTTTCGGGGACTGCCAGCTTTGTGCTGACTTGGCGAGTTGAACTGAACGTTAATGAGTGTTCAGAAATGCCACAGATTGTGACACTTCTGCATAGAATTCTGAATATTGGGAATATTAAAAACCAGATTAGTATTTCCTTGGTGGCTTCCATTAACAAGGGATTTCGTGGAGTCACAGAATCCCAGAATGATTTTTGTGGGAAAGGACCTCAGAGAACTTGTCCCACCCCCTGCCATGGCCAGGCACACCTTCCACCAGCTCAGGTTGCTCCACCCTGGCCTTGGACACTTCCAGGGATCCAGGGGCAGCCACAGCTTCTCTGGGCACCCTGTGCCAGAGCCTGCCCACCCTCCCAGCCAAGAATTTCTTTTCAATGTCCAACCTAATTTTGCCCTTTTTCAGTTTGAACCCAGTGCCCCTTGTCCTGTGCCTGCAGTTCCTGATGCAGAGCCCCCCTCCAGACTCCTTGCAGGCCCCTTCAGATGCTGGAGGGAAATCTAATCCCAAACTCTCCAGATGTAAAAGAGAAACATAGCCTCAGGCCTTTCTTCCCCCATTAACTGTCAGCCCTGAGGTCTCACTGGCTTCCTGCTGCTTTATTGTCCTAATGGGTTTTCTGTTTCTTAGCATTGTGTTGGTTTTTGTGCTGCAATCTTTGCCTCAGATTCTCTGGTTCTTCTCCTTTGAGCCCTAATTGTGGCTGTCAGTTGTTGAAGCAAAAAGAAGTGCAGCTGCAGGCTTGCTTACAGCATGATAGCACTTTTTGGCTCGTTATGGCTATATTTTGCCTTTCTAGGGGTTAAGAGTCTATGTCACCACCTTGCTGTTTCTTTCAAAAAACAGAGATTTGAAAAAAAAACCCTTGGACTTCCTTTCAGAAGCAGGTTGTACACAGAGGAGGATGCAGCTTTAAGGTCCCTCCCAACCCAAGCCATTCTAAGGCTCTGTGATTCTGCAGGGAAGACAGTTCATTGTTTGATTTATTTACAGTCCTCCAAACAGGAGGCACACCCTGGAAAGCACAGCAAGCCCAGTTTCCAGGCTGGGAGGGGGTTTGGTGCAGGCACAGCCAAAGGAGAGAAGCTGGAGTTCACCACCAGCTGGAATAGAAAGTCCGAACCAAATCATCAAAACCACCTTATTTTTAGCTTTCTCTGCCCCTCTTGGAGCTCTCAGGGTGCTCACCAGGACTGCTCCAAGGAAGTTTTCAGCCACATTTCAGGGGCTGAAAGCAAGAGCAGAAAGAAAAGAGCAAGTAGGACTTAGAGGCACAGGGATGAGAAGGATGACTACACAAGGGCTGGAATGATTGTAATGGCAGTGAGTTATCACAGGTTTCATTCCTGATTTCTGGATTTTAATTGTGAAGGAAGGCAACAGTACGAATGAGGCACAGACAGGTGTCCTGACGAACGGGGCAAGTCCAGCAAAGAAAGCAGAAATACGAAGTGGCATTTTGGAGTAGTTAATTAAAAGCTGGCTCCGAGGCAGGAACGGAGCTCTCTGGGTCACAGAGGTCAGCAGGGCAGACCCAGCCCAAGGATATTCATTCTCAGAGCTCAGTCCTGGCTCCGAGGAAGGTCAGGCCCTCCCTGCTTTTCTCAGCAGTCAGGAAGCTGGGAAAGCAGGGGTGGGTAAAGGAGCTGGAGCAGGATTTTACCTGGGAAACATCTGCAAGGGCAGTGTGTTGGAAGGTGACTGAACTGTCGGACCAAGAACAGGGAGATGTTCGAGAGATAACGGGAATGGGCAGAACTATTACTTGTCTAAGAACAGGCAAATGTGCACGGGATAGTGGGAATACAGCCTGGCAGTGGTACAGGACAGCTGCAGGATTGGGATGTGGTTGCTTTTAGCTGTGTATGTGCCTTAATTAATAACAAAGAACCAAGTCAGATACGAACAGAAGTTGTTTGCAGTGTTAAGAGGAGAGCCTTGGGAAGCCATGGTCACAGCCACTGGAGACAGGAGCCCAGGAGCTGGGAATTTCAGAGGTGTGGATTTTGCTGCCAGTGCTAAATCTTTTAGGATAGGGATTGAAGGAGAACTTTTTTAGTCCTGGGCGTTTCTGTGAGGAAATGGTGAATGCCATGATAGTCAGTGAAGGTAAAGCAGTGAAGTGCTGCTGCCCTGAAATAGCACAAGGGTTAAGATGAGGGGTTTTGTTTTAGCTAAAAACTATGAGTAAGTGTCCTTGGACAGTCAAGAAAGTAAAATTAAAAATTGTGGAGTTGGTGGAAACAGAACAGAATTTGGAATAAGAAGTGTGTTGTCAGACGGGTATGGGGTGCAGTTTTGGTCTCTCAAAGGGAGTTACTGGAGACCTGTTGAAGGTGGAGGGAAAAGGCAACAGAGATGATCAGAAGTGTGGAAGAGCTTACAAGGAATAAAAGCAGAGGCAGGAAAAGTGAAAACTGAATGCTGTATGAGAGAGAAGCATAAAATCCTGAATAGAAGAGTTGGGGAGCACACAGTGAACCTAAAAGATGAGATGCTGGGGTCAAAATAAGGCAGAGAAGGTCCTTCCATGTGTGCAGTTACTTTGCAGAGCTCCTTGCCCGGGTTGGAGTGGAGGAAGTGCCTGGCTGATGTCAGGAAGGGAGAATCCCTCCCCGGCCAGGAACTGTGAGAATACAACCTCATCTTCTGGAAGTCTGATTAACAAGCTGCTGCAGATGACTCCTGTGTGCTTTCCTGTTCTTACTCTCCTCCCTGGGCAGAGCTCAGGAGATGTCCTCCTGTTTTAGTAGAGCTGTTGGTGCCAAGAAATGCAGCATATGCCCTTCCTGAAGCTTCCCCAGGCATCTGTAAGCTGTGGCTTCGGTTTAGCTTTGTGTGTTGCAGGGCAAGGACAGAACCTGTGAGATGATTGCAATTCGAGAAGTGAGGGGGTTTGTTCAGCAGGAATTTGGGATTGAAGCAGGGAGTGATTCCGTGCAGTAACTCCAGGCTTGATGCCTGCACAGGTGGGATGCTGTGGGAGAGCTGTGGCAGTGATCAGGAGTTCCTTTGGGGAGATATCAAGGACTGAACCGTTGTGAAGCCGTGCAAGATAAAGAGTAGAGTAACGAGATGATGAAGGACTTATTTTGATTAAACTGGGGCATATTTAACAGTGCTGGAACACCCTCTCACCAGGGATGCCTCTGAAAGACTTGATGAATGCCTGCTTTCAAAGTAGCATAAATTTGCTGTTGCTGTTTAATTGACACAGCTACAAATAGAAAATAACAGTGAGAGCACGTTCGAAATCCTGTGGATGAGCTGAGCTTTGGGGCCAAGTTTTCCTAACGGTCTGTGTGGGAAGATTTAATCGTTGTGAATCCAGCAATATGCAAAAAAAAAAATGCTGCAGATTAAAAATGAAGTCCAGGTAGGATAAGAACCGAAACCCACAGCTTATGCTACAGTTTTGAGGTGACCTTCATTTACAAGCGCAGTGAGAAAACTTTCTGAAGGGTAGGATTTATGGGGAATGAGGCATTGCTTGCCAGGGTGAAAAAGAAAAGGGACAAATAAGAGAAGGATTTGGGGTGGAGAATGGCTCTGTTCATGGGCCCTGCCAGGACCATCCATTTGGTACAAGTTAGAGCAGAGGAATCTTCTGGAGAAATGTCTCTATCAACAGCTACAAAACTGCTTCTTATTACTTGGCCCCGGGCTTTTCATAAGCTTAGAGATATTGTAAAGGCAGAATTCTTTGCCTCTGCACATTTCAGATATTTTAAATAACTTCTAAAGGCTTTTTTAATGGTGCTGAGATTTGTCTCTGGTGGATGGTGCTGGCCATTATGAATGAGGTACAAGATGGTTCTATTTTCCAATATTGTCTTTGACTGATTAATGCCTCATTTAAGTTCTCAGCCAGTGAAGATCTGATATTATTTTAGCTATTTCCCTTAATTGCCTTCGTGTTGTAATTTGACTTTAATTTTATAATTTTCATTTAAAAAAAAAAACTGTAAAACCCCTGTATCTAAATAGTTTGCTAACATTAATTTTACTTCATGGAAAGAAAATAATTGAGTGTGGAGTTCCAAAATTGCTGCTTTTAGTCCTTGAGAACCTGATAATGGTGAGAACTTGTTATCTTTGTACAGCATTTTAGATAATTAGGAAAAAAATGAGATGTGATGGTTGTTACCCTCTTCCTAAGGGGGCTTCTGCCACCACCAGCTCTGGGGGTTCCCCACACTGAGGAAGCCAAGAACAATTAGAAATGGGAGATCTCAAGAATGAGAGGACCTTCTCCATAAAACCTGGCCCCTGGCTGAGGTTTTAGTC
Organism: Tyrannus savana; assembly: GCA_013399735.1. Lineage (NCBI taxonomy): Eukaryota > Metazoa > Chordata > Aves > Passeriformes > Tyrannidae > Tyrannus > Tyrannus savana. The sequence goes on along the minus strand of VXAW01008448.1, from coordinate 251,889 downwards.
TTGGTTGCTTAAATTCAGTTATGTAAACCTGAGCCACTGACAGCAGGGTGAAAAGCAGCTTTAAATCCATATTTATTTCGTATTTGTGCTCATTCAATGTCCATCAAAAAACTGTGGATTTGTTACTAGGAGATAACCATCCAGTGAATGCACAAAGGTCTCTTACACTCCTCAATTTACTGAGCTCTCGACCTAAATGCTTAATTTTTTATCTTGGTGATATTCTGGAATCCAAACACTGGACTGGAGAGTGTGGGCTTGGGAAGGTCTGTCAGTAGTGCCAGTGAAGTCCACTAAAAACATCCCACATAATCCAAATGCAGGTTTTCTTCCTGGATGTCAGGCGTGGGAAGGGGCTGCCCAGGGCAGTGGTGACGTCACCATCCCTGGAAGTGTCCAAAAAACGTGTGGAGGTGGCACTTGAAGACAGGGTTTAGTGGTGAACGCTGTGCTGGGCTGACAGTTGGACTGGATAACCTTACAGGTCTTTTCCAACCTTATGAAATTCCCTGATTCTACGAGTTTAATAATATTTTAAAACTTTAAAATTTTAAATGAAAAAAAATTTTAAAACTTAGTTCAGGACAACCCTCAATTTAAGTTCTTGAGGATGGCATGGATACGATTCGAAGGTGTCATAGGGGATGTCCTGAACATGCTAATTATCAAAAAAAGACAGGAGAAAATCCAAAAGGAACCTTCCCCAGCTGGAAGCAGGGAACTGATAGTTGCTAGAAATACAAGAGGGCTGCAGAAAGCTGGGGCTGTGTCCAAGAGAAGAAAGTGGGGAAGATCAATACCTGGCAGGTTGAACAGGAAGGTGTGCCAGGAAAAGGCTGGGAGAACAATTTAAGGAGGGCATGAGAGCTAATAAATCCTTCTGCAGGCACTGCCAGGTGGAAAAGCTGCCCACAGAGCTGGTGGGATGAGTAATAGAGGCACAAAAGGAACAGCCAGAGGAGGTAAGGCCAGAACAGAAAAGGAGGATGACTGTTATGCATCTGCATCACCCCAGAGATGTTTGAGCAGGTTGCCAAGCTCCTGTTTTGAAGGTGAGCCCTTTTAGCAGCTGCTGCAGCTCCTCAGAGCTGCCATCAGGTCTGGAGACAAAGAAACGTGGCTGCATTTCCAAAAGCCTGGGGTGTGGATGCTGCCCAAAGGCTCTGAGAGAAACTGGCTGCCCTGAATGAAAGGGGAGGTCCTCACCTCCAGGAACGAGGGCTAAGCCACAGGAGTCTGGCAGCTGTTGCCTTTCTCAAATACCCTCTGGGAAAGGGGCTTCATCTCCTTGTCTCCACGTTTATGGCTCAGCTGAGCACCAGAGCTGGCTGCTCTTCACCTTCCAGCTGTCCTGGAGCTGAATCACTCCTATTCTGCTTTCTAGCTAAGGCTGTTCCTGAGTTTCCTCTCCTCCTTTGCACAGTTAGCCATAGGATGCCTGCAAGCTGTTAGTAAATCCAGCAGCACTGGGGGTTTTTACTGCACAGGAAGATGTCAATAATTAACACCAGGCAACCTGCTTGCTGACTGCTCTTCTTACGACTCTGCCGCTGTTGAGCCTTAAATACTGAGTGCAAAATGTGGAAAAGGTTCTGTGTGATGGGTGGAAAAGCAGAGCTTTGTATTTACTTCCACTGCAGTGTTTGCTTTGGGATCCTAGGAGGTGTTTTGGAAACGAGAGTGACAGGCAGCGTGTGTTAATACAGCCCACAGTGATGTCTTTGGAACATTGGAGGGATTTTCTTTTTACATTAAGCCACACTTTATCCCAACTTTTGCACAGTTCTTGCCATGGAATCTTGGAGTGGTTTGGGTTGGAAGGGACCTTAAAGACTGTACCATTCCATGGGCAGGGACAAATTGTTGCATGTTATTTTGGTTTCCTGTGCTGCCTCATTTCCCAGCAGTTGCTTTCTGTATTTGCTGTGTGCCTTACAGCTGTTCCTTGTCAGCTCTTCAGTTTTGTAAGTGGCAAAAAACACCCCCCATGTATCACAATTTGGATTTAACCCCCTGGCAGCACACATTGTCTCCCAGAAATGACTCATGGCAATTCTCTAACTCAGTTCATTCCAAAGCTCAGGATTCTTTGAGGACCAGTATGAATATTGATGTAATCAAGTAAAGGTTTATTTGCCTAAAAGGGGAAGGGTCACAGGAGTGGTGTTTTGCAATATTTCTTAAATGCAGTTTCTTCTGCAAACTGACCCTGATTTATTTGTTCCCTTGCCCTGCTGTGAGGTTTGTTAGGTTATTAATATTAGGTTTGACAGATATCAGAGGGAAAAGTACTTTGCAAGTCAGAGAGGGTAGGAGGAGACTTCCTCTGGAGTGAACTCGTTGTGGCCTTTCAGTACCTGAAGGGCTTCCAAGAAATCTGGAGAGGAACTGTTTCCAAGGGCATGGAGGGACAGGGCACAGGGAGTGGCTTCCCACTGCCAGAGGGCAGGGTTACAGGGGATAGTGGGAAGGAATCCTTCTCTGGGAGGGTGGGCAGGCCCTGGCACAGGGTGCCCAGAGAAGCTGTGGCTGCCCCTGGATCCCTGGGAGTGTCCAAGGCCAGGTTGGACGGGGCTGGGAGCAGCCTGGGCTGGTGGAAGGAGTCCCTGCCCATGGCAGGGGGTGGGATGATCCTTAACATCCCTTCCAACCCAGACCATTCTGGGACTCTGTGATTTAAAAGATCACTTTATTCTGTCAAGAGAAATGAGTGACCCAAACACATCTGTGCAGTTTCTCTTGTCTTGTTCCAAGTTTTTGCCTTTTATTTGCAAAGCAACTTCAGCTGCAAAAATACCCTGGACACCAATCAACACAAATTCCATGAAATCATGGAGGCAATGAATTTACCTACTGCCAACAATCCCAGGGAAACAAGTTTCCTAATGACAGTATTGAGTTAGGATCACTGAAAGAGCTGTAAACACGGCAGTAAAAAGTGAGAAACAAGTGGTTTGTATCATAAATGTATTTGCAATTGGTGTTTGCCCTTATTATTTAAACTGTGCTCTTGAGAAACACAAGTGGATGAGTTTGCAGTGCTGCACCAGGAGGGGAGAACAGCCTGACCCAGAAATGGTGGGACACAGATCTGTGCTTTGCTGCACTGGGATGGGGAAATGTTGGAAAAGTTGAAACACCTTGGATAAAGTAGGGATTTTTTTTTTTTTACTTGTCCTTCTATAAATCCTCCTTTCTGGGAGGTGCTGGGGGTTATTTAGGAATTATCTGGGGGAAAACAGTAGCATCCTTCCCCCTCAGCAGCTTTCAGCAGGGAGAAGGCATTGAGAACTCCAGGACAGTAAGATCCAGGCAGCCCTAGTCCAGATTCCAGGTTTAAATTAGGGTTTCACCAAGGGACAGCTTGGTGAGAATTGCTGATGTTTGTCATTCACCATGTCACCCATGAGCAGGAGGTACTAATGCATCTGGAAACATTGGTTTTCTGTCAAGTCAAAATTACTTTAATGGGAAGATAATGCCCCTCTTTTGAGACTGAAGGATTGCTTGGGGAAGGGTTCCTTATTCCCTGAGAAGCCTTTATTTAATTAGACAAATATCAAAGTAGGGGATTAGTGACTTATTGGGAATGAGAGAAGGAGACCTAAATTAACGTTTCATAAAAACATGGCAGGTGCTCTCCTCTCTTTCTTTAGCTCTCAAAAGACAGGCCTTCCTACCCCTTTCAGAATTCTTCTTGAATTTGCTGGGAAGTGAATCACTCTTCCTCTAAATGATTCAGGCTGCATAATGAATGACTGCAAGAGTCAAATCCAGCTGAAATCCCAATCTGTGCTGGTGTCCCGGTGCCTGTAACCAGTTTATCTCCCCGGCCAGGCTGAACTTTAAGCACCTAATCCATTTACCTGCATATCAATTACCCCGTGGTGGTTAATTAGCCAGTTATCCCGCTGGGGAAGCAATCAGGCACTCACAATATGTTCCTGCCTTTCCACGGTCATCAAATATTGGGGGTGCCTTCCTGTAGCAAATCTTTGACCCAGACACTTCTTCTCAGTGATGAGTAAAAAGATATCCCTCTGGAAACACAGGCCCGAGGAAATCAGTGCTCATTTTGGGGGTGGAAGGTCTGTAAGTTTGGGAACACCTGCAGCATTTGTTGGACTGGAGTTTTAAAAGGGAGGGTCCAGGTCCCTGGGTGTTGTCTTGGCCCCCTCCTGTGCCCCAGAACCACCCCTGAGCTGGGGACAGCCCTGTGACTGCACCAGGTGGCTCTGAAACTCCTCATCCTGGAGAAAAGGCAGCGTTTTAACCTTTAATGTAAAATGTAAGAGCATCCATTGCCTCATCCAAAGGTGATGGACAGAACCAAGGTGCTCCTCGTGCCAAAATCCTGCCCTAACCCAAACCACGGAGCTGTCCCGAAGCTTCAGGTAAAGTTACAGAGGTTAAAAGTCAATTTTCTGAGTGTAAAGGTTGAATTATAGCACTGTTTTATTTTGAGGTGCTCGTTGAAGGCTCTTCCCCAACGCAGATGCTGAAGGGAAGGAATCACTGCACCCCACGTTGCTTTTCACCCACTGTGGATATGTTCTAAGTAGGGTGATTGCCTTGAAAAGGGTCCCCTTGGGAAGCCTGGGGAATTAAAGGCTCTGTTTTGTTTTGTTTTCTTCAGACAGGTAGGAAGAGCTAATAATAGCAGTTAAAGTATCCTCTTCCTTCTCCTTCATTAACAGAAGATTGAGGCCAGGCTTAGATCACTTAACGGGGGGCATTAGCAGATGAGGTGGTGCAGAAGGTCCCTGTCAGAGGGGTTTGTGGCTCTGGTGTCCTGCAGCAGTTTCAGGATCGTGTTGGGCCAAGGAAACAGGTTCTAAAATGCAGATGGAGTTTGTTGGTAGGAGGAGCCCCTCAGCAATCCCTGCCGTGCACACGGGGCTTTGGGTGTGTTTTGGAATCAGTGCTGAGGCTTCCAAAGCCTTTTCTGTCGAACATAAAGCAGTGGAATTGGCTGCTGGCGCCTGTAATCCCTGAGCCTGGGTGGGATATCCATGCTTGCTGCTCTGGATATGAGGAGAAGCAAGGAAAATCAAATTCTGCACTCCCAGCCTGCTGAACCGATTCTGCTGATCTTTATTCACCGGCCCCCAAAAGCACAGAGCCCTAAAAACCTCCAAATTCTTGTGTTTCAGTTGGGATTTAGGGGGAAAGGGATGTTGCCTTTGTGCTGGGGGACTGAAGAAAGACAAGGTGTGGCTCAGGAGCATCCTTTGGAGCTGTGGGTGCATCGGGGGATGGCTGAGCAAGGGGGTGGCCGGGGCTGGGCATTCCAAGAGCTGTGCAATTCCAGGACTGGTGCAGAGGGTGCTGCTCTAAATGGGAAGGCAAAATCAGCAGGGTCACCCATTGCTGGGTTGGGTTTCTGCCCTTTTGGGAGGGTTATCAGGCTGCCTTTCTCTTGCAGGGGCACTGTCTGATCAAAGCTGTCTCTGCCTTCCTCTTAACCATATTTATTTCTCATGCTGTCTCAGATCCCAGAATTGAGATTTTGCTGTTAAATTGTTGGGTGTTTGTCGTGGTCTCCCAAAAAGCACCTGCCCCCAAATTCCTGCCTGTGCCAGCTGAGATGATTCCACAGAGCTGCACCCAAGGGCTCACACAAGACAAGACAGTGACTCATTCTTTCCTCTCACAAAAAACATCCAGAGAGCTGAACAGGGGAAGTAAACAATGAGCACAAGGATTACAAAATGCTCCCATTCTCAACAAGTTAATTTTAGAGTAAAATCAACACTTGTTTGTGGTTTAGAGAGATCCCCACCCTCAATATTACTGTTTTTATTATCACTGTGGCTGTTTTTAAGCAGCACCTTCCATTTCCAGGGGGTTATTTCTGACCAAATGGAAAGATGTGCGTTGGGCATCAACAGGAATGAGAGGTTTGGTTCACCCTGCACTGGGAAGGTGAATTGATTTGCAAACACAAAGGTTTTCTTAGGGGATTCTTTTCTTTCCTTTTCTTTTGGAGGAGATGGTGGTGAGAGATGGGGAGGGAGACTGCATGAACTAATTCCTGTTGCCTGTTAAGACCTAAAAAATAGGACACCCATGGACACTGGCAAAAGAAGGGAGACTCCAGTTGTGCAGACTTTCAGAGGTGCCAGGGTGAGGGTCTTGGTCAGGTCTCAGGGGATTTGTACCCCCCCATCTCACTGTGACTTCCCCAAGCCCTTTGTGTCCTGATTTTGATCCCGTTTGACTTTGCTGGGCACCATTTCTGCCTGTTCTGATCGTTGGGGTTTCACGGTGTGAACACAGAGGTTCAGAACCCTCCCGGAGGGAACTTGTAATTCTGTAGGGAGAAAAAAAAATCAGCTTTCATCCTTCAGTCTGCCTGTCTTTGATTTGTGGGACAAGGGGAACAGCCCCGTGGAGGACAATGAGATGGGTGCCAGGTGATGAACGGCAAAGCCACGAGCAGGGGAAGTGGCAGTGGGGAACATAAATCAGCCAAAGTGTTTGGTGGAGCCAGCAAGGCAGCATTACACCCCTGGGCAAGGCTGATTGCTCTTCCAAGGGAAAGAAAACACTTCTTTCCTTTTTTTTTTTTTTTTTGTTTTGTTTTGTTTTGACTTGGAATAAAAGTTATGTTCCTGTAATGACAGCGAGTGCCCCAGAGCTGTGTGTGGAAGGAGGAAATTCTCTGATTAAAGCAACACTGTGACCAAGGGAAATGCCCAGGGGGAAGGGGACAGGAGGAAAAATCGGCCTTTGCCAGGTCATACTCTAGAATGGAAACGTGGCACTTCATGGAGGAGAAAAAGGGAATGTTGTCATAATTAGGTTTAGCAGCTTAAAATAACTCAGGATGTGGTGTGAGTTCTGCTGTAGTCAAAATGAGATGTAGACCTCTGGTGAAGGGTCTTCAGGGCTTATTGTCCCAAAAATTCCCTTTCTGATTGATATTTTTCCTTGCTCAGCCTAAAAGTGAATTTGAGTTGTTATACTGTTTTCTGAATTACCAAAATAGTTCACCTGCCCAGCATAAATAAATGTCTTTAGGCAGAGCCAGCTGACCTCTATTTCAGGCTACTCGGCAAGGAAAATGCTCATATAGAACTTACTATTGAAAATAGTATATTTATATAATATATAAACTAAATATATAAACTAAAAGTTTTTTATTGTTCTTAAATAAATGTAAATATTTCTTCTCTCTCCCCAAAATTTGTGGCTGTTTAGAAATGGAGGCTTCTGTAAGGAATGGGTGTATGTTCATATTGCCTTTACAGGAGCATTATTTCTTATTTCTATCACGTTAAACTCAGCAGGATCTTCACTTCCTAATATTATTCTGATTTAAAATTAATAAAGTTTAGTTGCACTGCATATAAATGTTGGCTGTGCAACTTGTGTAAATCACAGGATGAAGTGCTGTTCTCCCTTGCAAATAATAATTGGGTGTAGATCACGGAATGATCCCAGAGGAGAAAATCCACTTGGATGTTAATGCTGGTACTTCACAATTAAACTTTGCTCCCCGAGTCCAAAAGGGAGGTGTGACATTTTAGATACACAGAGAATGGACAGGAGGAGTTAACAAGAAAGGAAAGCACCAGGAGAGTTGGAAAGAATAAGGATAAGAAGTGATTAAGTTTAAAGCAAGGGAGGTTTTTGATCAAGACAAACGACATGGGCGTAATTAGCATTTAGCAGGGGGAGAGAAAAGGCATTTTGAGGTCTGGACCATGTTTTGAAACATATTTTCACGATAAAATATAAATATGATTAAGAAAATGCACACTGCAAAAGAGTTCTCCAGCTGCCTACTGGGATTTGGCAACTGTAGCAGGAGAGAGCAGGAGATGTTTCAGGGGGACTGGAGTGGTTCTGCCAGGACATTTGTGGAAGTGGCCTCATGCACAGGGTGACCTGAGAGAGAGGGAAAATGAGGGCAGGTGATGATGGGACCAGCCCTGCCAGTGCAGCAGGGGCACGGGTTTCTTCCTTCTTTTTGCTGTCTCCCCTGAGAGGAGCAGCAGGGGTGTCTCTGGAGTGTTACTCTGTTGGCACAGCCCGTGCAGTGGTTGCAGGTTCCAGTCAGAAATGACCAAAGCATGAGGAGAACCGACCTTGCTCTTATTCCTTTGTAAGGCTCTGCAGATACCTGGGGACAGCCCAGGTGCTCTTTGGTTCAGCTGAACACTGGCTGTGGTGCTGTTCTCTGGAGGTGTTTCATGCAGCTCTGGAATATTTCAGCATAAAAATTAGAAATGTGGTAGAGAGCAGTGGAGATGGAAAAGGGATAAGGCAGTTATCTACAAAAGATTTTAAACTGTAATGTTAATGGCTTCAGTCTTCTCTGTATAATACTTTAAAAACCCTCAGGTCCATCTGAAGTGTTTTATCATATTTCCTGTAAGACCTGAATCAACATAAAGATGAATTTGGGGAATACTTAAAGGTGTTCTTAATCCACCTTTGTTCTTTGCAATGTGCTTTAAATACGTTTCCATTAACTTTCACAATGCTGCGCCGTGTTCCTCCTTCTAAGGGCTGCTTGACCCTTGCTCAGAGTCTATCACATAATAACACATTAACATAGAAATGATTCCAGGGGTGAAGGTGAAGGCGTCGAGTGGTTACAATCTTCCCTCCTCAACTGGATGAGGAACGTGGAGGAAAAGATGTTAAAGACACATTGTGCATCTTCCCTCCTGCCCAGCAGTTTTCAGCTGTAAATAAATGCAAGCTATGCAGAGCATTTTAAGAAGCCAGTACTGCCAGGTTTAGAAAAAAAAAATTAATTAAGGAAACCTGGGAATGGAGTGCTCTGGGATGGCTGCATCCCCTCTGCTCCACCTGGCTCCGGTCAATCTGCTCCAGCCACGTGCACAGGAAGCTCCTTGGCACTGCCAAGATAATTACTGGCCCCCTGCTCGCTTTAGGTACAGGACTGCACCTCGTAAATAAGGGCAGTTGTGTTGAACTCGTGGCAAAGTCTCCTTTTGAGTTTGGTCCAGGAGAGTCTCAGCACAGGCTCAGAACGGCAGAGCTGGGAAGTCCTGGTTCAGACCTGGAGAAGGGGAAGAACTGGACAGTGTTCACAGGCACATGGGGGTGTCCTGTGCAGGGCCAGGAGCTGGACTCAGTGACTCTTTTGGGTCCGCTCCAGCTCAGGAATGTTCTGTGCTTCTGTGAGCTGAGGAAGTGGAGAAGGTGTGTACAGTGTGTAAAAGAGACAGCTCAGCTTCTGGTGAAGTAGGAGAATGGATGTGCCTGCCAAGTGCTGTCCACAGACTCTGGGAACGAGTCTCCAAGGAATCAGGAGGGCAAATACTCCTCTGAATTTGGGGAAAATGTTCATTCTGTGAGTGAGGGGGATTTTCTGTCTCTGTTTCTCGCAGCGATTCAAACCCTCCCGTTCAGAGTGACAGCGCTCCACATTCCTGGGAGAGCAGTTGCATGAGGACTCCAGGAGAGCAGAGGGGAGGGATCTGTGGCTGTGGGGTTGTCCCTGACAACAAGTGACTGTGTGATCATGGCATTAACCGTGGCAAACACACACGGAGCCGGGAGTGAGCGGTCTGGGAACGGCACACACCCAGGGGCTGGTGGTCTTGGTTCACCTCCTCTGGTGCTTTTGGTGCAGATGGCAGTGATCAGTGGGCAGTTCCTTTTTTTCTTTTCCCCTCTAAAAAGATGATTTAGGAAGGCACAAAAGGCTCTTCCCTTCGCAGTAGTGTTTAGGACCTGGGGAACTGTAAGGATTTCCTTCTCTAATCTATGGGAATTAGCCCTGACGGGCAGGGAACTAGCATACAGTTGACTTACAGTCCTCAGCTACCCTGCAGCTCTGCAGAACTACGGGAGTAAAGCCTTTCTTTTGTCCCAAGTGGAATTCACATGAGGATCCAACCAGAAGGGTCAATGCTGGAACGGAGGTTGCCATCGTGCCCTGGGGGAAAATCCATGCAGGTCGGAGGGCAAAAAGTGCTTTTTGGGGGGTAAATCTTCAGTATGTAGTAACTACTGATTGGGGCTGTGAGGGGAACTGTGAAAAGAATAGCAGTAGAAGGTGGTGTGTAGTGGTTTTACCAAAAGTGGGTGCAGTGGCTGTTGTACCGTGCACGTGTACGTACAGTGTGTCCTGTCGTAGTGCTTTAGAGCAAGGAGAGTCTCTGACCTTTCAGAAAATTCAGCTGAGAGCAATAAACCATTAAAGAAATAGCCATCTGAAGGGTAAAATTTCAGGTGCTGAAAAGCAGATAATCACCTAAGCACACCAAAGTGTGGCAGTCGGAAACAGCGAGCAGAGCACGGGAGAAAGGACCAGAGAGAGAGAAGCAAATACGCCAAGAAGCCCTAGTGCAAGGTTTGGTTTATTGCTGGAGCATTTAGGGAAATCTCTCAGACAGGATTACAGCCTTTCCAAAATCGCTTAGATGAGGAGATGTCAAATGTCTCATAAAAACTCGCATTTGGATATAAAACACCCCTTGGCTGCAAAGGGCATTTAATTGTGTGTGATGCCTTTCCCTGCCCTTTTATTGCCGAGGGATGAGCAAATCACCGGAGTGAGTTTTCTGCATTTCCCTGCTGCCTCTGCCAGCTCACCTGGGGAGAAGGCAGGGGAATACACCAGCAGAGGAGCTGGGCTCCAGCAGGGCAGGGATGAGATGAGTTTTTCCGTGTTGCTGTAGTGGGAGTGGAGCCAGGCCACGGCTGTGGAGCTGCTGGGTTCGTGCTTTGGGGAGCAGCTGTTCACTGAAGAGAACTGTTTTCCAGGCTGATATTCTCTGTGTGTTTGTGTATCACCAGGCATATTTTTTACATTTGTATTTACAGATATACATGTGTATGTGTGTGTAGATGCGTGTTTGCTTCATGTGCCAAGTTCCTCTGCCCCTCCCAAATATCGAGCGAATTTTAACAACCCCACTGCACCTCCTGGGCCCCGAGACAGTGGGTGGGACACGCTGGCCCCACGAGCCCGTGGCTGTCAGGACTTCACCACGCCTGGTTTTGCAGACCTTGCCCCCCCAGCAGCTGCAGGGGAGACTCAGCACCCCCCAAACACCTCCCTGGGCACCCTGCTCTGCCCTGGAGCGTCCTGCCCGTGCCATGCACCGTACACGTGACAGCAGGTGCCACACATGGTGACCCAGGCCGGGAGGAGCTCCCAGGGTGGCATCCTGCCCCTCAGGGCTGCTGCAAGCACAGCTCTGTGCCCACCCACCGGGTTGCAGCTTTGGGGATGGATTTTCATCCTCCTCCTTCCAAGCTGAGCTGACATTCTCTGTCTCAAACATGCCAGCAGCGGGGGGATTCTGTCCCAGGACTTTCTCTGCATTTTACATCATCCAGCCTAATCACCAGGACACTGAGGAGTTATCTCTTAATCTGGCTTTGCAGCCCGGTAAAACCTGCTTTGCTGGCAGGCACTCAGCAGTGGAGGTGAGGAGCGTTCTCTCCCGGAATTGTTGCTATCCTGGTGCTTGGAGTGTTTTCCTGCTGAGCAGAAGTGGTACCAGCTTGTTTCCCTCTGGTCCTGAAGGGCTGGAGCTTGGTTTCATTTCCTGCCTGTGGAGGCTGATGGGCATCTCATCCCTCAGCCCTCCTCCAGCTGAGTGTTCATAGGAAGCTGTTGTAGTAATTCTGTGGAGGGCCTGGATGTGGGCGTGAGGGCACGGGAGGTGAAGTGTAAGGAAGCCTATCTGTACATCTTAGTTTCGGGATTTCACGTGGCTTAAGGTGGGAAATGCATTGCTCAGCCTTGCTGGGACCAAGTTGTGAGTCTGCAGGAGGCCAGAGCTCCAGGCTGGGGAATGCTGAGGTTCAGAAGTAACAGCACAGAGTTCCTGTGTGAGAGGGCAGTGTTTCCATCTGGGGTTTGATTCAGGCATTGAAAATTCCAACATCTTGTTCCAGCTCAGAACTGCTGGGCTGGCCATGTTCTGCCACACTGTATTGTTTTTTTTCTTTTTCCTTCCTTTCTGCCCCCAAAGCCTCACAACAGAGATGGGGCTCTTGTCCATCCCAGCCTGGGAGCACAGTGTCCCCATCCCGAGCCCCCACGTGTTCTCAGAGTCCTCGTCCTGAGAGTTTCGTTGCAGGTATTTTAAGGACCTGCACCAAAAGTGCTCCTGACACATCAGACCCCATTTCCTTGGCAGGACAAGGCAGGATTGGCCCCAAAAAGTTGCCTTGGCAGTCAGAATCCCAGGTTGCACAGCCTTAGCTGTGCTGTGCCTCAGATGAGAAGTTACTGTGCTGTTCCATCCACTTAAAGCTCCTGGTTCTTTAAATAGGTGTCCTTGGCCAGCTTTCCTCACTCCGTTAATCCCAGCCCAGATGAACCAGCATGGATATAAATGTTTATGGCAGTCGTCACAGCTGCATATGGAATATATCTGATTGTTGCATACAGGCAGTGCTGGGGGCTTGTCATTCCATGCTCTATAAAGAGTCTTGGATAATCTTTCTGAAACGAGCTGTGTAAATGAGATATAATTAGCTTTTTTTTTTTTTTTGC
>VXAW01008448.1:145563-239388 GCA_013399735.1 Tyrannus savana | reverse complement strand
TTTTTTTTTTTTTTCCTTTTTTTTTTTTTTTTTTTCTTGGAAATAGATATCTTTTAATAAAGCTCTGGAGCACAGAATAGCCATTTCCTGTGATTTTCATTCACATAATATTTATAGTGCTGCAGAACAAATGAGCCGTTGGAAAGGGAGAAAAATGAATACCGGGAATGAACTCGCCTTGAGAGGAATTCGTGATGAAATCAGGACTCTAACAAACTTCAGTGAGCCAACTGCTGCTCCTCCTGGATTTCTGAGTGTGCAGGCTCAGTGGGATTTGGTGTAATCCCTGCTGGTGAACAGATGGGCGGATTGCAGGGCTCCTTCCCAGCCGGTGGGATCGTGTCTCTGTACCTTGTGCCTCTCGGTGACAGAGGTGCTCAGAAAAGGATGCAAAAAAGCAATCAGCAGAATGGGTTAAGACTTTTTTGATGTGTCTCCGTGCAAACTAGCTTCAAATTTTAACTATTTAGTGCTTCCAGTCTCCTCCCACAGAAGGAGCGTGGTCCCTCTCGCATTCCCAGTGGCACACTGGGCTTACGAGTGGGAGTTCAGAGGTGGTCAGCATTTTAATGGAAACTGCTTTTGCAGGGAATTGTACGACAGCCAGATCTTCCACTCCAAGGTCAAACCACCCAAGTTACAAGAAATAAGCCCGGAATAATTTTTAGTCCTCCCTGAAATCAGGTGGGCCACGGTTACTGAGTCGCCACGTGCAGCTTTTGCCTCCCAGGGCTGCAAAATTTCTGCTTTTCAGGAGGACAGAAAAATGCTGTGTCAGGTCAGAGATGAAATGGTTTTGTGTTTTGTCCAGTGTAACTGCAGCAGCCTCCCTGTGCTCCTTATGTTTATGTGTGTGTAACCTGCCTGCAGGCAAGATTAGGAATGACAGAAAATGGATGTTGGAAGGGACCTTGGTGTGTGTCCACCCTCCTGCTCAGAGCAGGGCCAGCTCTGGGTTCAGACCAGGCTCTCCAGAGCTTTGTCCAGGAAAAGCACGAGGATGGAGCCTGCACAGCCCCACTGACACCTGCTGCACCGCTCCTCTCCTGCAGGGAAAACCTCAGTCCTCATCATCCCTATTTATTGCTTCAGCTTACGAATCACAGAATGTCCTGAGCTGGAAGGGACCCCCAGGGATCATCCAGTTCAGCTCCAGGCCCTGCACAGACACCCCAACAATCCCCCCCGGCCCTCAGAGCGTTGTCCAAACCCTCCTGGAGCTCTGGCAGCCTTGGGGCTGTGCCCACTGCCCTGGGGAGCCTGTTCAGTGCCCACCACCCTCTGGGGGAAGAACCTTCTCCTACAGGAAAAGGTCTCTCCTGTTGTCTGTTCTCCTGCACCCTCTCAGCCCTTTCACTCAACCATTTCTTTAGATCACTCATTTGTTACTTATTCAGCCCTTTAGACCTCACTTGGATAAAAAAATGTCATGGAAGACAGTGCTGAAAGTCTTGAGAAATCACAGCTGCTGTCCCCTCATCCATGGCCCATCCCTTTATTATTTCTGTCCCTGTATCACAGGCAGGTTGCTCAGGTGTGACTTAGCTGTGGTAAATCCAGACTGACTGATCCCAGTCACCCTCTTCTCCTTGGCATGGCCAGAGAAGTGTTCTGGGAGGACAAGCTCCATCATTTCCAATGATCTCAATGTCACACAAGGCATTTAAAATAGCTGGAAGATGAGAAGTAACTTTGCACAAGGTTTGAAAGGCTAAATTGAGGAACCTGTTGTAATCCAGCCATAACTGTGAGGAGCGAATCAGCTCCTCTGGACAATGTTCTGAGGAAAAGTGGGGCTGACAATGATAACATTCTTGGAGTATATGAAATATTTAATACACGGGTCTGTGCTGGATCAAAAAGTCTTTTTTCCCACTCGAGGGTTGTTTCCCTTGGATAGTCCTTTCTGCCTGCAGGATTTCTTCGTTCCTGGGGAAAAAAAATTCTGGCTTGAAGGTCCTGTGCTGTTGATTCCACGGCAGCTGGTCTTGGTGTTTTGGGGATGTGTGAGCAGTGAACGCTGTTACAGCAGTACAGCACTGTGTGCTGGGCAGGTGTGTCTCACAGGACAGGTACAGCTCACTAAAAGATGGAAAACCAAACTAAATGCACACCCCTTCACTGGGAAAGAGCAATTCTCCTGGGTCTTACTATGCAGATCAGATATTTTATTCTATTTGAGGTTTTTGGTGTTCAGGTGTAGTCTTGGTCTCACAGGGCAAAGAAAACTCTCATTGTGATTAGTTGTGATTTTAATTTTGTGAGTTTCTTTTGAAAGAAATTCGGGGTTTAAGTCATGCTGGGAAGCAGGGCTGGTGGATGAGCAGCTGTAGCATTAGACAGGGTTGCAATAATCCCATATATTCTTTTTAAAGGGTTGACGAGCAGTTGTAGTCCCAGCAGAGGATTTCAAGTACCTGAAGTGCTTTGGTGTAAGTTCAGAGAGGTGGCATCCCTGGGAGGGTGGGCAGGCCCTGGCACAGGGTGCCCAGAGAAGCTGTGGCTGCCCCTGGACCCCTGGAAGTGCCCCAGGCCAGGTTGGACGGGGCTTGGAGCAACCCGGGCTGGTGGAAGGTCTCCCTGCCCAGGGGATGGGCATGATAATCCCGGGGGGGGGGATGGGATGAGCTTTGAGGTCCCTTCCACCCCAAACTCCGATTCTCTGCTTTCAGTAAGCTCAGACCCCGGGAGGTCTCCCAGGAGCTTTGCTGCGAGCGGGAGTTGAGCTTATCTGTTTGAATCGAACGGAGGCAAACAAAAGCCTGAAGTGTTCTCGCAGCCGCGCTCTGCCCAGCGGCGCCTGCCGGGCACCGCAGCCTCATCCATTCCCGCTGTCCTGGCCGAGCATCTCCCGGGCAAAGCTGCTGCTTCCCCGGCAGCAGGAGCCAGCGCTGCCGCTGGGAGCCGGGGGGAGCCGCGGGGGGACAGGAGGGGTGCTGGGAAGCCAGCCTGGGAGTGCCCGGCGCCAGGAAGGGGCAGGCGCATCCCTGGCCGCGGGAGCATCTGGAGCAGGCGGGATGCGGGGAGCGGCCGGGCTTCTCCTGCTCTCACATGCCCAGGTACATTTTTTGCCGTTCCTTGGGTGGTTTGCTGCCGGGTGCGTTCGCAGGGATCGCTGTTGCGCTGTTTTAGCGGGGTTTTCGGGACGCGGAGCCGCGGGCAGGTGTGTTCGTACTCCCCGTGCAGGCGTGGGAGGGGGAACTTGCTGCATCACCCAGCGCAGCAAACTTTGAGCTGCCAAGTCAGGCTGGGGGTTCTTCTTGGGTTTAATTTCCTGTGGAATTGAAGTAAAATTACCCCCAGGACTAATATTTTATCCATGTGTTTAGAAAAAACAGGAACTCTCCTTCCTTTAGGTCTACGGTGGGGGAGGCAGTAAAAAAAATCAGGGGGGTTGTGCATTTTCTAAAACTGAAGTCTGTCTTTCACATCAGTGTAGTTTCCCTGCAGGGAAATAGAAAAGAACAAAATACTCGCTTTTTAGTTACTTGGACTAGAAATTACTGTCTGTTGCACTGCATGGATCCCACAACTCTGCTCCTCTTCCTCCCAGGAATTTGTTTGCAGCAGGTTCACGTGCCCAGCACCATTTCGGCTGGTTTTTCTTGGTTTTAGAGTTGAAGATTAGTAAACTTAAGGGTTTGTACGCGGCTAATTTCTTGATAAGCCCCTAAACTCAGCTGTAAGTGCCCTCTTAGTACTTTCTGTTGGTCTCTGTCCTCTTTTCTCATACTACAGTTAACCTTACTTTGAAAAAAAAAAAGCTGCTTTTTTTTGATCGTACCTTGGTAGTCCTTCAAATTCAACTCTTCTTAGTATATGACTTTTAAAACAAACAAACAAAGCAAAACAAACAAAAAACCCCTTATTCCTTGTGTGCTATTTTGGCTTCTTGGTATTATTTTAGTAATTACTGTTTTTGGTTTTCTGCATTTTCCTTGCCTGATGTTCATCAATCTAAAGCCACTGCTTCAGCTTAAGAAAAAAAAACCTGCTAAATTTCAGTGATTAGTGCATCCCACTGAATATGGAGAGCTATGAAGGAGTTCATTATCTTTTCTGCAGCATTTGAAGGCGGGAGGGGGATGTGCATCTGGATTTGCCCCTGTGTGAGAAGGGCTGTGCTGTCCCTGCCTGAGGGCAGCTCTGGGTCCATGTCTCGTTCAAAGTCAGCTGGCTGGTGGAGCTGGTAATGAATAGGATGGGAGATAGGGTAAATAATTAACAATATTAGTGGAATGGACTTTTCTGGGCTGGAGGCTTGCTCTGGAGATCTGTGTGAACTCTCAGTTACTCCTGCCTGAGCGTCTCTGCTGCTTTTGGGCTCGTTTCATTGTGCCAGGAGAGGCAGAAGAACGGCGAGCCAGGGGTTATTTGATGCGTTTTATCTCCCTGTGGCCATCCTCAGGTTTCAGGAACATAATCCCCGTGGCTTTGCAGGTGCTGCCCTCAGGAATAAGAGTGCAATTTCAGGAGAGGGCTGCTCTGCTCGGGGATGGAGCGCTCGTCCCTCAGCTCCCACGCCGAGCTGCTGAGGCAACAAAGTTAGTCCCAAGTGCTGTGTTTCACACCTTACCCTTGGAGAGGGAATGTGCAGACTGCAGGCAAGTTTGGGGCTCGATATCTTCTTTATGGTCTTCCACTTGTGCTAAATCACTGGCTGGAATAATTGTATTGTCACCTTGTGTCATATTTGCTCAGGTGTAATAGCTTTGCCAGAAAGGCAGTCGCCTGTAAAATTGTGCTGCGAAATTTTTAATGTTCCTTGGAAAGGTGGGGAGGCTTTAAAGGCTTTTTTTTTTCTTTTTTTTCTCTATTACAAAAGCGGTTTTTAAAAATTGTATTCTTTTTTTCCCCTCCTTTTTTTTTTTTAGTTATTAACTTCTATCGCTGTATGGAATTCTCTGGTAGTATTCTTTTTTTTAGCAATAGGAGATGGGTCTGAATACTGAAGACACGTTTCCTCACAAATGTTTTCAGATGGCATGAGATGAGTGAAATTCAAGCTGTTTAGATGCAAAATGAAACTTAAGTGGCCCCGCTGGATCTTGGTCTTTCCTTGCTGCACAGCTAAATTGCTGTAAGGGTTAAAGTGAGAATAAAGTGAGAATAAAGTGAGAATCAGTTCCTTGTGTGCTGCAGGCTTTGGTTTAGGTGTCCAGTTTTAACTTAGTTTCTGCTTTTTAAATCGTGTGTGGGGTTCTTTGGGATTTTTGGTTTGTTTGTTTGGTTTGTTGGGGGTTTTTTTGGTGTATATATATCTATTATNGTTTGTTGGGGTTTTTTTGGTGTACGCATGTCCATTACACACAAGCAGCATCTTTAATAAAAACAAAAAGAAAAAAGCAAATTTTCAGGAAGGCTGGACGTGTGAAGGGCACTGGTGTAGTTCAGTACCTGCAGTGAACTTTCAGGGTGCAGAGGTGGCAACGCTGACATTTGTAGCCAGTTTTGGCCCCACCTGTCGCAAGATCATAATTGTAAATGTGTGTTGAGAGCTTCAGATTGGTAAGGACCATCTGCATCTCCAGCTGTGCTTCTTGTTACCTCAGCCTTAATGCCAGATCATCAGGGGTGACTGCTGAGCCCCTCCCAAACCCAGGGATGTGGCTGGGCTTTGTGTTCATAAAGTCCCTTTGGGATTTTTGGTTTGTTTGTTTTGAAAGCTCATCCAGTGCCACCCCCAGCCATGGGCAGGGACACCTCCCACCAGCCCAGGCTGCTCCAAGCCCCATCCAACCCCGCCTTGGACACTTCCAGGGATCCAGGGGCCGCCACAGCTTCTCTGGGCAACCTCTGCCTCCCTCACAGGGAGGAATTTCTTCCTAATATCTCCCCAAACCCACCCTCCTTCTCGTTCAGGCTGTCCCGCCTTGCCCTGTCACATGTCCCTGTGGGAAGTGGATGGTTTGCTATTCCGCTGTCATTCCCTGAAATTCCCTGCTCCTCCTTTTCAGTGTGCACTGGGAAGGGCACAGCACACCAGGACATGCCTTGTCCTCCCTGGGTGCACCCTCCTGAGCTGTGCCTTACTGGATTTTGTCCCATTTCTGTTACTCCAGGTCTTCAGAGCCTCCAGTTATTCCTGTGCAGTATCTGAGTCCCCCCTTCTGAGAGCTGTGTCCCTGCTGTGTGAGGTGTGGTCAGCCTGCTCCTGGCACCAGCCACAGAGTTACTGGGTGAAATGTGTAATAAGATCAGTTCCAAGCCTCATTTTTAAGACCCTCTGATAATCACTTAAGTTTTCAGGACCTGTGCTGTCGTCTGCCCGTGAAGCAGATGCTCACCCACCTCTAAATGCCTCTGCTAGTTGCAGCTTAACCAACAGTTTCCCATGTGACCCTGCTGAACACTCAGCTAAAATCCAGATTAGTGAGATCTACAGCGTTTGGAGAATGTTATCTGATGAAGTAATCTCTTAGGTGAGTCTCTCACCAGCTACCCTGTGCTAAGTAATAAGAAATTTGGTCACATTTACCCGGTGCTTTCATGTCTTTACAAGGAAATTTGAAGGGGAGAGCGCTTGGGTCTCTGTGCCACTGAAGTTAAGTGTTATGGGCTCGTAGAGAATTCTTCTCTTGAGCATGAATAATTTATTTGCTCCTCTTTAATTGCATGCAGTCTCCTAGTTAAAAGAAATGTCTTAGTGGTGCTCAGTTCTGTGTGCCGTTCACTTCAAAACTCTGGGCTTGACTTTAATGGCCCCTGTGGTTTTTGTTCCCTTTATGATGGTTTTTCCTCTTGCACCCTTGTGTTTCCTCCTTTTTATTTCTTTCCTTCACCATTCACCCCCTTCCTCTCCTACCAGGGTAGATATTAATACCCTTACTGAAAACAAGGTCATGAATTTCCTTTGGGGCTTAAGAGTGCTTGGGCTAGAAAGGTTGGACTTGATGATTTTGGAGGTCTTTTCCAACCTTACTGATTCTATGATTGTCCTTCCCACAATACTTTTCTCACTGCACAGGAACCCAAGCCATTCTTTTCCTGATCCCTCCCTACACAGAGCACCCACCAATCTTTAGATATGGAGTTATCACAGCCAGGAAAATACTGTGTTTGGACTTGGAGATCTTACTGAGATTCTGGTATAAAAATTCCCTCTGTTTGTTTTTTCTCTTGACCTCTTGATTGTGGCTTTAGGCTTTTACAAATCCACTGAAAGCCTTCTGATGTTGGAGGTAGTTCCCTGTTAGCTGTAGATTCATCTTCCTTCTTGAAAGTCTTTCCCTTTCTCTTCTTTCCTTGGAATACTGAAGGCTGTGACACCTGAGATTTGAAGATTTCTAGACCTCCTTCATGTTCAGATATCTGAGCTCCTCATTTCAGTTAATTTTCTAGTTAGTTCCTTTTTTTTTTTTTCCAAAACAAATGCTGATAACCCCTAATTACAAATCCCTTTTCTTTTGTTCTTCCATCTTGTCTAATCAGCTTATTATCATTCAAATCTGGTTCACTTGCTGTGGGTGAACCCTCTCAAAATCCAGGGGTGAATTAACCTTATTTCCTACAGATACAGAGGTTTCCTGCTGGATCAGTCCTGTCTGAGAGCACACAAATCACGCTGCCATTTGAATTCTTTGTTCTCCATATCTGCAAAATTAAATCCTCCAACAGTGGCCCGATTTCTATATAGTTTTTCCTTCTCCTAAGAATACTTTGTGTGTTGCTTCCAGGTGTGTGGCATCCCTGCAACAAATTTGACTGGATCAGCCCTTCCCAGAGTGATTTGGACCAAACCCAGTAGTGACGTTTCTCACACGTCGCTCCCCTGACTCTGTGTCTCTGTCCCAAAGGGAGAATCCTTTGGAGGATATCTTCTCTGCTCGTGTCTGCAGCAGCAATAAGATCAAGTTAGCTGGTTCCTGCCATTTGTCTGTAGGCAGTGATTTATCCCCCAGCACCCTGGGAGAGCCAACCACAGGTTAGGGCAGAGGTGGGAGCAGCACCAGTGTCTCCACCCTGCCATTAACCACAGCTCCCTTGCTGTGTTGTGATAAGCTGGACAATCAGAGTGGTGTTTGCATGTGGGGACCACAGGGGTGTGGGACTTGTTTGCTCTGTTCTCTTGGGGCACAACCACTGCCCACAGGACATTTCTTCAAGTGCTGCCCACGCCGTGTTCTCCTCTCTCTGTAGGGAAGATATTGAGGATTTTATCTCCCCCAAGGTAAGGTGGCCACAAGTTCACTCACACGTAGGTTATAGCTGTTGGTTTGATGGAGAGACCTGCAAGGGTTCAGGGAGAAAATCCAGTCTGGAATCCAGGCTTTTAAGAAAAAACCTTTGTGTCACAATGTGCAGAGGTAATTGGAATCTCTACTAAAGCACAGAGTGTCTGTTGAAAGGTTACAGTGGTTTTGAGTATCAAGGGAAATTCTGCTGTGGCTTTTTCTACTGAAACTGTTCAATCTTTGGAATATCAGCGGCTTTGAGTCTGTGTAAGCTGAATCTACTTCCTTTGTGGCGTTTGAGATGCTACAACACCTTCTGCATTTCCAAAAAAAAATTCCTGTTGCTTGGCAGTGCTCTGTTCCCTCCCAGCAAAGCAGCACACAGTAGGTTATAAAGTAGACAATGTTCTTATCATTTTTTGAGCACTTCCAGTATCTCGGCTCAGATGAATGAGGAGTGAGCAAAGCAGGATTGTGCCAGTCCAATCATGCACGAGGGACTGGAGATGTAATTTGGGATGATTCACTGGGACAAAAATGGTTTGTTGCAGTTGGAGTGTGCAGAGGCCAGGATGCTTCTGGAGGGTGGGGAAGAATTCAGGCTCCTCCAGTGTCACAGGAGGGGGGAAGGCTCAAAGTTTTACAAAGCAAAGCCTTGCTGGTGAGTCCAGAGGTGCAGGAAGGACTCACTGCCTTTCCAAACCCCTTTCCCAGGGAACAGACAAAAGATCCTAATCAAATTATTTACTACACAGTGTAAAGGCTAAAAAATCTACTAGTAGACAATTCTATAGCAAAGGAATGTAGTGCACTGTGACAAAACAGTTAAATTAAAGCAGTTGTATTGAAGCTGGCAAAAGAAACAGCCATTAAATAGAGATTCCAAAGCAGGCTCCAATTCCACGTTAGCAGGGGGTAAAAACTGGAGTAGAGTCACCATCACAGCTCTCACAGCCCAGGGAGCAGCCAAAGAGAACAGCTGCTGTTTGCCACAGCAGGTCAGGGGCTGATGATGGGATTCAGAGCCGTTCTTGGTCCATAAATTTACATCCTTGGGTCATAAATAACCAACAGTTTTAATTTGGTGAGGTGCTTGCACACGGCATCTTTCCTTTAACGGCTTTGTAATGAGTTTCCACCACACTTAATGCTTTAGGGACTCTGTTTTAGAAGTTCCCTGCTCAACCTACTGAGAATTCGCTGTGGAAATGCCCTGCATTGAAAATAACTTTATATTCATCACCACCTGTGTGGCTCAGGTTCTGTGTCTATGTGTTTTTGGTGCATCCTGAGCAGGGAATGTAGTGCTGCACCTCTGAAACCACTGTTAACCAGGTCAGCTCACCACACCAGAGTGGCCTGGGGTCTTTGTAAATCAGTTACTAAACTGGACAGGGCTGTTCTTGCTGGTAGACCATTCTCTGCAGTCACAGATTTCCAGAACTAGAGGAGTTTGTGCTGGCTGGACACGCAGGGCCCTGCAGTGCCTGGTGGGAGCAGGCTGTGACTGCCCTTGGATGCCATCAGAGCCGTGTTTAATTGGCGCTGTCGAGACCCCTCAGCGGCCAGTTTGTTTTCTGAATAGCTAAGGTGGGCCCTGGTGTGGCTCCTGCAATCTTTATGCTGCACAGAGCGCTTGAAATGCAGCCAGGAGTCTAGAATAGGCTGTTCTTGTCCCAGGCGTGCCTGTAAACAAGAGGAGCAGACGGACGTGCTCCTGCGGCGACCTTGACTCCTGTCCTGTGCTCTGCCTGCCTCGGGTTCACCTGCACGGTGCACACTCCCCACAGGCAGCAGGGTCGGGAGTTACGGCCCTGTAACCTCGATGTAATGGGTGAGGATCCCCCTGGTTTCCCAGCATCAGCTGGAGAGTGGAGCCCACGCTGGGGTTTATGAGCCGTGGTGGAACCGCGGTTATTGCTGCGACTGTTTGGGCTGACGTAGCTCCAGGCTGTGACTGCTGCTTACAGAGCTTTCCAGGGGAAACATGATTGACTGATCCGAGGCCCAGCACTACCTTGGCCTTGGATCAGCAGCAGGGAACTGAGAACGTGGCCCAGAGTGCCGTGTGGGTGGGCCTGTGCTCATGTTTTGGTAGAACGTCTTTCTTTTTCCCAGCTCGCACTGACTGAGCTCGATGCGAAAGAATTCCACGCAGTATCCCTTGGAGGCGTCTCTGTTCAGATGGCTTGCTCTCAGGGGACCTCCTCCAGTTCCTGTCCCTGCTGCTCTTCTTCCTCTCCTAATAGTGGCAGAAAGCCCTGACACTCCTTTTTCCCCACAGTCTTCTCTTGGAAGGCTTATGAAGATGGGACCTCTCAGGAGATCCAAACAAGCCCCATGTTTGCTGTGAGTGAGGCATCAGCAGTGTCTGCTGGTCCTCCTTACGCTGAGGGACACATGGAGCTGCTTGTTCTTCCCTTCAGGGCCTCCCCCTGCAGTTCAAAGACCTTTTCCCCCTAGCAGGGATGGTCATCCCTTTAGAGCTGGACCGCTCTTCCTCTCAGTGGGCACTGCATCCCAGGAGTGTTGTCAGGCTCTGTCTGCACCCCTCTGCAGCAACAGTGTTGTTTTTAGACCCTGCTCTGAGTCTTTATGGCTTTGCCAAGGGGCTTTTCCCCTTTGGGGTGGATGCAGCAGCTCCTTGATATTCATGTGGGGTCACTGTGAGCTGTGAGCCCTGTCTTGGCCCCACTGCCTGTAGCAGAGCTGAAGGGGAACTTCAGAGAGTCCCAGAATCCCAGAATGGTTTGGGTTGGAAGGGACCTTAAAGCCCATCCAGTGCCACCCCCTGCCATGGACAGGGACACCTCCCACCAGCCCAGGCTGCTCCAAGCCCCGTCCAACCTGGTCTTGGACACTTCCAGAGATCCAGGGGCAGCCACAGCTTCTCTGGGCATCCTGTGCCAGGGCCTGCCCACCCTCACAGGGAAGAATTTTTTCCCCATACCCATCTAACCCTCTGGCAGTGGGAAGCCATTCCCTGTGTCCTATCACTCCATCCCTTGTCCCCAGTCCCTCTCCAGCTCTTCTGGAGCCCCTTTAGGCCCTGGAAGGGGCTCAGAGTTCTCCCTGGAGCCTTCTCTTCTCCAGGCTGAACAGCCCCAACTCAGCTGTGCGCAAAGATTTTCCAGCCCTCTGAGCATCATCAGCTTGTGCTCCTCCAGCTCTCTGGCACGTGACCCACCCTGTGTGGGTGCAGGGTTTGTGGGTTTTGGTGCAGATTGCCTCCAGCATCCCCTGAGGGCTGTATGTAACATACAATCCCCCCAAAATGTGCCTTCACATCCGCAGACCCGTGGGAACGCAGCCCCAGGGAGGAGCAGCAGCGCTGATCTGCTCTTCAGGGGCCAATCTGAGGGCGTGGTGGGGCTGAAGGGAGGCTTCTGCACTTCCCATCCCACCACACAACCTGCGCGATTGTCGTGAAACGAACTGATGAGACAGATCGCTTCTCCCACCCTCATCAGGATGCAAGCGTTGGCTGAATGTGCCAGATGTTTGGCTTTCATTCTCTGGAAGTTTCTTTCACTCCCAGCTCCAGTGAAAGGGGAGGCTGAGCGCGTCCAGCGGAATTATAAACAGCTTCCTGTGCGAACAGAGAGCGGCATAATTAATGAGCCCGTCAGGGTAGGAGTGAGCCCAGCTGATGAATGCTCTCCCTGTCATTTTACAGAGGTGGCCAAGAGATGGGTTTATTCCCATTTCTGGATCACTGAATCCGTATGGATTGTCTGTCTCGGAAAGGCTTCCTTTTATTGTAATATCATACTTTAAATGCCCCGTGCTTTACAGTTGGATTTCTGAGCTGTTCACAATACCCTTGTATTCAAAGCTGGTCAGGGGTCTGTCCTCTATATGGCAGCAGCTGAAAGAAGTATCCTTTACTAACACTTTTTGGATTTATTCTGGAGAAATCCAGTGAACATCTTTTCAAAGCACTACAATCCCACAATCCCAGAATCGCTGAGGTTGGAAAAGCCCTCCCAGCCCATGGATCCACCCTGTGCATTTTTTTTTTTTTTTTTTAATTGAAGGACTAAAGAAATGTATTTTGGAGCATTGAAAAGCGCTTGTGCAGACAGAATGTCACTGCACCGGGTGGAACAGGTTTGTTCTTCCCAGTGGTAGGAGAGGACTTGTTCTGGGTGGAATTCTCTGAAACTATTTTTTCATCCTGACTGTGTGAGATGTGACTCACTGGTTTTTGCTCTGACTGAAGCTGAGAACCCCTTGGAAGCAGTTACAGTTCATAGAAAGGCCAGAGTCAATTCTCTAACCTTAAAGACCATCCACTTCAAATGGTCCTTAAAAGCATTTTCCCCCCTCCATTTTCCAGCGTGGCTCCGTCTGAGCTGTTCTTTGGAGAGCTCCTTTCCTCCCAGGAGCAGGGAAGTGCAGGGCTGTTTCTGTGTGAGCTGTACAGCACTGCTCTGTGGGGAGCTGCCATCATCCTGCTGGCATCTCTGCCTGGGCTTCCTCACTCAGCTCTTCTGCAGAGGGAACTCAGAAGTGGCAGATTCATCCCTCCAGGAGCAAATTCGAGGGGATCAGCGTTTCCATCCAGGGAGGGCTGGGTGGAATTACTGCAGGGCTGCACCATTTCTCCCCGGATAACCGGAGGGAATTAACGGCACTTTGAAATACAACGTGTCAAAAGATGATGAGGCCTCCAGCAGTGTGAGTGTGGAATTATCTGTGCCTGTCTCATGAGTCAGAGCTTCTGGAACAGTTCAGTGCAGTGGCCAGCTCAGCTCCTCAGTCTCTCAGGCCGGGGTCATTAGGCAATATGACATTTTAATGCAGTCCAGGGGTTTTCCACAGTTCTGATCAGATTGGGTATGAAGAGTGGATCGATGGGGATCACTTTGGTGTGTAGGTGACATTGCAAGTGCTGGACACGGAGCCTGAACCTTCCAGGGACTCGTTGTGCCTGCTCTGAGGAAGGTCCTCAGTCTGGGTTAGCTGTGACCTCAAATCCCTTTTGTCAGGGAGCTGCAAATCGAAAAAAGGTTGGACTCTGTGACCTTGGAGGTCTTTTCCAATCTTAGTGATTCTGTGAATCAATGGAAAGGGTTTGGTCCCTCGTGTTTCCTCCAGGAGAGCAGTGCAGGGGTTGGGACTGAACAACAGCAGGGGAACACGGAGGGGAGGGCAGTAGGTGTGAAAGGAATGGGAAGAGCTGCAAAGATAAATCATGTTGGATGAGGAGGACGATGCAGAGGGGGATGAGGGGGAAAAAGAGCAGTAAAAGCTGTGACTAAGCACAAAAGCAGGCTGGGCAGGGTGAATCCATTTCCTTCTTCCACAGGGATGTTGTGAGAAGAGCTGCCCAGCACGTGGCTCTGGCTGGCTGCTGGCAGCTGGGTGGGAATTGCCCCGAACTGGAATGATTTTGTTCCATAATCTGTTTTGAGAAGGACAGGAAAGCCATCGAGTTCCCACTCTGTTCACAGCAATACCTATCCCTTTAATGCCGTGGGTTTGAATGTGTTGGTGTGGGAAGTGGAAAGGAAATTCGGTATTTAATGTCCTGTATATATATATATAATGCATGCTCCATGCTGGAGTATTTCCTCTTATCTGAGGGAAACTGAGAGAGGGTTTATTTAATGCTCAAACAGGTCTGAAAAACATCTCTGCTGTTGGCCTAAATCAGCTGACTGGGAGTGCTCGAGTGATCTCTGAGAGTTAAAAGATCAGATTTACGACTTTACAGAAGTAGCAAGTGATTTGTAAATTATGGTAATTTAATATACATGCTCTTCAGTGCCGTGTGATCACTGCTTGTCACTTGGTCCTTCTGGCAGTTTCTTCGTCTGGTGCTTGGACCTCTTGCCCTGCTTTCTCTCTCGTGAAGAATTTGGGAACTGGGATGTCCCTTATGTTTGGTGGAAGGAGAACTTTATTTCCTTTATTGGTTTCCTGTCACAGCTGCAAACCCCAGGAACTGGTCATGTGTTCTAGCAGGAGTTTGGGCAAGGAGACAGTTGCATTCTGCATGTTGGTGCTAATAAGTCCTGTAAAATTCAGAGAACACTGCATTTCCTGAAAAATGTGGCTGACAGGAAGCACCACAACATCTGTTGCTCTCCAGAAAAGGGTTTTGGAGCAATTACTGCCATTTCTTAAAAAAAAATCACTCCCCTTTTGCTGAATTACTAACAGTGAAGTACCATTAAATAGGCATAAGTTCCTTGAAATACAGCCCAATGATTTTTAGTGATATCGAGGCTTTGAGGATAAATAGGAATAAGGATGAGCTTAAGGCAAGGGAGAAGCCAATAAAGCTGCGGTTTATTCTTACATGCCACACACTGGTTATAAATTTCAGGCTTACAGGCCATCAGTCATATTCAGGGATCAATATTTTATGAAAGAAACGTGGAAGAGCTGATGCTCTGGCAAGTTTTGGAGAG
The DNA here is from genome assembly GCA_013399735.1 of Tyrannus savana. Taxonomy (NCBI): domain Eukaryota; kingdom Metazoa; phylum Chordata; class Aves; order Passeriformes; family Tyrannidae; genus Tyrannus; species Tyrannus savana. The sequence goes on along the minus strand of VXAW01008448.1, from coordinate 224,795 downwards.
GACAGCTACATTTCAGAATATCCTTTGGTGTTGTTAATATTATGTGTTGTGTACCTTGAGTTGTAGTTGCTGCTGTGATGAGCACTCTCATTCTTGCCAGCCCGTTCCTGCATGTATTTATTATTCTGAGGGGGTTTTTGGGAGCTGGGGGAGAAGTGGGGCTACCTAAAGGATAGGTCCAGGATAAGTGATGGCCCCAGGAGCCTTTCAAAGCCCTGACTCATCCCACTTAACTGTACTTGAGAGGTAAGGCCTTGCTCTTCCTCCCAAAGTCACTTTTTATCATGGGAAAACCACTGCCAGGCAGCAGTGGGGGTTGGAAAAGGAAATAAGTAAGGGAAATAAATCAGTGCTTTGAAAAAAACCCCACCTTTCCAGGCCAATTTAAACTACTTGAATGTATCCATGCATTAAAAATGCACCTCCCACTGGCTGCTCAGCCTTGACTGAGGCGTTTCTCAATGGAACAGCATCCCAACTGAGCGTTCTTGTTTCTCTTTCTTTTTTTACAGAGAAGAGGAATGTGTACTCTTGCTGTAAACGACAGGCTTAATCAATCTGAGTGTGCCATTTATCTAATTACAATTGGAGATTATTAGGTTTTTAGGTAATCCCTTAAATTAGATCAGAAATCATTTTGTCTTACAGCTCGATGATTCCTCTCAAATAGAATTTTGCTTCCCTGCCTAGAAAGAGGGGATGTTCTGTAGTCTCATATCCCACTGTCAGACATTCCTGCTGCATTTCCATGCCCTGGGAGCTTCTGAGAAACCTTGATATCGGTATTTTAAGGCAAATTGTGTTGTTCAGAGCACTGTGCTCTGTGTATACATGAAGTTATGGAGTGAATCTCCTACATGGACAGTGCCAAGTGGTTTCTTGGGCTTCACAGTGGAAGAAGTAGGTTGTTAAATCCTTATTCCTATGCCTGTCAGGTGCATACAGCAACCTGAGAAGCTCACGTGGAAGTGGATCTGGTTTTTAACTCTCTGCTTTGGTAATTTTTTTATTCCATTTCTAACTTTGCATGAAAACTATTTTGCTGAGCTTAAGCTGTGCCCCAAAGCGAGGATGAGAAGGGCACAGGAAGGACAGCAGCACTGACAGGACCTACCCCTTGACCTCGTGTTCCCCCGTCTTCCCTTCGCTCTGCACAGCCCAAATTCTCTCCCTGAGATGGTTTTTGGGCTCAAACAAGAGCTTTTGCTTCCTTTCAGGATCCCAGTGCCCTGTGCAGTTCATGCAATATACAGCAGCCTCCTATTTATAGCAGAGCTATTTTTCCTGGCTGGCTCGGAGTGCAAATTGCCCTCCATTTGAGCACTTCAGCTCTCCTGTACCATCTACCTGTGCCCCTCTGCTGCCTCTTCAGGCTCTGCTCTTGGAGGCCAGTGAGCTGCTCTGGCTCTCTGCCTGCGAGCTGGCTGCAGTCGTGGTCCTGGGATGTTTAAATTCCTCCACAGAGGCTCCTTCCTTTGGCCGCTTGAAGTCAGATTTGCCTTCAACCCGATTTATTTATTTCCCCCCCTCCCCAAACCGAGTGCTGCTGGAAGAGCAGTTCATCCCAGCTGCTGGTCACACACCGTGCCTGCAAGTTGTGAATCCTCCCACTGGCCACAGGCAGGCTGCTCCTCTCCCTGATTGCCATCAGCATTCAGAAGGCAGTGCCAGCAGCCCCCGTGTCCCTGCGCTGCAGGCTGGGGTCACTGCTCCGTGCACGCTGCTCACACTGCGGGCTTTGCAGCTACAGGGCAGCAGGAAAAGGAAGGGAAAAGCACTGACCCCCGTGGATGCTGGTGCTGCAGGGTTGTGTTTGTGAAATGCACATCCTGGGGCTCTATTGGTGACAAACGGAACGTTGTCACGTGTTCTGTTACTGCCTTAATTTGGGGGGTGTTTGTCCTTTTTTTCTGGTCAGGTGTGGATGCCACGTAGGAAACAGGTGTTTCAGTGAATCCTGTGTGGTCAGTAATTTCTGCTGAAGAGCTGGTGACACAGAGCCATGTTTATTTTGGGGTTTCTGAGACCACTGAGCGGTTCAGCACCTGCTGGCTTTGGGCTGGGTGTTCAAAGATCTCTTCTCAGGAGGGTCAGCTGCACATGCCCTGGGGTGTTTACAGTAGGTGATTTGTAAAACCTTGAATTCTCCTGCCCACAGGGTCCCTTTGTAGCCCCTCATTACTGCAAGACTCAGAATTAACTGGATGAGGGAGATGAGCTGCTGTCCCCTTCCAGTCATTCCAGCCACTGATGGTGGCAGGGGCAGTGCCTGGGTCACCTCCCTGGAGTCCCTCTCTGCCTCAGGGACTGGCAGAGTCTTCCTCACCAAACATCCAACACCTCCAATTCCTCCTGCCCGGTCCAGCCCCTGTGGGTCACTGCCCAGCAGGTGGGGATGCAGTTGCATTTAGCTTTGGGTTCTCTACAAGTATTTCATTTTTAAAACTTTCCCATTTTGGATGAATTTTTTTACATCCAGTTATTTAGCAGCCAGTTAAATTGTAGTTTTAGTCCGTAAAGTAGCACGGGCAATATTGCTTAATCAGTAAGATCTGTAAATTAATGAAGGATTAATCTCATTCTAGATATGTGGCATTTAATAATCCCATTAGTTCTCAGAGGTTAGAAAGAAACAAATTACAGGTTTTCATAGTTTTGGCACTCTGCAGATTCTGCTTTGTGTGCTTGTATTTTTTGACAGAACTTTTAACTTCCAGGAAAATCAACAATTCTAAGTCATGCACAGAGAAATTCCAAATAAATCCCAAATTGCTCTGGGCTTCTGGGAAGGACTCTTTTGGCCCTCTATCCAGAGGTTTAACAAAGCATTGCTTAAGTTCAGGCTCTGTAAGGCCTCTTACTCTCTGGGAGTGAAGTGGCAGGAAGGTGATGTGCTCAGGAGTGAATTAATCCCCGGAATGCAAATGTTGCCGTTTGTCACAGTGATTACCTTGTCTCCTTGATGTAAAACCAGCAAGAGGGTTTAAAAGACTTTGGGGACAAGCCAGAGGGTGAATTTAGAGGCAAACCCGCCCTCTGTGCTTTTTTAGTGCTGCCAAAGCAGCATCCCAGTTCTGTGTTGCACAGACATCCTCTGGGTTTGGTTTTTTTTGGACAGATGATTTGTCTGTTTGGTTTTGTCTGCTGATAGCTGGTCCTGCTGCTTCCTAATCAAACTCTCTTGGTCAGCTGCTGCAGGTTTTAAAGCGTATTTTAGAAGGAAGGGACGAGCACAGATGAAGTGCAGGTGTGTCTCCCTTGATGAGAAAGCCCCTGCACCTGGGGCTGGGTGTGGTGTAAAAAAAACCCTGAAATTGGGGAATGATATAAACCTGTGCACCTCCACTCCCTCCTCCCCCTAGAACCCCATACCAGCTGAGGTGTGGTGTGGAAGGCTTGCTCAGGCTCTGCCTCCCGAGCAGTGCAGAGGGGAGGAGAAGGTCTGACTTTTTTATTTTTGCAAGAAAAAGCTGCCTAAAGTCGGAGTCAGGAGCTGGGGAACCCGAATTGCTGCTGCTGGGAGGAAATGTAAGAATTTTTATTTTTTTTAAACTCTGGTGTCTGGTTGAGTGGGGGGTTTGCTCTGGTGGGCAGGGGGAAGAAGTGGTAGCCTTTAAAAGGAGAGATTTTGGCTCTTGGTTTTATACATGTTTATTAGAAGAGGGGGGAATGCAAAGCGTTTGGGGTTCTTTTTAAGTGAAGTTTTAAACTCTGCTGTGTTTATTTGAGTTGAAATTGGTCACATTATTATTAAGGGAAGAGTAAAATTTCTGGCTGCTGCCTGCTTGGAGTAGTTGATGCTTTTGTGAAATGTGATAAGTTACCAGTTTCTGTATTAAAGCCTTCTCGGGGCTTTTAATTTTTGTGTCTGTGATAGTGTGAACTGAATCTAATTCAAGTCTTAGAAATGTAGATACATGTTATCTGTCCTTTTTCTTGAGCTCTTAAGACCTACTGTGTTATTTGTTACTAAAGCATTTGGCAATCAGCCTTCTGAATACAAATATAAAATTAAGGCGAGCTTAATTTGCATTTAGAATTGATAAACGTTGCTGGAGAGGCTGGTTGAAAAATAAAAAGGAAACAACAAACTCTTTTCAGTCTCTCCCTTCCCAACCTGAAATTGTGTAGCTCAGACTTCAAAGCAGCACGGATTCAACTTTTAATGAGCAAAATGAGATTGTTTCCAAACTTGCTTTTTATTTTAATCGCAAGCGTGTGTTTGTTTTGGTTTTTTTCTGTAATTGTAAAACTGCAGGAGCAGTGAAACAATACCTTTTCTTTGGGTTTTGATGTTTCCATCTCAGGTGGCTATTGTGAAATTTGGGTATCAGAGCAAGTTTGGGGATGTAACTTTACAGAGCACTTGTACAAACTATGTAGAGAAAATAGGAAATAAATTGAAGTGGGCCTCTGAGTTGTGCTTTTTCTGCTTGCAGTTTAATTAATTAAAAAGTTGGTTTCAAGCCAAATCGCTGCATCCTGTGAAAAGCATTTTCTCTGGTCTTAATGGATATTTAATGTAGGGGGTTTTTTTCCCCCAGGTTTGAGGGAGAGAGCTGCGCCTCTGATGGTTCTTTTACGATGATAATGCTTGGAAGTTGTGTCTTTGGGGTTGGTGGAGCTTTCCCTGTGTTGTGCCAGGGGATGGAGCAGCCCTCGGGCTCCCCCTCTGTGCATGTGGTTAGGTTGGAGACTGGCCTTGCTGGAAACATGTGTTTGTGCAGGTTTCACAGGTGTTCCTGTGTGTCTCTGGAACTCTGGTGGAGCCCAGAGCTTGCTGGGTTTGGCTGTGGATGGAATCAGTAGCAGGGTCTGCTCTCTGCGTGCCCAGGGCCAGGTGTTGCTTGTTGTTCCACTGATCTCGTGATCCCTCACTGCTCTCAGCTTTGGAGGGAGCTGCCTGCAGACCCTACAGGAGCAGAGGCTTCAGGTGCTGCAGTGGTTCCACAGTTACTTCAGCTCCTGGAAAAGGAAGAGCAGCTTAAACTGGGCTGGAGTTGGCCGTGATGAGGTCGAAGGTTCACCTGAGCTCCCAGTGCCTCCTCAGGAACTGCCCTTGCACAGCAGCACCTGCAGCTCCAGGGTGGGTGAGGTGCCCCAGAGCAGGGCAGTGCAGTTCAGCAGGGGCTGCTCCAGGAACGCTGTGAGAGGGTTAGGAACAAATGTTCCTGGGAGCAGGAGCTGCAGGGATCTCTGGGGGCAGTCAGGGCAGTCTCGGGTAGCACACATGTGGGCTTGCACCAGAGCGTTTCCTGCGAGTGGTTTTCAAACCTGCAACTGTCAACAAGACCCGCAGCAGATGGTGGGGTGATAGCAGGAAATCTGTGTTCTTTGTCTGCCTAAACCCCAGCGTTATGTCCTGAAGGAAGCACGGTCTGTTCAGTGGAACAGCTGATGGTTGTGACCCCTCCCTGGTGCTCTGGGAGATGCCAGGAGCAGAGCCTGTGAGCAGAGGGAGGGTGGCAGTGTTGGTTCCCAGCTCCATCCCAGAGCCTGGAAGTGCCTGGGCTGGGTTTGTCCATGACTGTTTGCTCTGGAAGTGAAAAAATATTTGATTACTTCTGCGTTGCACTGTTGGTTTATCGTCGTTTCCCAAAGGGTTAATTTGTGTTTCTAAGCAGACGCTGCCTGGAGTGGTTGGTACACCTGGTTTTCTCATAAATAGCAGCCTAACTCTGTGATGCATAGTCAAAGAAAAAGCAGTAAGTTAATTCAGAATTAAAATTCCTATTGTGAACAGAGCTTTATTTCACTCCTGTGTGTTTTTTAAGTGTGTGCCCAGTCACCTTTACTTCTCCAAACATTAACTGTGTTCATGCTCCCCATTTTTCACGCACGGGTTATTGCTTTGTTGTAGCCAAACTTTATTAGTCATGTTAATAAGAGAACAGTTTGGAAAAGGACATGAAACTTATTGAACCGATTTGTTTGTTCTGGGTTTTGGTTTTTTTTAGATTGCATTTTAAAGTTGCATTTTAAGGCATTGATTCCAGGTATCCTGTATTTTTATTTGTTTGCCCTTTACTTTACACCTTTGCATTAGCATCAGGATTGCCTAAGTCAGCAGCTGGGCAGCTCCACGTATTTAACCCTTGGCTTCAGCTCTTTGAGGCTTTCCCTGGGTTGGCTTCCTCCTGTGCAGCCCTTTAAGGACACAACCCCCAAGCCCTCGATGGCTCTTTGCTCCTGTGAATGTCATGAGTAGCTGATGGAAATGCAGCTGGGTTGAGAGATCTTAGTAACATGTTCTTAGATGACCCTCAAAAAACACTGTTTTTCATCCCATTTTCTGGAGACAAGGCACAAGTTTTGGGGCTGGAGACTTTTCATGGAGGTGAGGAGGCACCTGGAGCTGCAACTCTCTTTGCTGTTGGGATTTTCTGCTGGGTTTGGGCGCTCTGAGCTGTTCCTGGAGCTGGGGCCTGTGTGTTCCAATCCATGCCAGGATTTCAGGAGCTAATCTGCAGTGACACAGGCTCAGTCACTGATGCTCCAGGCAGAGGGGTTTATGCCTTTTGCTTTGCTTCTGAGGACTGTTGCTTCTGGGTCTCTCTGCAGCTGAAGGTTTCCCTGTTTTCCCTGCCAGTGTTCACCACTGATTCGGCCCCGGAGTGTCAAACGTGCCTGCTTTGGTTCCTGACAGAAAATGAAGACTGAAATGCTGCTCTCTAATGAGATAAATTGGGATTTGGATGGGGATGTAAATGAAACATGAAACCCAGAAGGGTGTAGATTGGACACCAACACAGGTTCACCTGTCCCCCCTCCAGCATTACCACAAAAACCTAATTAGTGGCTTTGAGAAGGAACATCATTTCCTCTGTTACTTTAATCAGGGGCTTGGTTTTTGGTTTTTCCTTTGCTTTTACTGAGGATAACACATTGTGAAAAAGAAATACCCCTACGATGGCTGTCTTTGATTTTTATTTTGCACAGCCCTAATTGAATCTGCTAATTTAAGTCTCTTGCTATTAGGCTAAGATAATAATAACCCTGCTGCAAACTGCATAGCAGTGCCAGCTAGGAGTTGTTGTTTGGCTCTTCCTCCTTTTGGGAATGAGGCACTGCTCTAGGAAAGCCAGAACTGAAATTCCACTTTTTTTTTTTTTTTCTTCAGCTTCCATCTGTTGATTTAGAAAGTGGTTTTAATGATGCCCTGTTCCAAACACCACCCTGAATTTGCAATATGGAGTTGAGTCACCATCCCTGGAGGGATTTAGAAGCCATGTGGATGTGACACTTGGGGACAGGGGTTAGTGGTGGGGGAACAGTTGGACTTGATGATCTTGGAGATCTTCTTCAACAATTTGAAGAATATTCTTCAATGATTTTATTTCCTGAGTTTCTTGAATTGGGGACACCTTTGGAGTGAGTGGCTGTTCCTTCTACCTGTAGAAAGGGATGTCATGCTTCTTTTTTAGCACAGGTTCTGCTCTCAGGATTTTCATTGTGCTGCCTCTACAGCATTGATCTTCCTGTGTTTGCAATCCAGTTGCTCAGGTTGTTTTATTGTTATTTTGTAATTAATTATACCATACCCAACTGCTATTCTCATGCAGTTCTTTTTACCAGCTGTCTTAATTTTACTATAAATATTCACTCTTTTCCTGGAGTTGCATCTTCTGCTTGAGTCCTGATTTCCTTGTGAAGAGTGTCTGCCTAAGTAGAGATGTGTGTTACTGCACTTTGGATGCAGCTCTGAGCAACCTGGGCTGGTGAAAAGTGTCCCTGCCCATGGCAGGGGGTGGAATGAGGATCTTGAAGGTCCCTTCCACCCCAGACCCTTCTGGGATTCTGTGCTGCTGTGTGTGTGTGTGACAGGAGGAACAATCCCGTTTTTGATCAGGTCTGGTGCTTACTGCACGAAGGGAGGAGCAGAGCCAGATGGAAAGTCCAAACTCTTAGGTATTTCCATGAAAGAAAACGCATAACCCACCCTCCTGAGAGCTGTTGGAGGGCTCATCTGCTGTCTGTGTAGATAAGGCACAGATTAACTAATGATCACGCTGCAAACAAGCAAGTCCATGATACAGTCACTGCAGTGGAGGGGACCTTGGCCAGGAAGGGAGTTTTTTCCTGTTCATCACAAGCCCATCTCGTCCAGAAGGACAATAGTTTGTGTATGAAACGGGCTGCTGCTTGTGGAAGGGGATAAGATCTGTTCCTGTCTGTCTCTGTTCTTGGCTTGCTGTGAGTGCACAGAGCAGATATGAGCCTGTACTCTGCATTTAATTAGAAAATCCAAACCATCAGCTGCTTTATAGATCTCATTTTCAGTTAATGTGCTGTGATATATGGATCAAGTGTGGCTGGACTTTCAAATCAAGTGAAGCTGCTCTTTTTGCAGATGGGGGAAACTCAACTAACCTGAACATAAAAAGTTTCAGGGCTGTAACTGCTGGGCTGAGAGGGCTCTTCAGAGACAGGTGATCATCTCCACACATCCTAAATCCACAAACTGCTGCCAAGACAAAGCTTGTCCTTGGAATTTTACTGGTCAAAAATTCACTGTATCCTCTCTCAATAATTCTTGTGATTAGTAAGAAGGAGAGATGCAGGAGATGCATATCAGAGGAGTATGGTTGAAACTGGAGACTAAGTGGAAGGGATTATCCCTTTCCAGGGTCTGTGTGTGTCTGATTCTTGGTGTTATGCATGGATGTACTTCCTTGGATTACAGTTGGGAACGTGGGGCAGAGGGAGGATTTCTGTCATTGTCCTAATGAGTGTTTACCCCAGTGAAGGTACAAGAACATGTATGACCTAAAAACCAGCATCATTGGTGCATCTTTGAAATGCAAAATATACTGTTTGCAATTAATTTATACATGGAATTTTTGGGGAAGGGAGAGACAGATTCCTGGCAGCAAACACATTTATTAATTTTGGTGGTGTGTTTGTTTTTTTTTTTCTTGCAGCCTTTGGAGGTTTGATTTGGTGTGGTGGTGACAGTGTTGGGTTGTTAATAAGCTGCTTCACAGGGAACACTGACAGCCTAAATTATGTTCCCCCTGAGCATTTTGTGATGGTGGTGGTTCCTCTGCAGTTTTGAACCATCTTCTTGCTGTCCTCACTTGTTACTGCTCAGCAGGAGGGTCTTCCCTTTTCACGGGATCCCAGGATGAATCAGGCTGGAAGGGACCACAGTGGGATCTGGTGCCACCTCCCTGCTCCTCCATCCCAGAGCACAGGGCACAGGAGTGTGTCCAGACAGCTCTGGGATATCCCAGGGAGGAGACTCCAGCCCCTCTCTGCTCAGGGCTGGGTCCCTGCCCAGCCAAGAAGTTCTTCCTCCTGTGCAGGTGGAGCTCCCTGGGCATCAGTTCCTGCCCGTGGCTCTGGTGCCATTGCTGGGCCCCCCGAGCAGAGCCTGGGCCATCCTCTGCCCCCTCCCTGCAGCCCCTGCCAGCCCTGGCTGAGGGCCCCTCTCAGGGGGTGCTCAGGAGGCTGCACAGCCCCAGCTCCCTCAGCCTTTGCTGCTCCCAGAGATGCTCCAGCCCTTGGGCATCTCCTCTGGAGCCGCTCCAGGAGCTCCCTGTTCCTGCTGTGCTGAGGAGCCAGAGCTGGGCCAGCCCTGCAGATGTGCCTGCCCAGGGCTGGCCAGAGGGGCAGGATCCCCTCCCTGCCCTGCTCCAGTGCCCCCCTGGTGCCCTCCCTGTCCCCAGGACACACAGCTGGGCAGGGACAGCTGGGTGCCCACCAGGACCCCCAGCTCCCTCTCCCAGAGCTGCTCCCTCACCCAACAGGTCCCCCCAGCCTGTGCTGGTCCCTGGGGTTGTTCCTCCCCATGTGCAGGGTTTTTTACTTCTCTTTCTCTTCCTCAAGGCCCCTGCACCTTGATGGAAAAGAACCCCAGGAGTGGGAACCCAGATTGCAGGGACCTTCTGCCCATGCTGGTTTGATTTCTGGGCCTCCAGGGCGAGGGAGTTCAGGGTGATCCCCTTGACTGGAAGGTTTAACAAGGAAAGTGCTGATTATTCCACAAGATGAGGAGTTGTGGGATTGATGGCAAAGCTACAATGAACAAATTGAGGCAGCACAACTTGCTGATACGCCTGACCTTCACCTCTGTTGTCTTGTACCTCTGCTTTGGATGTCTTGGGGTCGTGTTTTGTGTTTGGAACCCCAGAAAACAGCTCACTTTCCCTGGATGCTCAGAATTGTTCCTTATTTCCAAAAAGAAAGCTTTTTTGGTTCTTCCTTACTTTGAGCATCCAGTTTTGGGGTTTATACTGAATCTGAGTGTGCTAAATTTCTTTTTTGTTTTTTGGTTTTTTTTCCCTTTAGTGTTTTGCTTTGAGATGCTGAATTAAAATCTCTTTTCAGAGCTTTTTTTTCCCAGTGTGTTTTTCTATTCTGTGTATATTTAGGCAGAACTGGATCATAGCAATGGGCATCTTACAGTTCACGTGAATAATGACACAGGTTGGAACAGTGCCAGTGAAAATGCTCCTTGACACAAATATTTAGTGCTGAAAAAGTTGTACCTGCAGCCTGATGTGTGTTTATAAAGCTAATAAGTGGTGTGTGTCAGTAGTGAGTAAATAAACAATAACAATGTCTTAGGTGCAATGAATATATAAATATAAATATGTGTGTGTATATTTGTATATATCCCAGGACTGAACCTTAGCCCTGTTATTTCTGTGAATTCCTGGAGTTTAATTATGGAAGAGCTGGATTCTGGTGGTGTGAGTACCCCCTGCCTTCCATCAGAGGTTACCAAGCCTTTATTCCTGCAAGTGCCCGGTTGGAATCCCTGGCTGCCTGTGATTTATCAGCCTGGGCAGGTCTCAGGCAGCTCTGGGGGTGCCCTCTCTGCCCTTTGAGGATTTGCTGAATGTCCCCCAGGTGAAGTAAATGGCAACATTCAAATAATGAGGAAGGTGGAGGGGTTTTGCTGCAGTCCTTGTTCGCCAGACTCACCAGCCTGTTGAGCTGAGGAGGGGCTGGAAATTGGGCTACCTGAATTGCATGGTTGGTGTCTGTGGAAAGGGTGAAGAACCAGGTGGAACAGGCAAATTGGAATATTGGAAGCTCCCTCTCTATACCTGGGAATTCCACAGTGTTGTTGCTCTTTGTGAGAAATAAAATACATATATACATTTTAATAATAAAGCTTTCAAAATAAGTGCTGTGGGATGCCAACACATTTCACACAAGCAGAAAGAAAAAATAGCAGTGTGACCTTTTGGATCCAGGTTGATTTTTATTTTTTTTTTTTTTTTTTAGCCCTTGAGGGCCTTTATTCTTGCAGTCAAATGTGCAACAAAGTGTAATGGCTGGAAGTCAGAATTGTTGATTCTGGTTCGAATTGTATACAAGCTGTAAATATTTGACAGAAGGTAATCAGCCACTGAAATAAATTAACAGGGGATGGTATAAATTTCCCCTTGCTTTGAAACTATTCCTGACTTGAAATCTCTGTAAAGCATCCCATGCTCGAGCTCCACAGCGAGTTGGGGTGACTGTGGGCATTGCTGGAGCAACAGGCTCTGGATTTGAAGCTTTTTTCATTGATTTGACTCCTGGTTTTGGTGTTGGGGGTGGGGTTACATATTTATGAGGTGAAAAAAAGGAGGTTTAGATGAGATATTAAATTGCCAGGGTGCTGTGAGGGCTGGCAGCTGGCTGGGGCTGAGGAGCTGGAGGGTAGATGGGGTTTGTAGGGCTGTGCACGATAAATCAAACGCAATAATGAATTGCAAATAGGGTCTTGATTTAGAAGGGGGAAATAATACATTGTTCGGGTGATAATGCGGGTCACAAGCAGTGTTTTTACTTTTAAATGTTGATTAGTTAAGCATTTTTAAAAATGATGTTGCATCCGTGTTTAGGAACAGCTTGTCAGCATCTGTTTAATATTTGTTTCATGATTTCTCAGAAGGGATATCAAATGGGGGAATTTTGTTGACTAAATTACTGCAGGCAATTTGTCAGGCTCTTGGAATATATTATTACAAAGATCTATGTAAATCACACAGCCATCCACTGCAAGTGGATTGCTCCTCTTACATGTTGGCTTGTTTAATAAAAACAAGATTGTGGAACTGATCTGAATCTTCAGTAGAAGAGCTGGGTTTGTGTTTTCGGTGTGAGGACAAGCTGGAGGGGTACATGGCTATTGATTCTGGGGGAGGGCAGAGGGGGGACCTGCATTTTTCTCTGAGTGCCTCTAAACCTTCATAGCTTTTTCTCTGCTGAGGCAACACCCCCTCCCCCCATAAAACCTTCCAAGCAAGCCAAAATCAGCAACTCAGCTGAAGTCTCTTTGTGCTTGGACACTTTTATTAGTCCTGGCGCTTGAGGTTTGAGAGGTGAACACAGAAGATGGTTTTTCTCCTTCCCTGAGCAGCACAGGGCACTTCTCTGCAGCTGAGAAGGGACCACAGAGAGCAGATGTGTCCCCAAGGAAACCTCTCTGTTTGTCTCCTTTGCCCACACTTGGTTTTTGTTGAGCTTTCCTTGGCTGTTTTCCTGCCTGTGTGTGGAATCCTGCCGGTGAAATCCTGAAAATGGATGGATTTGGCTGCCTTGTGCCACCCCTCCTGCATTCTCCCTCCCCACTGGACAGCTTGGTGTACACTGAACGTTCAGAGCGTGGCCTGGGAGGGGGTTGGGATCCACTGCTGGGAAAGGAGCTGCTCATGCAGTCACAGACATGATTACCACCAATCTTCATGATGAAAATAAGCAAAGCCACATTTGCTGACTTTCCAGTCTTTCCTGCCAGTTCTTTCTGAGTCATCAGCTTTGGAGAAGAGCAATAAAAACCGTGCAGAGTTCTGACTTTCACAAATAATCATGGTCAAGTGTGACAGGTGTCATCTCTGTTCCCTTAGAGGGTCACAGAACTGTCTGCTTTGGAAGGGACCTTGCAGGTCATCCTGTCCCACCCCCCTGCTGTGGGCTGGAACACCTTCCACCAGACCAGGTTGCAGAAGGAGGATTTGTTGTGGTTTGAGTTGGTATCAGGTCTGTCATTCAGTGCCCGCTGACCTCCAGGACAGGTTTGAAAGTAAAGAAATCTGGTGGTGTGTTCACCTTTGTGTTGCTTTGGGAGCACCTGAATGGTAGTTCTGGTTTTATTACTTAGGCCTGAAATCCACCTTTTGAATCCCTGCAGTCTGAAAGGGAAGATGTGTGCTTCCAGCTAGGAATGAGTTGAATAGTTGCTACCCTGGATTTTTTTCATAACCACAGGTTGCAAAAAGCAGTAAATCCTCTTTTCTATTTACCCTCAGCACAAGGTGATGCTACTCCTTTCAGCTCTCAGTATCTTACCCACACAAGGCACTGGGGAGCCATGGCAGATCCTTCATCTCTGTGTTTCTTGGGAGACAAGGGAAGAGCTACTAATTTTTTGAGCCCTGCCTGAGCCTTCTCTTGTCCTTCTGGTTGTGTCCACAGAGATTCTGAGCAGTGTTGCTGTGTGAAGTAAGGGCTGGTGCTTTAGAACAAAGTCAGGGAGTTACTTTTCCTTAATTGGCTCCGATGATTCAGCCTGGAACATGAATCACACTGGACAGAGATTTGGATGTTTCTAGGGCAGTAAGAGCCAAGCAATTTTAGTTTGCCCCAGAGGCTAAACTGATGTACAGATCAAGTTCAATTAAATTTTATTTTTGCACTCCCAACTGTTCATTTGTCTCGTTCTGACAGTTTTATTTACTGGGTGCCTGAAAGGTCTGTCGCACCCACCGCTTGGCCGTCCTGTCGAGAGCCTGAGGCAGCACCTGCTTCACATGTGCTCCCAATACCAATGTGTACGGCTGCACCATTTGCCTTTCGATTTACTGAAATTAGGAGGTGTTTCTGGTGCCCCTGCTCCCCTGAGAGCTGGTCGGTAACAAACACGAGATCTGAACTTAGAGAGTGTTTTCAGGGAGGGGAGGTTTCTCACCTTGTGGGCTGTCCCAGGTTACAGGCTCTGTCCGTGGTGCTGGAAATCCATCAGGGACAAACCTGGGCAAGGTGCCTCTGAAATTAAACCCTTTCAATTGTCCCGGTTAAAATGTTCAGGAAGAATTTCACAGGCGGGGTGGTCAGGCCTTGGCAGGGGCTGCCCAGGGAGGTTTGGAGTGCCCAGCCCTGGAGGTGTCCCAGGCAGGCACTCAGTGCTCTGGGCTGGGGACAAGGGGGGCATTGGGCACAGGGGGATCAATCCATGGGCTGGGAGGGCTTTTCCAGCCTGGATGATTCTGTGACTAAAAACTTGTGAGGTGGTTTTTTTGTTCTGTTTTCTGGTATTCATTTCAGTAGAAAAGCTTGCTGTGATTTGGACACACGTGGAGTTCTGAGGGGCGGAGCTTTTGTTTCATCTTTGTGCTGTCTGTTGTTGGACTGTGTATAACACTTCGTGCAAGCATTTCTTGATTTGCTTCACACATCCAAAACCTCTGCCAGGATGGGGATGTTCACTCCATCCTGTGCAGGAAACTTTCAGGAGTGGGCAACTGTCAGAGTGGACAGGCCCTGGCACAGGTTGCCCCTGGATCCCTGGAAGTGTCCAAGACCAGGTTGGACGGGGCTTGGAGCACCCTGGGCTGGTGGGAGGTGTCCCTGCCCATGGCAGGAGGTGGGATGAGGATCGTGAAGGTCCCTTCCAACCCCAACCATCTGTGCTTGCATGAGAGACAAGAAAGTTCTCGTGGCACAGAGGAAACCAGTTCCTGTTGGGGGTGGATGGAGATGCAGGTGGATCAGCCTCTGCTTCTCTGCAGTTCTGAGTAAAGACTCTCTTCTCCAGTGTTTATTCACCTATTTTCATCCTCTTGATGTGGTAATGATGGACTCTTAAGTCACTGAAGTGGAGGGAATGTAATTGGGTAAAGAAATCTCAGCAGCTGCTGCTTTTCCTCAATTGTTTGTCTGGCTGTTTGGGGGTGTTTGTTTGGGGATGTTTGTGTTTAATTTCTAATACTGTTTCATATTATTTACTTAAAATCTAAGTTTCTTTGTTGGAAGTGAGGTGAAATGTTGGGATTTTGCCTCAACTCTCACCCATGCAGAGCTTCTTTTGGGCTGTTTTTCTTGGGTTAAGTGAAATTCAGGGCTTAGTTTTTTTTCAGGTGATGTGAAGAGCTCAGCTGAGCCTTACATTGCACCCTTCCAAACTCCAGTGTGAGCTTCTGGAGATGAAAAGGCTATATTAGGAGACAGATTAAAACATAAAATGAAATTGTGTGTTACAGCTTTAGTTGCAAGCTTAGATCAATTAAAGGCTAAATTGCCCATCACACCTTCCACTTGTGCTGCTTCAGTGCCTTCCCATATGATCAGATGGAACAGGGAGGTCTGAACACTCATCTGAACACGCTTGGACATGAACAGTGGGAATTAAAGAGTGAGGTTTGGGTGCTGCTCAATTAGGATTACAAGAGGCACTGGTTAGGGTAAATATCTTCATGTTTTACCACGGAAAATTAACTTAAAGAGGAAAGAAGCGTCTGGAATGAAGAATTTGAAGGAATTCTGATAACTGGTAAAATTATGCAGAGAAAACTGTTTGGAAAATGCTTGTGAGTGGTTTTAGAGAATCAGAATTCCCAAATCACCGCCTTCCTTACTGCCTCCATCAAATGTTCTCCTCAGAGTTCTTGGCTATTGTGCATGACATTATGGTTTGAACGTCCACATTTTGAAGATTTCAAATCCTATAGAGCAGACCATAAAGAGAAAATATTAAACAGCTTGCAAGATGCTGAGTGATGCTGAAAATCAACATTGAGGGATTCTGCAGCAAATGCTGATGAAAGTGTTGCTGTGGCCCTTTGTGGGCATATATATATATTTTTATATATATATAAGGTGCATATGCAGCCAAAACTCCCCTGAACCTGCTTTACTGACAGTTGCAGACTTGTGCTTTATTATTATTATTTATTTTGGGCCTTTTCCTGTCCCGTTGAAGCCTTGGGGTGAAGCAGCAGTGGATGTGGAGCTTTGTGTGGGGTGGCTTTTCCAGCAGTGGGCTTTGTGGGCCAGTGTGAGTGACTCAGAGTGCCGGGGGGAGGACCCTGGCCCTCGTGGCTCCTGCTTCACGAGCACCACTTGTAAGATAATGGGTCTGTTTACTGAAATCTGTTCCTCTCCTGCCCCGATTTTCCTCCTCTTCAGAGTATGCAGTTGGCAGGCTGCTCTCCAGATTTATCACGTGTGCCTGGGATGGTCTGAGGAACAAAATGAAGATGTTTTTCCTCCGGTGCCTGGCTGTCCTCAGAGCCTGGGGCTCTGCAGCACACGGGCCTGAGCCGAAACGCATGAGGAGCTTTGCTCTGGTTCTGCTCTGGCTTTCAGCAAACTTTCATTTTCCTGCACTTCGGGTGGGAAATGGGGTGTATCCTACTGTGAGGTGGAAGAGAGTAGCAGAACCAGAGGAAATAGTGCTGAAAAGCACTTGAGGATCAATTTTTTTTTCCTTTTTTTAAGCAAGTCTGCTCACAGAAATTCTGCAATTCTGACTTTCTGCTGTCTTTTTTCATCCCTAGGGCATAAAAAGCTTTAGTGTTGCAAAATTATTGAAGCCGAAACTTCTGAGAAACCCGATTTGTCCTTCTGACTGTTGGG
The DNA here is from genome assembly GCA_013399735.1 of Tyrannus savana. Lineage (NCBI taxonomy): Eukaryota > Metazoa > Chordata > Aves > Passeriformes > Tyrannidae > Tyrannus > Tyrannus savana. The sequence continues at coordinate 208,223 of VXAW01008448.1, read as the reverse complement.
AAGTGTGGGGAGGGGTTCAAGTAATTGGAAACCTCTGGAATGTAGAAACAGATGTTCTGTTTCTTCTGTACATATTGTGATTGTAACGAGAAGATCCCCCAACCATCCAGGGGGACCTGAGAAGCTGTGGCTGCCCCTGGATCCCTGGAAGTGTCCCAGGCCAGGCTGGAGCAACCTGGGCTGGTGGAAGGTGATAGGGTGATCTTTCAGGTCCCTTCCAACCCAAGCCATTCCATGATCCTGAGGTATTTGGGATGTCTGTGCTCTCCAAGCTCCCAGGTCTCTGCCCCTCTGGCAGGTAATGTTCATCTGCTCAGCAGGAAATAGGGAACAGAGGCACCACTAATGCTGTGATGCATCACCCTTTTAGGGCTCTCTAATCAAGGAGAAGCATCTTCCTTCCCCTGCTTCGCTCATCTGTAAGAATTAAATGATCTTTCTATTATTAAATACTATTAGATTGTTCTCAGTGATTTATTGCTTTATTAACTAACAGTATCAATCACGCTGTTTTGTTGGCTGTTACCCATTGAATTACAACCAAGTTTGTCACAAACAGTGACGCTTCTTGCAGTTGATGTAACAGACATTTCATTTACTGGTGTTATAAGTTACCTTCTGGTGCTGCTTTAGGAAGTGTGGTGGCCTTGCAGTAATTAGCAGTAATTGGTACACAAAGGCAGGAACTGTTCCCAGTAGCTGAGTATTGTTAGAAGATAATTTCATTTACTCAGTGGTATTTCAGCAGCTCTAACCAATTTCTAACCACTTTATTATGTGCCATATGTCTGTGCAGCAGAACTTTGAGTTGGGTCCGTGAAATGCAGTTGTTCTGCTTTTATTGCGTGTTGATTTTTAAAAGTACCCTTTTTTGGCTCCCCACTATGTATAAATATTCCTTCTGCCTCCCCTGAGTGTAGCTCTCCCCTCCAGCCTCCTGCGTGGCTTTTGCCTTCGTCAGCCCTCGTTAAAGCAGGTGATTTTTGAGAAGGGGAAGGCTGTGCTCACTCCATTTCTGTACATTGTTCCCTCAGGGCAGCTTTTGGTCACAACTCCGACCTGAGGGGTCCCAGTGAGGGCAGAGCTGAGCTTGCAGAGTGGTCCTGAAGGTGTCTCAATTCCCTGCCATCAGGGCGGCACCCGAGTGACGTGCAGTCAGCAGCTGCTTCTGCAGATCCGTGTGAGGATCTGACACTCTCTTTAGTTTCTCCCTGTCTTTTTTTTTTTTTTTTGCTCTCTGCCTGGTTTTTTCCATGGTTTATTTTCCACCAGCCAGGCTCATTTACATTTGCATGCAGCCCTGACTGAGTGCTTCCTGTAAGTGGGGTGTCAAAGGGTTCCTGCTCTGCTTTGGGAACGCGGGGGTTAAAACGACTCCTCTGTAGAAAGACAAATCATTGGTGTCCCTTGAGGAACATCCTGATGGCCTTTCACTGTTAGAAGATGCCTTAAAACTCTCTTTCTACTCAAAAAACCCTTCCTTGCCGTTGCAGTGCAGTGGTGGATAATCCTGACATAGATATTTAGCTCTGGACACCAACATAATGTGTGGTAGTTGGTTTGTCCTCAGCATTTCTATTACAATTAATGACCTCTCCTGGGGGGCACATAAGAAGGTGAGGATTCTTTCCCACCTCTGAAAGCTGGGGTACTGCTGGGAAATGGGAGGAAATGGAGGGAATGATTTCCCAGGGAAAGGTCAGACGGGTGAGTTAATGGAAGAGATGAAAGGGTGCAGGCAGGAGGAGGGAGCAGACGGGTGTAGTGACTTACTGCTGAGATCAGTCACATCGGTGTGATCCCAGGAAAGCCACAACCAGCCAAAAATAGCGGTGCTTTTTCCACAGCCAGGGAGAGTTTTTTAAGATGAGGTGCACTGCTTCTTTCCTGCTTAGTTTGACAGAGCAGTGAAGCAGCAAAGACCACAGAGCTGAGCCTGAACTGAACTGGGACTGTTCACTGCTGGGGAAGAACTCGAGGACCGTGGTTTGGGGGTTTGCTTGGTTTCCCCTCCATTCAGAGGCCCAGTGTTCCCAGAGGTGTAGGATGTGAGCTTGGTCCTGGCTCTGACCTCCAGCACCTGGGGTGGTGCCTGGGATTGCCTTCTCCCCTGTCCTGAAGCAGTGATGGGGATGTGGTGACAGTTCCTCTTATTCTCAAGCATTTGAATTTTCATAAAAAGGCTTTTCAGTTTCTGCACTGAAACACAAGAGGGAGAAAAAACACGTTGTTCCTTCTCCCTTGGAATTAGTCTCGCGTTTCCCCCCGTTGTTACGATTTCATGAAATGCAGGGACAATTCAGCACAGGTCTGATTGCAGACATGTGAATAATTTCTCTGAGTAACTGAGTCAGGCAGGACTCAGCGTGGAACAGAACAAGGATGTGATGGAGGTGTGGGATCATGACTGAAGGGAAAGGGGGACAAGGACAAAGAGTTCCCATCTCTCCAGTGCAAGCCCTGAAGCAGTTCCTACTGTTTTGGTTTTTTTACTCTGTATTCCTAAAGATTTTTGTTTTTCTCTGATTTTTTAGGAGGTAAATCCAGGCTGAAAATGTTTTGTCTTTGTATGAGTAGAAGAATTTTTGTCATGAGACTTTAATTCTTCAAAGGCTTCTCTTTTTTTGGTGTTAATGTTTATATAACCAGGATGGAAACTTCTCTTATGCAGGAAAAAGGAGATTGCTGCTTGTCCAGTTGTAGGCTTGATAGTGGTGTGTGTGAGCTCCTCCAAAAATGAAGTGATACTTGTCTGCCTCTGTTCCTTTACTGAATCCAGTTTGACTGTCTTGTGTTGAGTATTTCCCCTCTAAAAGTGTATTTGGGGGGAGAGAAGGATGGAAAAAAATCTGAATTGTTTTATAGAGGTGCCACCTTCTTATTGTGTTGTGCAATTCAGCCACTTGTTATGGTTTTTAAATGGTGAGCTGCATTTACTGTGTAATACCAAATGCATGCTCAGATTGGCCATTTAATTAACTCCACAGAAAACTTTTGTATGAAATAGGAATGGACCTGATGTCCTGCCACAAAGCAAAATTACCCTGAGTTTTGGGACGCTCGGAATTGGATTTTAGAAGTTTTGTGCCGAATTATGCCATGGGATAAGGGGAAGTGGAAGATGATTTTTAAACAGCAGCCTTGCAGTTACACGAGCGATAGAAATGATAAGTGGGAAGGTATTTATGTGAAGTTTTTTTGCATAATGAGCAGGGAGTGAGTTATTGGGGGAGAGATAGTAATGATCCAGCTCATAAAGGCTATGCCCACGAGAATAATTTCATTAAATACTCCAGCAGATCAGTAAATCCTTCAGCTGCCTCTTTCAGTGCAGTCACAGAGTTTATGTTCTTTGGGGAGGAATTCACCTCCTGTTTCTCGCCTCCTCCCTCCAACCTGACATTTTGCTAAATCAATTTATTGCATGGCAGAGCCTGCAAACAATACCTTGCAAGGCATTAAAGATGCCATCTATTTAGAGGGGACCTTTTCTGTTTATATCCTGAATATGCTGATGGTTGGGGTGGGGTGGAGCCTGTCCCCTTCAATCTCCCGCACCTTCACTCCAGGGACAAGCCCAGCTCCCTGGGCTTCTTTGCCCTGCTGTTCCTTCACCTCAACAGTGATTTTCTGGGCTGTGATTCCTGCTTTCCCTATGTATCCAGTGACCTCACTTGGGCTGTCTGGTTAGTGCAGTGGCAGGTCTGCAGGGCTGTGGGGGATTGGACTGGGTCAGGGATCCTCAGAGAGGGAGAAGAATCCTGTCACAAAGCCCCACATCTCTGGGATTCAGCCTGAGGGAACAGAAGGGAAAGGGAGAAATGAATGTTAATGGATTTGGGGAGGTTGGTGATAAATGATGGGGTAAGCTGTGAGGAGCTCAGCAAAGAGCGTTGGGAAATTACAGCACTCTTGAACCTCCTTGGTTGTATTAAGCAAGTTAATTCTCTGAATTTTCTACCCTATAATCATTCCTGTAAGGTGATAGTGGTCATTCCTTACCTGGGCCTAATTCTGAACTGGAAGGGGCTGAAAACCTGGTGCCCCTGCCCATGGCAGGGGTTGGAGCAAGATGATCTTTGAGGTCCCTTCCAACCCAACCCATTCTATGAGTCTGTAATTCCCAAAATACAATGATTACTCTTTGTAATTTTTTTTTTCTTTGCACTGATTCTTCCTTTCAAGAATAAAAAGGACAGTTATTGAGTTGAAAAGAAATCTAGAGCAGGCATTAAGAAACAGAGCAGTCTAGTGGGTCATTCTGTGTTCCTTCTGAATTCGAAAATTCTGCGTGTCCTTACACTTGCAATTTGGAACACAGCTAAAATGTCATTAGCAGAATAGTTCTGAAAACCTTTTATTCAGGTAGTGGTTAACATTTTTCAAACTGAACAGTCTGTTCTTCACGATGAAAGGTTTGGGAGGGAACCTGCGACAAAAGGACCCAAGTCTGTAAGTGTGTATTTAAAAAAACCCAGTTCAATCACAAATTATTTTTTAGGCAATGACAAGGACACTGAAAGCAGGGTGCAGTTCCAAAGGGCTGCTCTGTGGCACACATGAATTCCCTGTGTTTTTCCATTACAAAATGGTGGGGTTTGGAAAGGGCCATCACCTATAATAGTAGAAGAATCCTGGTGTCCTGTGCTGAACAGTTCACATTCAAATGTAGAAGAAACTGCAGGGCTGCCTTGTCTTTCAGTTGGGTAAAGACCTTTCCCTGTTGGAAAATGAGATTTATGTTGAATAGAATTTTATCCTAAGAAATCCTGCAAGAAGGCAATGGCCCAGAAAGCCAACACCCCACTTCCATAACATCCCAGTCCCCCAGGGTTTTCCTGTGGGGACATCTGCTGAACCAGCTGCAGTCTGCCTGCCTCAGGTGTGTGTGCAGCTACTGCAGTATTGGTGGCTGCACCCTGAGAGGTACCTACATGTGTGTATTTGCAATTTTGCCTGTCTGTGTTTGTTCTGAGGAAGGTATAAACGGTGATTAGAGCGTCGGGTAAGTGGTTCATGCATAAAAGATTTGAGGGGAAATTCAGCAGAACTCTGCAAACAAACTGCAAGAGCAGGGAAAACCCTCTATAGACATGTCTTGAGATTAATTTCAGTAAAAGAATGATGTATTTTAGTCATGACTGGGGGGTTGCCTGTGCTGAAGTGATTTACAGCCACCTTGTTAACAGTGGGTGTAAGCTGTTCCAGGGTGAATCTCCTCTCCAAGAGGTACTTTGAAGAGTTCCCAGCTGAGGTGTCCAGTACAAGTGGCCTCAGGGGAGGTTGAGCCAAAGCTGGGTCTGCAGTTCAAAGCACTGGTGCTCTCATCCTTGTTTTGATTTCTTCCTTTCCCCCCTCTACCTTTCAGAGGGGGTTGGCAAGAAACCGAAATCCTGGCACAGGGCGTGGAAGTTGTTCAACCCCATCGATCCACTTACATTGTTCCTTTCAAAAAAAGTCTGCTCTCAACAAGTTGAAAACCATCTGATAGATTCAAGGTGCAAATTATGAGAGAGCACTGGTAACTTAAACTTCAGAACTGGGGTAGCACTCACGTCATTGCTGTGATGTCCTCTAACTGTGCCACCTCAGACTGGGTGTCCTCAGGACGAGTGTCAGTGCTCCTCTCTGCATCCTGTTTTGGATCATCTCCCAAAGGTCTTTCTACAGGTTTTCCCGTGATTTTGGTGGCTTTCCTCTTGCTGCTCAGAGGGGTTGTGTTTGCTTGTTGAAAACGATGTGGCAGTGTGGATTATTTCCTTTTGCTTGCTCTGCTGTGTTTCGTTCAGTCGGGTTTAACTCTCCATCTGCTCACTGCTCCTCCAGCTTTGCAGCGTCACACTAAGAGATTCCAAGAGGAAAACTCTATTTTTTATTTTTTATTCTTTAGTAGAACCCAAAGAGATTGGTCAGAGAATGGATCACTAAATTTTGAAGAGGTGGAATAAAAACCGTGAGGGAGAAAGAGGTACGGGGAAAGCCTGTGGGGGATGTGTTCCCACTTGCAATGGGCTGAGTCAGGATGCTGTAGAAACAGTGGCATTTAAGCCAAGGCTTCCCGAAAATCTGACTTTTAGAGTGAAGTTTACATAAGGTGAGGAGAATTCCTTGCTCCAGGCAGTTTCTTTAGCTTGGAACAAGTGCAGCGAAGTGTGAGGAAACTCACACTTCATTTAAGGGCTTTGTAGGCTCTACTAAATTTACAGCAGGCAGCTGGGGGGAAAAATCAAACACGTGAATCAGCAACTGAAGAATGTTATTGTTTGTAAAGGTAGCAGCTGGGGGGAGAGTCGGTTTTCTCTCTGTCCTGATGACTTGCTGAACAAGCCTGAATGTTTAGTGTGTGTGAAAAAGATTTCTCTGCGTGAATTCTTTTATTTCTGTGCCTGTTCCTCTAGTATAGAATTACTATGGTGGCAAGGGAAAAATGTGTTACTGCAGCAGCGTTGGTCATCAGGATTTCAGTTGATATCTGTAATGTCTCCTTGCAGTAAATAATCCTTGGGCTTCTTTCTTATTGTTTTTAAACTGCCAGAGGGCAGGGTGAGATGGGATATTGGGAAGAAATTCTTGGCTGTGAGGGTGGGCAGGCCCTGGCACAGGTTGCCCAGAGAAACTGGGGCTGCCCCTGGATCCCTGGAAGTGTCCAAGGCCAGGTTGGACGGGGCTGGGAGCAACCTGGGCTGGTGGAAGGTGTTGGAACACTGGGGGGATTGGAACACAACAATCTTGAAAGTCCCTTCAATCCAAACCGTTCTGGGATTCTGTGTCAGTGATCCCTGGCATGTGTCACCTACCTGAGGTCTGGAAACAGTTCTCTATGGCAGCCAGGAACTATCTGACAATCCCTGCCCTTGCAAGTCTCCCAAAGTAATCTCTGCCATGGTTCTTACATCTCTACAATGAATTTTAAGATTATTTCTCTTCTGTCCCTCAGAAGCCATTTCTTGCAGGTTTGCCTGGATATTTGATTTTAAAAAAACCCATTGAACAGATAACCCCCCCTTCACATGTGTATTGAAATCCCTCAGCAGCAGCTTTGGGAGGCTCCCTGTTGCCAGCTGTCCCTGGATGAGTGCCCTGTGCTCATGCCAGTGTCCCGGTCCGTGGGCACACACGCCCAGCGCTGCAATCACTGGCAGATGCAGCTCAACAAAGGGGCTGACAGAGGCAGGATGAATCCCCCCATTCATCACTGAGCATAAGCACTCCTCAGAGCCTTTCAGGTTGGGAGGGAGGAGAAGGATTTGCCTGAGAGAAGTGGAGGCCGGGAGTGTTGGGACAGCCGAGGAAAGCTGGGCGGGTGAGAGCGCTGCGTGCTCCGTGTTCCACGGGGAGCAGGAAGAGCCAAAGCCAGGAAATCCAGGGAGTTTAAAATGCTGAGTGCTGGGGAGTGCTGATGCAGCACCGAGGGGTGAGGTTATCTGGAGAAAGGGAGGCTCAGGAGATGGATAGCCATGACTGGCAGCAGGAGGTTTAGAGGGTGGAGTGGTGGGATGGAGATGGGTGGATCGTGGAATCATAGGATGGTCTGAGTTTGCAGGGACTTTGAAACCCATCTCTGTCCCATGGGCAGGGACACCTTCCACCAACCCAGGTTGCTCCAAGCCCTGTCCAGCCTGGCCTTGGACACTTCCAGGGCTCCAGGGGCAACCACAGCTTCTCTGGGCAATGTAAAGAGGGAAGTGATTCCAGATTTCTGAAGCCTTTTAAATACGCCAAAACACAAGCAAATACTTCACTGTCTGCTTTCCCTCGTGGCCAACAAACTCAGAAAGCAATCCACGGATAATCAGAACAAGTAATCATGTCTAATTATGTTCTTACTGCCTTTTAAGGAGGGATAAGAGGCATTTTTTAGGGTAAGATCCCTGCCAAATGCTGGGAAGAAAGGTGATGGAGCAGAGGAATGAAGGAGTGCTTGAGGCTTGATAGACGTGGTGTGAGAGATGGAAAAGCTTGGAGAGCAGAGGGGGGTGTAAGGTTTGGAAGAAGCTGTTCAGGAGTGATGATGACAAGTGTGATTGATGTGCAGAACAAGCACCTGGCAGTGCAGGAGGTGGGGGAAGGCAAGACAAGGACCTCTTTGGGTTGGGGTTGCTGTTGGATGGGAGCAGAGGGAAAGTGAAGGGCAGGCTTAGGCAGCATAGGTGAAAAAAAGGGTGATAAACAGCAAATTTGTGGTTAAAATAATGAAAATCTGGCTTGTGGCTCAATCAGCAACCTCAAATCCAGGCTGGGGAGGCTTCCCAGGAAAGCTGTGGTGTGATGTAGGAGAGGTCTGAACATAACAGGTGTGTCATGGAATATCTGAGGTGGTTTGTCTGGAAGGCTCCTCCTGTCCTTGGCTCATGGGTGGGATAATCCACTGATTTAAGCATGCAGCAGAATGTGGCAACTGGGAATGAGATGAAACCTGCTACTTGCTGCTCTTTTGTGGAAAAGAGACCTGAATTCCCGTTGAATAGCCTAATTTAGGATGAGCTGTGCTGTGCAGTTTGGTCTCTGGAGGGTAGGAGGAGCCCCTGGGGTTACCAGCAGGTAGGCACTGGTGGCAGAAGAGGTGACTCTGATGGATTGGAGTGTGGAGGAGGGCAGGCTGGACCCTGCCTCCATCTGTACAACAACAGGATGCTTTTGAGAGGACTCCTGAATTCCACTGCAGGTGTGTGACAACTGTGTGGCCTAATCAGCCTTATTATTTGTCATCTGTCCCGAGTTCCAAAGGCTGTGTTTAAAGCTGCTGGCCCAGCAGTCACCCTGCCACAGGAGCAGCTGAACATGATGTCTGTCTGTCAGGGTGTGTCACTTTGTACAAAGGGAGACNCACAGGAGCAGCTGAACATGATGTGTCACTTTGTACAAAGGAAGATGAGTTTTGGGGTGTTGATTTTTACAAAACTTAAATTAAAACCTGCCTCAGAGAAGAGGAGCTGCAGCATATAAATTCTACTGGAAAAAAAAAATGTAGCTTTCTTCAGTCACATCAATTCACTTCACGTAGTTTGGGTCGTTTCCCCTGTCACAGCACAAGTTGGATTTGAAGTGTTAGTGAAGATCTTGGGGCTGGTTTCCCACAAGGAGCTCTCAGAGGGGACTCTTGACAGAACATTTCCTGGTGGCAGAGAGAGATTCACACCTCGGATTCTCTCCTCTCTATTAAGTAACCCCAGTGAAGGCTCCTTGGAGAGAAACAGCTCTGGCAAGGCAGAAATAGAGAGGCTTTTGGGACAGAATCCAATACTTGGCTTGCAGTAAAACCATGAAACCCATCTTTGTACTTGGATATCAAAGTACATTTTCATTATTAACACTTCAGCGTGTAACTTTAGCTCTGGGTGCATCTTTTGTGAAGATGGTTATGGAAGAATTAATTTAACTGCTGCTGGCTGACACAGAGGTTGTATTTCTGTTAATCTTTTTACCTTAGGCAGTCAATGGTACTTTACAAAGGGATTCTGCTCTCAGGGGTTTAGGGTGTCTTTCCCCTCTCCCCTTTCTAGAGCCATCACACCATCTGCAGAGCAGGAGTTTCAAATGGACAGCATCACAGCCCAAACTTGCCAACTGCTTTTGATGAAGCACTCAAAACCTTCTGTGAGAACAGTGGTTTACAGGCTAAGCCCCTGCAGGGGGGTTGGGGAAGTGGAATCTTTTCACAGTGCATCAAAAAATGGGGTTTGCAGGTGGGAATGGATCAGCTGCAGCCCTTAAGAGAATATGGGCAAGCAGGAATTAGGTGTGAATTATTCCAAGGTAGATACAGGGAACGTGCTGAGGAATTTCAAATTGCAGGTGAACTTTTTTTTTTTCCCCCAGCTCTTCATGTAAATTGTTGTAATTTTTTCTTCTTCAGTTCTTGTGTCTCCGCTTTCTAAAAACGCTGTCTCCAAGTAAGGCTGAAAACTCAAGACCCTGCTAACACAAGGGCAAGAGGCAGAAATGCAGCATCAATGTTAGTCTGTTTTTGATGTGTCTGTCTGTGCTGGAATAGATCCAGCAGCTGTGGAAAGGGAATCAAGTCGTGAGCGTGTTTGATCCTGAAATTTGGCCTTAAAATTCCTCATATTGCTGAAAGGTTTCACCCAGGGGGAGGAGGATGACAAAATCCAAATCAACTGATCCTGTGGTGTGAGAGCTCTTTTAATTCAGGAGGACTGAGCAAATCCAGGAATCCACAGGCTGAGCTACATGTTGAAGTGCTCAAGAAGTGTTAGTGGAATAAAACCTTGCAGTGGTGTTCTGCTTTCTGCAAGACCCAAAACTCGAGAGAGGGTTCTGTTTGCACTGGAAATTATTCAGTGTTTTACCAGATCAGCCAAATATTTGCCTGTGCTCGAATTCTTCCTCAGGAAAGCGTTTAAACAGATATTTGCCTTCAGTAAACAGAGTTATTCGTGCTTGCTGCTGAACTAAAGCCAGAGCTGGCTTCCCTGGGTTTAACTGCAAGGGAAAGGCTTCCTTCACTGGCTCTTCCCGTGGTTTGGAAGGAGGTGCTGTGGGATGGGCTCAGGAGGCAGTTTGGGGGCTGATACTGAGCTGGGATTGTGGTTTATTTTCCTGGTGAAGCCCCAGGTGAGGGTGTTTTCCAGGAGGGCAGCTCTGCAGCAGATGTGCTGCAGATGTGCACCCTCAGTGGGATGGCTCAGGGCCTCGCTGGAGTTCACAAATAAACACCCCTGAGATGGAGTGGAAATTATGGAGATGAATTCATAGGGCACCAGATGAAGGGACTGTGGGGTTAAATGGCATTGAGGCAAAACAGAATTTGGGGGTTGTTTCGTGTGTGTGTGTTCTTGTGTTTAAACAATAGTTGAGAAGTTTATTTTTATTCTGTGGGCAGTTCAACGTAATTGTTTAGGCAAACAAAAATAAACCCTTTGGGACACACAGTTTAATGAACTGTGGCTTTAACCAAGCCAGGAAGGCTGTCAGACTGTAAAGCAGATCCATCTCCTTTTTGGCTTCTGTAAGAGGGTATTTTTTCCCTGTTTCTACTGACATTTCTGATTTATTATGGCACCAGTCCTCTAGAATAAACATTTACCCTTCAGGGACTCCCTATTTTGTGTCCACAGTCTTTGAGTTCATCAGATCAGTAATAATATAGATGAGCCTCATAATAAAACTGTCCACTATAATTTCTTCTGTGTTTAAGCAGTTCTATGGTGTGAACTTTTAAAAATACATAGTTAGAAAGATTTACCGCAATTGTAACAAGAGAGCATCAGCACTCACCAAAATGTCACTTCTGATGCTTGGAGGAGTTGTGGGTGATGGTGTAAATTAACAGAACCCATGGAAATGGGTATTTAATCACTTGTTAAATGCCGTGGTGTTCATCCAGCCGTGGCAGTTCCTCGGTAGCCGTTGTTTTTGACGCGTAAATTTAAGTTGCAAATGTTTGTTTACCGAATTAACGTGCACTTGATGATTTCTGTTGACGTTTGCGCTCTCTGCTCTTCCCGTGGCTCGAAGCCCTGACAGTGCTGGCCTCGAAGCTGTGTCCAGGTTTGCTGTTAGTGCTGAGAGAGCACTCGGAGCTGGTGGCACCAGCACAGCCCCTGCTGGGTGTGAAATCAGCGCTGCAGAGGTCAGTGCTGCTCTGAGGGCTCTGCTTTTCCCGCAATCGTGCTCCAAAATTGAGATTTTTGTGGTTTTTTTTTTCTGATTCAAATTGAATGTTTTAAGCAGGAGGAAAAAAAAGGGGTGCGATGAGATGATCTTTCCAAGCCAAGCCATTGTGTGGATCTGTAATCCTCTGATGTGCTGGAACGGTGTTTGCTGGAGTTCCAGCTCTGGTTTGGGGTCAGCAGTTTATCACACACCAGTGTGGGGGAGGATTTGCTGTTTGTACACCAGCTTTTCACTCTCTTGCCTCCTTAACCATATCAGCAACTTGAAATATTTTCTTCCCTGGCCTGTCTTTCTCTGATAGTGTAACTTTTATAAAGGATCTGCCCCACCCAACAGGTGACTTTACACTGTTTTAAGTTGTACTTATTTCAAAAAAACTTCAAAAATGCAGGTTTTATTTCCATAGCAAGAACAATTTTGTACAAGCATTCAAAAATGCTTTTTACCCCAACCGTGCCTGGTTATTTATTTATATTTCCCCACTCAGCTTCATGTGAATGCAGTGCTTTAAGTATTGTGGTAACACCAGATCTAAAAGTAAATAATTATTGGAGGTTACCATAATATTATTATTAAACATATTCAAGGTGCTTGGATGTCATAGCTGATATTTTATATTCAGTGGGATTTTTAATTTACATTTATCCCCATCTTAAAATTTAAAATTCTGCTGTAGCAACATGAGAATATTTCCCAGGAAAATCTCAAGTCTTGTAGATGTATTGGATGTCTTTATTTTACAGATCTTCCTACTCTCATCAATTCACCATTCAACTCAGGATTGTCATTTTCTATACTTCATACTTTTCTTTTTGTGGCTTTTTTTGCTTGCTTGTTTTGGGGTTTTTTTGTTTTATTGTGAGGTTTTTGGGTTTTTTTTACTGCATTTGGGGTTTTTTTGGCTTTGTTTGTTTGTTTTTGAAGTGGTTTGATTTAGGGTTTTTTTGTGGGGGTTTTTTTTTCTGGTACAAATTGAAGGAAAAACAGGGACCAGTTTTTATTCTCTTGCATTCCAGTTGCATATGGAGCTGCTTATTCTGGGAGCAGCAGCATTGCTCTCCTCGTGGGTAACTTGACATTTCATCAAAATCCAAAATAAATCTGTCAAGATCCTGTCCTAAAAAATCTCTCAGGAGCAGCCTCGACTCGAGGGTGTCAGCTGAGCTCTGAATAACTTTCCAAAACAGCACATGGTGATTGGAGAGCTGGAGTTTTCCTCAAGGTTGTGGAATCAAATATCAGAGGCCCCCGAGGTGGGGCTGAGTCTTCTTTGTTGCTCTTGTAACACCTTTAATCTGCCCGTGGATGGGATTTTTTTTCCTCTTGAACTGAGCTGAAGAACCCAAGCCAGTCTCCTGATGCTCTGGGGCACAGGGGGAGACTCCTGGGGATGGTCCTGTGCAGGGCCAGGGGCTGGGCTGGATGATCCTTGTGGGTCCCTCCCAGCTCAGGATATTCTGGGATTATTTTTATTTGTCTCCAACAAAGAACCAGCTGCTCTTTTTCTCCACAGGTAACAGCCTTGTCAGGTTATTGCTGACATGCTTTATGGGTTTGGTGCTTCCTTTTCAAAGCTGTGTCATGCCTTTTAAGTAGATTTTTTTTTTCTTATGGATGGGGGATCTTTGAGAGCAATTCTGGTCTCCTCACATGTGTGGGAATAACAAACTCTTCAGGAAGGGTCTGAAGTTCTCATCTGAGCTGCCCCTGATTTCACATTTCGACACAAATTCACGTTTGAGATGTTGGGATTCCTCTCTCCTCCCTGAGGTTGTTCTCTACAACTCCCTGAAAGGAGCTTGTAGTGGGGTGGGGGTGAGTTTGGTCTCTTCTCCCAAATAACGGGTGACAGGATGGGAGGAAATGGCCTCGAGCTGCACCAGGGCAGGCTGAGGTTGGATATTAGGGAAAAATTCCTGATGGAAAGGGTTGTAAAGCATTGGAACAGGCTGGCCAGGGCAGTGGAGGGGTCACCACCCCTGGAAGTGTTCAGAACCTGCGTGGATGTGGCACCTGGGGACAAGGTTTGGGGGTGAACAGGGTGGTGCTGGCTGACAGCTGGACCATTAAAGTTGGGGAAAACCTGGAGATCCCACCTATGTGAGATGTCCTGGAAGCAAACTAACTATATATATACACATATATATAAATATAAATATTATAGATAGATATTTATATATCTACGACAGATAGTGTCAACCACCTTAAGTATTGAAGTAAACATGGGCCACTCAATGGTTTATTACATTTCCCTGCTTGTTTCCCTCATCCTTTTGAAAAAAAAATAAACCCCACAGGTTTTCCTCCAGGACTCTGGATGCACAAGTGCTGTGCAAGATAGGATTTGTAAGAAATTCAGCTCTTGGAGAAATTCCTGGCTCGTCCCTTGAAGCTGTCTCTCTCCAGACCAGTCCATTGTATTTGTCACAACCTTTTCTCGAATTTGAAGGAATATTTAAAAATAATTTCATTCTGAGTTACAGCAATATGCAAATTCTCTTTATTGGAGCCATAAACCAGAGCTTCAGAGAACTTCCTGATGCTACTCCCCCTAAATGTGCTCTGGAGTTCAGCCAGACCTGTCCTGGCCAGTTTATTTTCCTAGTTTGGGGCGTTTTAGTGGTTTGGGGGTTTTTTTTGTTGTTGTTGTTTGTTTTTGCTGTTTTCCTGGACACAAATCAACAGTGCCTCCTTAAAAAAGACCATCTTTGGGGATCACTCCTGTTTTTCCTGGGTGATGCCTGGGAATCCCGGGTCCCTCTGGACTGGTGGAACACCGGTTTAATAAATGGAATTTCCCTGCCCCAGCCGCTTCTCCAGAGTGCTTTAAAGCAGGAAGGGTGCCATAAATACCTCATGGCGTGGAAATTAGGGAGATCAGACCTGATTTGAGCCAGGAACTTGCATTTTCTTCCCTTGGAGGGCTGTGTGTGCACAGTCACCGAGTGCCTACACATGTGTTGGTGTTAGTGGGGTTAACCTCGCTCATTTTTACATTTTTCCAGCATAAACAGTGCCCTGGTCCTAGAGACTGCCCAACCCCCGGGAAAGAGCTTGTCAGCACTGCCCCTGGGTTGGTTAATGTGGGTCTGAAACGTGTCTNCTGAGCTGCCCCTGATTTCACATTTTGACACAAATTCACGTTTGAGATGTTGGGATTCCTCTCTCCTCCCTGAGGTTGTTCTCTACAACTCCCTGAAAGGAGCTTGTAGTGGGGTGGGGGTGAGTTTGGTCTCTTCTCCCAAATAACGGGTGACAGGATGGGAGGAAATGGCCTCGAGCTGCACCAGGGCAGGCTGAGGTTGGATATTAGGGAAAAATTCCTGATGGAAAGGGTTGTAAAGCATTGGAACAGGCTGGCCAGGGCAGTGGAGGGGTCACCACCCCTGGAAGTGTTCAGAACCTGCGTGGATGTGGCACCTGGGGACAAGGTTTGGGGGTGAAGAGGGTGGTGCTGGCTGACAGCTGGACCATTAAGGTTGGGGAAAACCTGGAGATCCCACCTATGTGAGATGTCCTGGAAGCAAACTAACTATATATATACACATATATATAAATATAAATATTATAGATAGATATTTATATATCTACGACAGATAGTGTCAACCACCTTAAGTATTGAAGTAAACATGGGCCACTCAATGGTTTATTAAATTTCCCTGCTTGTTTCCCTCATCCTTTTGAAAAAAAAATAAACCCCACAGGTTTTCCTCCAGGACTCTGGATACACAACTGCTGTGCAAGATAGGATTTGTAAGAAATTCAGCTCTTGGAGAAATTCCTGGCTCGTCCCTTGAAGCTGTCTCTCTCCAGACCAGTCCATTGTATTTATCACAACCTTTCCTCGAATTTGAAGGAATATATAAAAATAATTTCATTCTGAGTTACAGCAATATGCAAATTCTCTTTATTGGAGCCATAAACCAGAGCTTCAGAGAACTTCCTGATGCTACTCCCCTTAAATGTGCTCTGGAGTTCAGCCAGACCTGTCCTGGCCAGTTTATTTTCCTAATTTGGGGCGTTTTAGTGGTTTGGGGTTTTTTTTGTTGTTGTTGTTTGTTTTTCCCGTTTTCCTGGACACAAATCAACAGTGTCTCCTTAAAAAAGACCATATTTGGGGATCACTCCTGTTTTTCCTGGGTGATGCCTGGGAATCCCGGGTCCCTCTGGACTGGTGGAACACCGGTTTAATAAATGGAATTTCCCTGCCCCAGCCGCTTCTCCAGAGTGCTTTAAAGCAGGAAGGGTGCCATAAATACCTCATGGCGTGGAAATTAGGGAGATCAGACCTGATTTGAGCCAGGAACTTGCATTTTCTTCCCTTGGAGGGCTGTGTGTGCACAGTCACCGAGTGCCTACACATGTATTGATGTTAATGGGGTTAACTTCGCTCATATTTACATTTTTCCTGCAGAAACAGTGCCCTGGTCCTAGAGACTGCCCAACCCCCGGGAAAGAGCTTGTCAGCACTGCCCCTGGGTTGGTTAATGTGGGTCTGAAACGTGTCTCTTGCAGATCTGCCTGGAGTGAAGTGTGACAGAAGATGGTCCAGCAGCTCGGTCTCTGGCGATGGTTCTCCGTGGGGACTGCCCTCGCTGCTGTCCTGCCAGCTGCTCTGGCCCAGAATGATGAAGGTAAAGCTTTTGCCTGAGGGAGGGGTGGGATGAGCCTGTGATGGTAACATTTCAATGCCTTTTTGCCCCCCACCCCTAGAATTTTTGATAGGAAAAAGTTAAGTTTGGTAGGACAGAGAAGTTTTATAAGGGAGAAAGATCTGGGAATGTTTCACGGTTTCAGCTTCTACTGATGATTTCATTTCACAAAGCTCTTGATCTACCAGGCAAGATAAAAAGCTTCAGTTGTGATTGTTCAGTGTAAGACTCAGCATTAAAATTCGTTTTGTCCTGATCATTGAACAAGCTTTAACAAACTTTGCTTTGCTTTGTTGGTAAATCAGCAGTCATGGGTGGAACAGGAGCTGGAGAGAATTATTAATGGGCTGTGTACAGGCCTGCCCAAAAACTTGAGAAAAGATCCACAGCGAGGGTTTTCTGGAGAAACAAGACTTCAGGAACCCTGAAACGTGGCACCAGTAGCTCGTGTTCCTCCTCACAACATTCTGGGTGAATTTGATTGCAAGATCCCAGAAATGTGCTCTGCCAGTGACCCATAGTGATGAAAAAACTTTCAGACCTAGAGAATTGATTGGGTTTTATTGTTCTGAACCATTTAAAGAAGCTGAAGGGCAAAGCTTGTCAGACTTGTTCTTAAATGCTCTTAAGGGTAATGAGTGGGGTAAGTGAAAGCTCAGGATGGTTTCAGTGCATCTGTAATGAGGTTGCTCATATGTGGCACTCAAGCCCTCCTTGTGGGTCAACTGTAATTGCTCATATTTGTGATTTCTGTAGCTGGATTTTGTTTTAGAAACCTTTATTTTGGCAGTTCTGAAATACAGTAGGTTTTGTTTTCGTGAGAAGTTCAAGCAGAATCGAAGACTTTGCTTTGGTTTTTGGTATGGAGTCCAAAGTCTGTTTTTCTTGCTCTACTAATTGCTCTCCAAATGTCCTTTCATTCCCTTCCATCCCCCAGCCCAACCCTGCGTTACATTCGATGCCCGTGATGTACCAGAGAGCTAATTTAATTTTCTCCCCTTTTCCAGGCTGTCATTATCCCTGTCATTCCTGATGCTGAAGTGCAGCGTTCGAGCTGCTCATATTTCAGATATTTGATCAGTGCCTGCCCACAATTAGCTGGCTTCTTAATCATTTACTGCAGCAGAGGAGTGGCACCATCAGGCTTGGCAATACTGACCTTGGAGGGGGCTGTTTGAGGAGGGAGATGCTCTGTTTGGTGGTGGGGAGGCTGCAGGGCAGAGGGGTGTCCTCTGGCATGGGAAGCAGGATGTATTCAATTTTTCATTCCTCTGCACTTACATGACAAAATTCCACGCTCATGGCCTTATCCTACGGGTGTTCAGATGGTGCCCTTTGAGTTCCAGATGATTCAGAGGAAGGGAAAGATCCTTACCCACATTTACCTGTGCATTTGTAGTTTGTGAATGTGACTGCAAACGCAGAGCAACTTTCTTGTGACGTCTCTGGGGGGAACAGCTCAGAAATGCTGCTTCTTGAGGGACTGAGACAAACTGAAGTGGTGTCCACCCCCACCCTGTGTTCAGGAGAGGGTTAACTGAGCTAAAAAGGCTTTCAATCAATTCCATAACTCTCTAATAGAAAGGAAAAATGATCTGGAAATGGATTTAAGCCAAGCTGGGGTACTGGTGACTCAGCAAATGCCACCCAGCTAACGAGGCAGTGCTTGCAGGAATAATTACTTTGAAATATGTTTCTTGCAGCTGAGCATAAAGCTCTGTTCAGCACTGGGGCTGCTGGGGTTGTTCTGACGTGCAGGAACAACATTTGTAACCCAAAGTGTGACATCAAACCCCTCCCTCGTTTTGGCAAGGGCTGTTCCAAAGCCAGCGGGGTTGTTTTACCAGCAGAACGATCACGGGTACAAACAGGAAAAACATCAGTTATGGCACAGATGATGAGCTGTTTCTTTGCTTCCAGCGTGTAAATGCTCCACTTCCTGGTGGCAGCTGTGCACGTTGGCTCAGTGGTTCTCTCTGGCTGCACTCCTTACTTCCTTATTTTCCTCATTTTGCATCGTAGCTAATTCTTTTGCTCAGTATTTGCCAGAATAAACGTTGGGCTTGTGGGTGGATGTGGGTGTTTTGTGTTTTGGTTGGTTGGTTTTGGTCTTCTGAAAGGAGGAGACCTGGGTTTACAATTCCTGTCTTTCTTCCAAGCAGAAGAAAAGCTGCAAAGGTTTGTTTTTGTTTTGTTTTTGGTTTTGTTTTTTTTTTCCATAATATTTTAGCTTAAGTAAAAGTAGAAATGTCAGCTGTAGCCTTGCAATATGTGAAATTAGGTCAGCTAAAATCACTTTTATTTTTACAGTGCTACTCTATTGAATTCAGAGGCAAACTCTCAGGCTAAAAAAAATCAGGGAGGAGGAAGGTGGAAACACAAGATCAAATTTCTCTCTCTTTTTTTTTTTTTCCCCTTTCTAATCTAATGTCTGTGACTTGAAGAAACACTTTAGCAGCGATTTTTGGTCAGGAGGGAAGGGTGCTGAGTTTAAAAGCTGTCTGTGTGCACTTCATGCCACCCAAACCAATCCAGCAACAATTACTCGACAATTAACTTGAGAATTAATTGTCTTCAGCAGTTAGGACGTGCCTGTCAGGAAGGAGAGAGATGTGAGCCTGGGGATCCCACCAAAGAGATGGAAAAAAAGGGATAAAAAATAATGTGACCTGCTGGTTGGATCTTTTCTCCAAGGGTTAAGTCTTCAGGACAAAGACTTCCTGCTTGGAATACGGGCCAGCATTTTATTGCAGTCTAATTGACAGTGGATGGAGAGAAAGAACTCAACATCACCTTATTCTGGTTGAAATAGAGGACAGTTTTTGTCTGAGGACCCTTCAGGGGCTGAATCAACGTGGCTTGGTTTTGGAATATAGGCTTGTCTGGGATAAAATGTGTGAAAGGGAGAAACTGAGGAAATAACTGACTTGAGTGGGAACTGGTGGAAAAGTGATGGGCAGGCTGGAAACATCTCCCACCATGGAACAAGCGTTAGGGTTGTGATAAACATCAAATACCTGCTTTGTTTTGTTTGTTTTGTTTTCTTTTTACCTGCTGTTTATCCTGCTGCCACAGAGGGAAGGGAGGGAGGGGGTGGCTGGTGTTGAACTAATTGAGATTAAGTCCATCTGTAGTTAGTGCTGGCATAAAATTGAGGCTGATGAGAAGATTTGCTCGTCTAAAAATGTGTTTTATTAAATAAGTGTTAAGCAGACATGTATTTTTATCAGGATATGAGAAACAACCATTTAAATGGTCTTTGCCCTACCCTGAGTGGGAGATTGCTTTTTTTACAAAAAAAAAAAAAAAAAAGGCTTTTTTTTTCTGTGACAAGCACAGCTATCCCCTTACACCACTAGGACTGCTGAGGCATCAGCCCCTCCAACTGTTTCTCAGGGCCCCCTCTATTAGTTACTGTCTTTTATTGAGTCTAACAGAGTCTCACACTACAAAAATTGAATAACTAAAGGGCCTTACAAATCACCTCAAGAGGCTACTTTAGAAATAAAATAGTTTCAGGCCTTGATGTATTACTGCTGGGCAGGAAATGAACTCTGGAAAATGCAGATTTGAATACCTGTAGCCCATTGATCATTCCCTGGGCATATCCAGGGAGAGAAGAGAAATGCCAGCAGGTTCTTGCCTGAGGGAAAGTGTCTGTTCTTGGGAACAGGAGCGATTTGTTTGTTTTATGGAGGTGTGCTGCTTTTGGTTGGGAGCTCTGCAGTGACCCTAAAGGGCAAAGAGCTGCCCTGGGTGTGTTGGGAGTGGGAGTGGAGCCACAGGTTCCTCTGAAGGGTTTAGTTCTTCAAAGTGTGACTGATGGGCTGCCTTCAGGTGCCACCAGCAGTGCTTGGAGCCTGCAGGAGATGGATGTGCCTTTGGTGAGGGGTGAGTTATTCCTGAAATATGGGCACTGCAGCGAGGTTCATCTCAGTTAACGTGCACATTGGAGCCCTGGGTCTCCTGGCAGAAGGGACTGAGTAACTGAGTCTTCCCTGTGGCAGGGCTGGGATGGATGAGGCAGGAAATTCCTGGGTGAGGAAACAAAAAAATCCCAGATTCCAACAGCCTGGGAACCACCAGAGCCACGGGCAGGAACTGATGCCCAGGAGCTCCACCTGCACAGGAGGAAGAACTTCTTGGCTGGGCAGTGACCAGCCCTGAGCAGAGAGGGGCTGGAGTCTCCTCCCTGGGGATATCCCAGAGCTGTCTGGACACACTCCTGTGCCCTGTGCTCTGGGCTGGCCCTGCTGGAGCAGAGAGGTGGCACCAGATCCCACTGAGGTCCCTTCCAGCCTGGCCCAGCCTGGGATCCTGTGATTGTTTGTGTGTTGGATTGCCTGGATGGCATGATGGAAGCATTGATGTCCTTGGATTCCTTGAGGACTGGAGTGTCCTGAGCCGTCCCTTGGGGTGGGAAGGCTGTGAGTACTGAGCTGGTGTTCTTCCCCCAAGGAAGGAGTGTCCTAGGGTGATGTTCCCAGCTGGGAAGGGAAGGCAGAAAACCCTCCTGAAAGCTGAGTGGCACAGCCTGTGTGCCCTCTGTGTGAGTGGGGACAAGGGGGGCGTTGGGTGACCTTGGAGGGCTCTTCCAGCCTCAGGGATCCCGGGATCTCTGTGGTGTGTGCAGAGGGAGCAGCCTCCTGCTCTTGGGCAATAATCATAAAGGATGAGCTCTCAGCTCATTTTAATGCATTCATTTTGCAGTAATCACTCCCAGATTAGGGCATCATTACCGCTCAGCTGTTGTCTGTCATTAAACACAGACAGTGTTTTTCTTGACTGGAGCTGGTGTAAACTCTGTCAATTGCTGGGGATTTACACGGGGCTCCCGTGGCAAGGAAATATCTGTGGCATGATACCCAAACCCACAAGCACAAAACCAACCCTTCCCAGCCTTTTCCACAGATATTCCTGCAGTTTTTGAATGCTCAAGCGTCGTCACTGGGTTTTCTTCTAGGCAAACACACTCTCTCTCATCTCTTCTGAGGAATCTCTATTGGAAGATAAAGTTTGTTGTTTGTTTTTTTTTTTCTCTTTTTGGGTGGTGAAAGGAAAACTTTTGGGTGAGTGGAAAAAAAGCAGTAGAGGGGTTTAAAAAATAAATAAATATAAGGTTCTTATTGAATGGAAAAACAGTAAGGAAAACAGTCTGTCCTTTGCAGTATTTATTAGACAGCATCCCCTATAGCAGGTCAGACCCCACTCTGTGGTACCACCTGGTGAGAAAAACGAGTTATTTTCAAAATGACTCTTTTTCCCCTTCATTTGTTAGAACGAGCTGTTTGCATTCCCTCAGTCACACTGACAAGGCTTTCTCATCTTGCTTTGGATCACCATCGATTTGAGCAGCCCCATATAATCCTGTTAGTGCCAAGTGGGTTCCCTGCCCTTAACTCCTGTCCCTTTTTATGCCCTCAGTGATGTGACCTGCTGGGCAGCTCTGGCACGAGACTGATTTCATGGTTTATTCTGTGGGAACAAACTTGTTTGGTCCTAAAGAGGAACACAGAGTTTGAGCACCTCGAGGATCCCTCATTTCAAACTTGAATTCAATAAAATGGTTGGGATCCACTGAAATCCACGTGAATTATAATAAAGCTCAATGTGCTTCTGTGACTTGTGAGTCACTGGTAGGGACTCTTTTCTTTAGTGTGAGGAGTTTCTGGTACACAAATAAGAAACTTCAGCTCTGTTGCCCTTTTTTCAGTAGTTTGACTTTTTTCTTTTCTTTTTCTATCCTTCTGAATTTCCCTTTACTGCTTTTTATGGAAAAATTAATTGCAAAATTCTGACAAGTGCACTTTGAAACTTTATAACAATTTGAAGTTTGGGGGTTTTTTACTATTTTGGGGTAAATATAAAGCAGGAGCAGCATTTAATGGAGAGGGACTTCTCAAAAGTTACAGGACAAGGGGGAATGACCTCAAGCTGGATTAGGGCAGGTTTAGATTGGATATGACAAAGAAATTCCTGACTCTGAGTATGGGGAGGCCCTGGCACAGGTTGCCCAGAGGAGCTGTGGCTGCCCCTGGATCCCTGGAAGTGTCCAAGGCCAGCTTGGATGTGGCACGTTCTGTGAGACAGGGTCTGGGTTTTTTTGCAAGGGGAAAAAAAATTTCCCTTGTACATCATCTGTTTTTGAACGTGCCATGTATCTGCTCCCTTCTAACAGATGGAACTGCAGGAAATTTTCATAGCCTTGCATTTATTTCAGTAGCAGACACCAATCACTCAGATGTTATTTCACAGGCTTTGTTGATAAAGGTTTGGTTTGGTTCCTCCTTCTGCTCAAATAGCATGTTCTGTAAGACGTGTTTCTTATGAGTCACTTGCAAAGTGTGTTGGTCCTGATAGGAAATGCAATTAACTGGGGCATCAGCAAATCCTGTGGAGCACAGTGACACAGAAGGGGGAGAAGATAATTTTGTTTGAAGGGAGAGGGTTTAGGAACACTAACTTGGAGCTCTCTGTGTGTTTGCTGTGGGAAGAAAACAACAATGAAAAAAAAAAACCAAAGCCAAAAAAAACCTGCTTCCTTTTAGTTACTGTGTGGTTACACAGAAAATCTTCATGGAAACATGGAATAATTTGAGTTGAAAGAGATGCTTTAAAGGCTATTTAGTCCAACCCCCTGCAGTAAGCACAGATACCTTCCACTCTCCCAGGTTGGTCCCAGCCCCGTCCAACCTGGCCTTGGACACTCCCAGGGATCCAGGGGCAGCCACAGCTTCTCTGGGCAACCTGTGCCAGGGCCTGCCCACCCTCCCTCCTTCCCACTATCCCATCTGTCCCTGCCCTCTGGCAGTGGGAGCCATTCCCTGTGTCCTGTCCCTCCATCCCTTGTCCCCAGTCCCTCTCCAGCTCTCTTGGAGCCCCTTGGACATATCAGAGAGTCTTCGTTCAGAAATGCTCTGGAATAATTTCTGGATAAACAGTTTAAAACAAGGAGTTATTTTTAACTGAATTTTTACTGGTAGTTGAGAAGGAGACCAGAGATGCTCTGGCCCTGGGCTCCCAGTGAGACTGAGGGTGCTGCAGCCCCCAGGGAGCCGCTGTCTGTGCTGCCCACGGGCTGCAGCCACTCTGCCCTCCCAGCAGGGTCTCAGAGCTGCCCCACTGGGGACCACCTGCCAGATCCCCCCTGCACAACCCGCAGGAAAACAGTATTATTTTCCCTTTAATGAGCTTGAGCACATGAGCAATTAAGAAGGCCTAATTGAATGAAGCTAATCAGGAAGGCACAGCCGCCGGCCCCTGGGATGCTGCTCGAGGCAATCGCTCCTCATATCCACGGTTTTATCTGTTTAGTTATAAAACAGAGGCATCCAGCGGCACAGGGAGTGGCTTTACAGCTCCAGGGGCTGAGCAGCGTGGTGTCTGAGCCTCAGAGTCTTTATGCTGCTAAACAGGGTAGGATTAACAGAGCTGGAGAGTCTCTGCTGGGCCAGCAGCACTGAGGGCTCAGAGACACAGGGTGGAGACCACCGGGTTGTAAATGGCTTTGAACTGCTCAGCACCCAAACCACAATTTACGTGGCCTTTACACAACTCCAAATAGTCAGTGACCCCAATGATGTCTGATAATTAAAATAGTTATGAACACACTGCCAGGGAAAGATAAACTTGACCAATGGCTTTGGATAAGCTACTGCTTTCTTCATTATCCAGAAATAAACCTATAATGAACCAAAACTCAGTTTATACTTAAAGAACAAAGACTTGTACATAAAAAACAATTAAAATGAAATCCCATATCCCTGCTCTGCTGTTTTCTTACCATCCTTGTGGGTAGAACCTTTGTATAATGAAGTACTAGAGGTATGAAAAGAAAAATACCTTATCTGCTTGTTCTTCCAGCGTAATCAATGGCTTGGGATTTATTTTCATTGTGGGTCTGGCTAATACAAAATTAATCAACCTCTCCATTACAGTCAGCCTGGATGTGGAGGAGAGGCTGAGTAGTTTTGTTGTCTGTGTGCTTGATAAAATCAAAAATAGGGCTGAATGAGATTAGGAGGGGAAGAGTTTGGGTGTTACTGAATGCTAAGAACCCTTTAAAATCTACAGACATGCCCATGCCGTTGCCTTTCGGGAAAAGTGGGGGTTTTTTGTCCATTCCTTCAGCTCTCCTGAGACAAGTGACAGGCAGAGAGATTCTGATGATAATCAGGATTTAAACACTATAGGGTGTTTATTTTTGAAGCTGTTTCCTAAGTAGGTAAAAATGGAGAAGTAAATATTTCAGGGTTTGGAGTCAATATTGCCAGAGATATGAAATATCTTTTCCAATGTGGCAGGAATCGGTGACTCTCTCCTTGCAATTTCTCTGTTGTGTTGATGGTAAAGGTTTCAGACAGCACATGAGCCTCGCTCAGACTTCCTTTTCACTGTGTTATTAAAGAAAAAATTAACCCCTCCATAATCATCCTGTTTAGAGTTTCTGGAAGGAGTCATTTTAGTGTTTAGGGGTTGGAGAGTCCACACAGTGGCATCAGTGTCCTGACAGGACACAGGGAATGGCTTCCCACTGTATTAAATGTATTAAATCCCAGTGTATTAAAACGAGGCTTAAATCACATCACAGGCAAGCCAAGGCTGGTGCTACTTTGCACTTTCCAGACTCTTTTTGAATTAATAGTGGCCAGGTTTTCCAAACAACGAGAATGAGGAGATTCTGGCAGGGAGTAATAGATGAATTCCATAAATCTGCCCTTGCATCTCAGATGATGGTTTGCTTTTTAAATAGAGACTTCAAAAAAAAAACTCCAGCCTGAAGTTCCACCTTCATGCTCTTCACCAAAAGATTTTTTTCTAAAATACATCTTGAAGAAAGCACTGACTTTGTGTCCCCCCTTTTTTTCTGTTTGTTTAGGGTTTTTTTTAAAACACTGTGAGATGTTTTGTGCATTTACCTGAAAACATGAATTATAAGCTTTGGGGCAGGAAGCTGAAGTACATCCAGTATAACCACTGGTATGATTCACTGTAGATGGGGCAAAATTTTAATTATAAAATTAAGATAACATCATTTATTTTTTTTACTTGACAAAATAGGTATCAAAAGGGTGCAGCTCACCAGAGGAACAACAAATAACTCTCTGTAGCTGTTGAACATTGAATCCTTATTGCTTTTCTAATTAAGGCTCTTTAGACACAGGCTGGATCTATGATGGCCAGAGAGCAGTTCAGGCTTCAATTATTGAGCCCCTTGGACCATAATTTATTAATGAGATGCTTCAAAGGATGACACTTTCTGTGAAGCCTTATTACTTTGTGTATTTCATGGATGAGGGACATGCAAATGGGTATGACTCAGGTGGCATCCGAGAGTTGCACACTGTCACAGATGCCTTCACCTTTTTTGGGGGGGAAAGGACCTTGTGTGTGTGCCTTTGTAACCTGTTTTACACTCACAGCTCCTTCCCTTTGCACCCAGGCTGTGGGGGCAGCATTTCCTAGATCCTTGGCTGGTTAACTTTTGCATCCCTGAATATGTGTCAGCACCCTCTGTGCCAAACAAGGTCGTTTCACAAAGCCCCAGGAACTCGGTTGGAAGTGCTAAGCTCGCTCCATGTGATTTCTTGGGTTCTGCTACTGCACATCTGCTTGGAAACGAGCTTAAAAAACCAGATTTTGGCCCTTTTTTGGTTGCTAATGATGGGTATAATTTCTTCTACGTGACATACCTAAACCCTTCTGTCTAAACTGCAGCACAGCATCTTCGAGTTACTTCAAGACAGTAATTAAATCATGGTTTAGTTCAGACACCTTAACAGGGTCCGTGTTTTAGATGTGGAAACACCCAGGTGAGTGCCCAGGGGTGCAGATGGTTGTTCCTGCAGGGATAGGGGATAAAGGAGACCGTGCTTTGTGCTGGGTCGTTCGGGGCAGTCCCAGGACTGTAGGATGTGGCAGCACATCCTCCAGAACGGGGAAAGAGGGGCAAGGGTTGGACTGAGCTCTTGGAATTAAGATGCAGTTGTGGGAAGTCAGCTTGACCATTTTTATCATCATTTGAGTGAGGAGCTGGAAGAGTTGAGTGTCTGCAAGGCCAGGGGTTGCCTCCCTCCCCTCCCTTTGCTTGAAGGACGGCAAAGGCACTCCCTCACCTTCTGCTGCCTCACGTCTTGATTGAATTCCAGGAAGATGTTGATCAACATTCCCTTCATTAGAGGTGTCAGGAGGAAGGTATTTATAGGCACAGTATGCAAATGTCCCCCAAATTGCTGGTTAATCACCTGGAGCATCGACAGCCCTGGGAGTGGCAGGTTAATTAGCACAGCCCGTTTTCCAGGGGGGTGGCCACGGGTGACCTGTGGGGGTTTGGCACAGCTGGCGCCACGGGGAAGGTCCTGGAACTCTGGGGATGTTTGCGGCTTGGGGAAGGTGACTTCAGCAAAGCAGCTGCTGGTTGTTCTACCACCGAAGGACTCTGACAACTCAGCTCTGGCTTTTTGCTTCATAACGTGAAAGTTGAGGATGAGGGGAGAGGGGCTGGAATGTTGAAGGTCCGAAGGGAGTTTGGGGTTGAAATGTCTATAGAATAACTCTTTTCTAGGCTAATTTAGGAATGTCTAGCCCGATTTCTAGGCTTTTTAAAGGAAACCATAGTCTCAAAAAATACACTGCAACGGTATTCACGTAGTAATGGGATATTTTTAAATGTTACACCTGCTTTAAGAAATGAAAATATTCCTGTGTAGATGGCGAAATTCCACCAAGTTTTTTTCCTACGTTTAATCTTAAAGCTTCCTTTTATTGCTGCTTTCTCTTGCCTGAGCTGATCTCAGTCAGTTCTGTGGAACACAAATGGATGTTTTTCTGTGTCTGTTGTAAATAAACAAACAATTCTGGACTGAAATAGGAGAAAATCTTCAGGGCAAGATGAAAAGCCTTATTATAAATATGATTTTCAACCTCAACATTGAATCTAAAACCTGAAACTCAAATATTTGCACTTTAGGAACAGGCCAAAGCTAAATGTTATTGGCTGACCTGTAAGTTTAGCTGACCCTCTCTCATGTTTCAGTTAATCAATGCTAATTTATTTGCTTGTAAAGAAATTTCAACAATATGAAAGGTTATGAGTATCTCCAGCTGCTTTTACTGATGGTTAAATGTCTGCTTTAGTACAGCAGTCAAAATTTCCTTTATGTACTTCTGTAATACTGAGATTCAGTCTAATTCCCAATATTAAATATTTTTCATCTTCCTCTATGAAAGGTCTGTCTTAAATTCACCACGGGCACAGCAGGGAAAATGCAATTCCAAAAAATATTGTAAATAACATGGAATTTGAATGCCGGGTGCGTGGGAATGGTTAAATGCAGGTTTAATCAACTTTGGGAGTTTAAGCACTTATGAAGACATTGCAGCTTTTCTTGACTCATCCAGTGCTTTTTAATGGTCCTAAAAATCACTTTTGGTAATGGCAATTTTAGATGCTGCTTGGCATAGTATCATATTTTTATGTGCTTTGCAGTGTTTTCAGGCGCAAGTATGATTTTAAAGACTCTTGTCAACTCCAGAACTGCTTGTAAAATGGGAGGTTATTTCAATCTAACAGCACATTGCCTGAAAGAAGGATGGGCCTGCATTTTTCTGAAGCTGTAAAAGTAAAATAGCAATCCACAGCACTCACAGGGCAATTTTCACGTACCAAACCCTTTATAGAGGTGGAAGAACGGCAGAACAAAGCTACAAAACAAATTACCCTTTCTGGGTGCCTATCCTGAGCTGGAACTGGAGGTTACAATAATGGTCTTTATTTGCTTTATGTCCCTTCTGTATTTATTATCCATCAGCCTCGCTTTTTGTCCGGTTAAAGACCAACCCAACCCCAAATTCAGCCGCAGTCAGATCACCTTTGACTCAGAGCCTCTTTCACTTGGGGTTCTCTGAGCCGTGAATTTTAAAGCAGTGCTTAACTCTGACCGAAGGACAGAAACTGCAGGTTTGAGGAGCGTCACAGATGTGTCTGAATCCAAACTCCGGTTTGCCTGTCGCTCCTTCCCAGGTCCTGCAATTAGAGACTTGCATCAGGAGGAGCCGAGAACGGCCCGTGAAAGCCCCTCTTATGCGGCTCTCAATACAGAGCCGTCGTGGTGCGATGTAAAGGTTATTCCAGGCTTATCCCGGGCGGCACAGCTGGAAGTGCTGAATTCAGGCACACAGGAAACAAGGCTGGGCATTTTCCCCTTGCGCTGGGTTGCTTGGTTACTCAGTTTAAATGGATGTAGCCCTTTATGAGGAAGCCCGGTCTGTAAATCGAGGTGCTCAGAGATCCTTTCATGGGATTTGTTCCCCCACCCCCATCACACCGCGAGCGTTTCCTGCTGAGTGGAAGTGGAGGTGAGTCCGACTTTGTAAGTTATTGTGAGAATAATGCACATCTGGAAAAAGGAACACGTGTTCAGGCAGATGTAAATGTGAGGTGTTTTAACTCAGCCACTGCCCCACCTGCTGGAATTGCAGCTCCTGCCTCTCCAGTTTAAATCCAGCGGAGAACACGCGCTCGCTTTCCAGGTGTGCCACCAGCTCCCCAGAGCTCTGCTGGGAGATCAGTCTGTAAAACCCACGGGCTGGAGGCTTCCCTGTGTTCATGCTGGGCTGGGATTGGGAACAGTGCAGCTCTCCTGAACCAGGCTTGCTCGGGGGCTTGTCCCATCAGCAGAACTGCCCTGGTGGCACTTGCTGTTCTGGTGGGGCTTTGGGAAATGAGGTAGTGCAGGTGTCTGGCTCTGTGCAACCACGTGTCCTGTGTGTGCCACACACACCAACTCTCTTTAATTTTCAGCCAGTGATCAGGCAGAAATCAAGGGTCTATGTCCTTAATTAATGACTTAGTAATTTCTTATTTAAAATGGCCCTGGTATTATCAGTGACTTCAGCTGCAGTAAGTGTTCTGATTGTGTGTCCCCAGGGCTTTTATAGGAGTGGTTTATGGGCCATGCAGAGGGTGATTAAAAAACATAACCAATACAGACTTCTAGCTCTACTTTGGGTTCTGGAGAACTCCCCTTTGCTCACTTGGGCTTTTCCTGGACTCTGCTCCTGCTCTTTGGAAAATAGTTTGGACTTGCTGGGTCACACTTTTTGTGGTACCAAACAACTCGTCGCTGCCTTGTTCCTACAGAGGTTGTCTTTGCAGCATCTGGTGCTGAACTGTCCAGGGTTTCCTCTAAAATCGCGTGTATATCAAATAAAGTGGCTTTAGTGGCTCCTTGAAGAGTTTTCTGTATTGCCATCTGTGTTATTGTCAGCACACGGTCCCTGGAGTGGATCAGAACCCTGAGCTCTGGTGCAGTATTGAGGGATGATGAAGAGGTTTATTGGAGGCACAGAGGCGCGGAATGGCTGGCTGCTGCACCGTGCTGAGGAGATGCCATGAGTAGGTTCCAGTGAAGCTTGCTCCTGGATGTCATGGGTGCTGCTCACTCTCATGGATCCAGGACGAGTTTGGACAAATCAACAGGAACACAACATAACCCAAGAGTTAACTCTGTGTTCTTTTCTGCCTCAGGCAGCAGCCCAAGGGAAGTGAGGGATTGATGCTGAGGAGTAACAGAACCTTCCTCAATTACTGACCAGGGTTAGAGTCTGATCCTTGTTTCAGTTACAGATTAAGGAACGAGTTTTATTCTGTCGGCAGATAAAATAATTTCCTCCAGCAGTTAGTGGGTAGAACTTTAGTAAATAAAAAGTCTTTGAGGTTGGGCTGAGCATCTGCTGGGAACTGAGTCAGGTTTTTGGGGCTGCCAGTTGCACTCCCTAGGACTGTTGAAATAAACCCCAGCAAAACTATCCGACTCTATGAAAGCCAACTTGAATATAAGATAAATTGTAAAATAACTCAGAGTAATGACAGGGTGTTTCTGCAGCAGCTGGAAGAAGAGTTGGTGATTAGTATATCGAAGTGGATTTTTTTTTTCCAGTTTGATTTCAGGAGTACTCAGGAGGAGATGACACTTATTCCACAGAATCCTGTCCCCAGGTTGGCTGTTTGTTTTCCAGATGAGCCTGTTCCCCCTGCAGGGCACCACTAATTTCTTGTGTCAGGGTGTAAAACCCTTTCTGTCTTTGAGGAGCCAGGACCAGGTTATTGAACTCTTCTCAAAGCTGTGCTCTGAACAGGCTCCCCAGGGCAGTGGGCACAGCCCCAGGGCTGCCAGAGCTGCAGGAGGGTTTGGATGATCCTCTGGGGCACAGGGGGTGACCCTTGGGGATGGTCCTGTGCAGGGCCAGGAGCTGGGCTCGATGATCCTTGTAGATCCCTTCCAGCTCAGCACTTTCTGTGGATGGAGAATTCCTCAAAAAAGTGGAACTGCTTTGTAGGAGGGGGCTGCAGGAGGGCAGGAGGAAAGGAAGATGGTCAGGCAGC
The DNA here is from genome assembly GCA_013399735.1 of Tyrannus savana. Classification (NCBI taxonomy): domain Eukaryota; kingdom Metazoa; phylum Chordata; class Aves; order Passeriformes; family Tyrannidae; genus Tyrannus; species Tyrannus savana. The sequence continues at coordinate 177,548 of VXAW01008448.1, read as the reverse complement.
TCTCTGTTGGCAGAATACTTGATGATTCAGGTTGCTGTGTTTGTTTCTGCTGGGGCTGTTTGACCTTGCTGAGTGCCTTCCCTAGGACAGTGATTGAGGGTTTCCTCTGAGCCACCTCATTAAAAATAATTAGAAATTAAAATAGTGAAAATTAGCCATCAGAAACCAAATAGATCTGAGCCTTGACACTGCTACATGGAGAGTGTGTTAAAGAGGTTTTCACTTTGCTCCCAAGGAGACAGGCCCTTTATTTACCTGCCTCAGCCTCGGTTATAGAAATGTAAAGCAAAAGCACGGTGAAATTAATGAGAGGAACATAAATGCTTTTCTGCAAGCTTTTAGGAAAGCCTTCAGGGCTTGTTGTTTTATTTAGTAAGTTCTATTTGCCTTTCCTGTGAGGTCCTTAGGGCAGGGGTGAGGGCACTCAGGATTCCATTTACCAGCATTGCTGCTTAAACATAAAACACAGCACGAAAACTGCGGGTAGGGAAGCTCATTTACCTGGTGCCTTTCCTTTTTTCAAGTGTGTTTGATATATCATGACTGGACTGCAAAGACTGCTCAGGGTGGATCTCAGGGAAAGGTCCTTCCCCCAGAGGGTGGTTGGCACTGAACAGGCTCCCCAGGGCAGTGGGCACAGCCCCAAGGCTGCCAGAGCTGCAGGAGGGTTTGGATGATCCTCTGGGGCACAGGGGGTGATCCCTGGGGATGGACTGGATGATCCTTGTGGGTCCTTTCCAGCTCAGCACGTTCTGTGCTTCTGTGAACTTGGGGCTGCAGTTCTCTGTGCTCCTTTATGTTTAATAAACCAATCTTACTGCTGAAATCATTTTTTGTTGAGAGACAATTACAAAAAAAAGTGAGAAACAACTTGAGAGAACTTGATGTCTGTTGGTACCACCCATGTATTTAAACCATGTAACTTTTCTTTAGATTTAATTAAAATTATTGTCTCCCTTTGAATTAGAAATTTGCGTAGGACTACAGTTTTAAATGTATCTGTTTGGTGATGAATGTGACACTAAGGCTGTGACATTGAGTTTGTTCTTTGAGAAGGGAACCGAGGGGGTGCCAGACATCTTAAAAAGCAATCTGAGATTTGGCCAGTACTGACACGATGTGAAATAATTTGTAAACCCCCATCTCTCCATCAGGGAGAGAATTTCATGGAACACAGATGATGGGGGGGAAAAGCTCATTCAGTTTTTCTAAAAAAAAAATAATGATTATTCTTTTGGTAAGGTACATGAAATATTAAGAATTAAACATTGTCCCTGGTTTTAGATTTGTATTTGGATTTTTGTTTGTTTGTGTGTGTGGTGTCACTGTTGAATGGGGAATAGCAAAGCTGAGCTTCTTTTAACCTAACAAAGAGTGTGGTGAGGGGTCATTGATCCAGATCCTCAGCCTCTAGGAAATCATAGCACACATCTCTGGAAAAAAAAGTACAAGAGTTGTTTTTGTTATGGTTCTGGAATTTTCACAGCATCCGGTGAAAAGAATAAGAGGGGGGAAAAATAGTCCTTATTTCATGTAGATAATGCAAACACGGCTTCTCTTCCCACCTGACGTGCTCATAGGAAACTACAATGATATGAAAATGTGGTTTTCCAGATGATTTATTTGTTCTGTTAACACCTCCAAAATAAAAAACTTTGAAGTAAAATAATAGTTAATCTAATTTATTTTTTTTAAAAGTGATATTTAATTGTTATGTATCGGACTGGAGCATATAAGAATAAAAGGTGCATGTAGGAAGAGTTCTTTCACCAAAAAACAAAACAAAAAAAAACCCAGGACAATGAAACTTGAGTACTTCTTCCCTTGGCCAGAGCTTGATCAGAAGGTGCCATTCCATACAAATGGGGTGCAGCCATCCCTGGATCAGAGGAGCCTGGAAATGTCTGTTGAAGGATGGGCTGCCATCTCCAGACAGCCCTGTGGGTTGAAAGGGGGTGGAGGATGGTTGTCTCCTACCCCGCTGTGTCAGTGGGGCTTTGAGGCTCTTGGAAAATGAAAAGTGCTTCCTAATTAACTTTTATTTTGTGGGCTTTAGAGGGGGCAGTGTTCTTCTTCTGTTTAAAGTGGAAAACCCAATGGTTGCCAAAATACAGTCATCACATGTGCTATACGTGCTTTTGTGTGTTTGAAGGCTGCACCTGTGCATTTGCTAGCTCTGCATGTACTGCTTTGTCTTTGAACCTCTCTTCTGAGTGAACCAACAAACTCTTACTTATTTTCTTTCGTTGTTCTGCTCTGCTTCCATTGATGACTCTAAACTTTTGGCTCCAGACTGGCAATATGAGGGTAAGATGGCAAAATGTGACTTCCTGAACATTGCTCGTCTGCTTTTGGTTTGTGTTTTCCTTAGAATTGTTACAATTCTGTTCACTGAGTAGATCCTTTTGTTGCAATTAAATCCACGTTATGTTTGTTTCTGTTGTGAAACTTTAATTATGATTTATGCCTTCTAATCATTCTTTTGTTATTTCTTTGGGTTAAATTGCCATTGTATGGACTCTGTCCCAACAGACTTGTGTTCCACTGGTGGGATGGGATGGAGATCCTGGTGGGATCTCTAGAGCAAGACAACAGATTCACTAGTGTAGCCATCCAGCTGTGTCCTGGTGGCCTGTGACAACAGTTGTTTGGTAGGAGGGTGGGCAGGCCCTGGCACAGGGTGCCCAGAGAAGCTGTGGCTGCCCCTGGAGCCCTGGGAGTGTCCCAGGCCAGGTTGGACAGGGCTTGGAGCAGCCTGGGCTGGTGGAAGGTGTCCCTGACATAGCAGGGGATGGAACTGGATGATCTCCAAGGGCCCTTCCAGCCCACACCATTCCATGATTCTGGGGTTTGGGGGGTGTGTTCGTGACATGGAAAGAGTGACATAACAGACAGCAGAACAAGTAATGTAAAGATTTTGCTGTTTAGGTGTTTGATTTAAATAAGGTTCATATCTAAGATGTTAAATCCTTTGTCATCACGTTCTCCCTTGCTCTGTGAAGTTCCTGTGAGTGAGGGATAAGCAAACAGCTCAGATTTTGATCCTCTGTGAGTGTAACTCAGCTGCCAGTTATAGCTCATGCATACATCGTATTTAAGTGAATACTTTAGCACACCCAGTATGCTGCCTTAAAAAAACCCTAGCAACAAACCCCCCCAAGATCCTACTTTTGGAATGAGAAATAACTTTACTTTTCATCTTTCTAGATTGCAAGTTGGCCAGAACAGGTCCTCCAGCCACAATAGTTCCCATTGACGAGGAGAGTCGGAACGGTGAGTGCCCCCACAGTTATTTACAGCACAACTGTAATTCCCGCTGATCTAACTTACCATCCAACCCCTTGTGTCAGTGTGATGTTGCCAGGGGACAGAGTTCTGGTCAGTCTTTGGTTTTGGTGTGGTCTGGGTAAAGCTGAAAGCTCACTCTGCAGCTGATGGGAGTGTTATCAGTGCAGTGTTTCACTTGTTGGTTTGCTCTCAGTTTAATACGGTGAGTTTGTGGACACCTCTGGAATGGAAGGGCAGAACTTGCTTGCTTGCAGTCATGGAAATTTCAAAAGAAAAGGAATGACCTTCTGTTCTCAACTGTTTTAATTCTCCTCTCCAGTCATACAGTTCTCACACTGTTGATCTGTGGTGTCAGCGTTGCATTTAGGCAGAATGCTGTGCAGGATGAAGTGCTTTGCCCTGCTGGAATCAGCTGTTACTCCTCATATTGTCCCTACTCCTTCCTGCTTTTTATTGTATCATTTTATTTGGTTCTAACCTTGTGAGCCAGGCATGGTTTCGTGCTGTGTGTGGTTGTGGTTCATCACATGGGGGTGCTGGAAAGGCCGTGTCACACTGGGGGAACCTGTCTGCCCTTATCCTTGGGGGAACTGCTCCTTGTTGGGGCTGCTCAGGGTCAGGTGGATAACAGAATGCAGTTTTACTGGTAAAAAAAGAAAAAAACAAACACCAAAAAACCTATTGTTAATGCACCTGTGTGCTGGAAAACTCTGGTTCTGGAGTGGTGGCTGAAAGTGTCCCAGGCCAGGCTGGACGGGGCTTGGAGCAACCTGGGCTGGTGGGAGGTGTCCCTGCCCGTGGCAGGGGGTGGGATGGGATGAGCTTTAAGGTTCCTCCCAACCCAAACCATTCTGGGATATAAAAGATAATAAGGAAAATCAGCTAAAGCAGTTTGTTGTGGTAAGGAAATGTTTTAATCCCGGTTCCTTGGTACATTGGGAGCTTTGTTAGGAGAGGTGGATGTGGGCTGTGTTCTAGACCGTGAAAGTAAAAATCCCAGAGGATTTTTAATCCTTGCCAGGATCAAAAGGCTGGATATGTTTAGGTAGTTACTGACAGAGCCAGCAAAGCTGTGGTGAGAGACACTGGTGGGACAGGTCAGACAACATTCCCAGTGACCACACAAGCAGATGCAGAGAAACAGCCCACCTGATTTTGCTCTAATCCATACAAACCTGGCTCTAGATGACTCAAAGGATGAAATCTACTCAGCTTGTTTTGGTTCTCACGCTGCACGGGCGCTTTCAAAGGTCTGGTGCTGGTTTTGGACTGATGTTCTCCAGACAGCAGCCGAGCTGACACCCCTGTGTGACGTTTCACACCGTCCACTGCACTTGTCAGGGAGCTGTGGCAGCAGAACCAGCGGCAAGTCCTGCTCTTGAGAAGAACATCTCCAGTTCCACTGAGCTGGGTGCTGGTTCGTGGCACGTTGGGCTCACTCGTTGCCAATTCACACCCGGTCAGAGACCGGCAAACCTCGTGGAACAGAAGTTATTTTCCGAAATTACCGCACACAGTTACTGTGTGACCCTCTGGGGAGATGAGCAGAGATGTTGGGATGTGGCAGTTTCCCACCGTGGGAATAATGACTCTTTATATCAAGTAATTCAGGTGCAATAGTGTGTCATATTAATGTTGTGCTCGCGTGAGGAACCCTTCAAAGGCAGAACTTGGCACTTCTTAAAGTACAAATGAATTATTTTCTGATTTTCCCTTTGCTTAACTGGATTGTTTGGTATTCATGCTAACCCAGGGAATTTTGGGAGCGAGCTTCCGTGGCTGGAGGTGGGTTGGGTGTTATTTTTGTATCTTTTCATCTCGCTGCTGTCTTGGCAGCAATCTTTTGTCAGCCTGGCTTCCCGGGGAGGCAGAGGATGTGTGATTGCTCCACAAATCCCCATCAATAACCCCCTGCGGGGAGGGATTAATGGCAAATGGGGCACAAATATGCAGGGAACAAAGCTGGGGATTTTATTTTTCCCCTGATACTGTTGGACCAATTTATTTTCAGTTTAATTGTGGGTAATGCTGGAAGGATGGACCTGATTGCCAAGGCACACTGACAATGTCGCTGCAAATTTCCGTGCTGGAGCAAACATTTTAACTTAGTTTTCAGGGACAATTGACAGGGATTGAAGAAAACGTCTCTAGAGGCACAGATTCTGTAGCCTCTCTCCTGAGGGTGGCTTAGTGTGCTAATACATCTCCCAAGGACTGTGTGTGATGCCTCTGAACTGCCATTACTTAATAAAATGCTCAGTGACTGCAGGGCTGGAATTGAAGGGAGAAGGAAGGATCCTCTCTCCGTGTGCTGTGTGGATCCTGTGCCTATTCCAGCCCTTCAGCATTTTGCCTAAGGAGCGAAAATTCCTTAGTAAAAAACGTTCTGATCTGGGAATTTGCTGTGGCTGAGCTCGAGGGTGTCAAGAAAGGCATTCCTGAAGAGCTGTGGTTCCATGTTCTTCCCCTGCTTTTCCCTCCTCTTTCAGGAAAAGGGTGAATTCCTGACTTGAAGCGTTTTGATTTCTTCAAACGCATCTTTCCTGCAGAAATGATTTCTGTGATATTACTGCCGGTTGGAAATTACTTGGCAGGGGCTGCCCAGGGAGGTTTGGAGTGCCCAGCCCTGGAGGTGTCCCAGGCAGGCACTCAGTGCTCTGGGCTGGGGACAAGGGGGGCATCGGGCACAGGGGGGACTCTTGGAGGTCTTTTCCAGCCTCACTGATTCCATGGTGAATGTATTGTATTCTTGTATTGTCCCTTATTGAACCTGACAGCCTTGAATTTCAAACCAACCTATTCTCATCTGTTACTTTCTGTCACTCAAAAATCGGCTTCATGAAAGAAAAGGAACATGAGTTTTACCATTTCAAGTGATTTGAGGACGGCATTTCTCAAGTTTGGGATGTGTGTGTAGATGTGGGAAGGGAAAGAGGCCAAACTGTGATTTTGTGTTGATTTTTCTTAGTTTCCCCATAAGGGCAGTTTAAGGACTCTTCGCATTTTGCTTTCACTTGGTGCCCAATTTTTTTGTGGCAGTTAACAGTTGCGTTTCTATCAAGGACAAAAATCAAATCATTACTTTCTGTGTTATCATCCCTGTGAAATATTTCCAGAGAAACTGCTTCAGGTGATTTCTAATCTAATTGATGCCTCATAGATTTTTCTCGCACACCTTCAGACCATCCTACAGCTCCCTAAAGGGTTTGTGAATGTTTTTGACCAGCTTTGGACCATTCTTTCCAGATTTACCCCTTCCCCAGTGTGGGATCTGGTTTCTCCAGCAGTGCAGATGTGGTGTGGTGTGTGTATCTGAGTTAAGGTGCTGCAGCCAGTTAATAAAGCTTGGAATTAAGGTGAGCCTGGAAGTCCTGGGCTGAGGATTGCAGCCCAGCCTAGTGGTATCGTGGCTGAGGGGATTGTGGCAGAGTATCAGCAGAGTTTGGTTGGACCTGTGTGTGCTGATGCCGTTGTGTGGTCAGTGATGCCACCTGTGAGCACATTAGATTATCCAGCAGAACAAATGGGACCCGGGTGAGGCCCAGGCACGTAATAACATCTGGGCTAATTAGGGCACCCCCTGTGGAGTTCATTCTGGCTCGGTGTTTTTATGTAGGAAGAAAGGTGATACATTACATCTAATAGCTGCCAGACTGAGTAACTTGTGTCAGGACTTGTTACCCCGGGAGGATGTTTCGGACGAATCCTGAGGAGAGGAGTGGATTTGCATTGATTTGTGTGGCCACGTGGCTGCTCAGCCCCGGGGCTGCTGCCAAGGGCTGAACATGAACTTACCATGTCCGAGTGCTCTCAGCCCTGCCTGCCCATCCCTGTTCCCTGCTCATGCTCCCCCAAGAGGAGAAGAACTTGGGGGTGCTGGAGGGGCAGAGGCTGGACCTGCCCTGGCCCAGAAACACCCCGTGCCCTGGGCTGACCCCCCAGCATGGGCAGCAGGGCAGGGGGGGATTCTGCCCCTCAGGGGACACCCCCCTGCAGAGCTGCTCCAACCCTGGGAACAGCACAGGGAGCACCTGGAGCTGCTGGAGAGAGTCCAGAGGAGGCACCAAGATGGTCAGGGATGGAGCAGCTCTGCTGGGAGAGCTGGGAATGCTCAACCTGGAGAAGGGATGTCTTCAAGGACACCTGAGAGCCCCTTCCAGTGCCTAAAGGGGCACCAAGAGAGCTGAAGAGGGACTTTGGACAAGGGCCTGGAGTAGCAGGACAAGGGAATGGCTTCCCACTGCCAGAGGGCAGGGTTAGATGGGTATGTGGAAGAAATTCTTCCCTGTGAGGGTGGGCAGACCCTGGCACAGGTTGCCCAGAGAAGCTGTGGCTGCCCCTGGATCCCTGAAAGTGTCCAAGGCCAGGCTGGACGGGGCTTGGAGCAGCCTGGGCTGGTGGAAGGTGTCCCTGCCCATGGCAGGGGGTGGCACTGGGTGATCTTAAGGTCGCTTCCAACCCAACCCATGCTGGGATTCTGTGATAAGTGCTGGCTCTAGTTCTGGATCATTCAGGGTGTTCCTGTGCCATTTAGGACTATGCTGGTCTGACTTGGAGGAAGGGCTCACACCTGGTCATAGAAATCCACTGGGAACTGTCTGTCCAGGAAAGTTCCTGCAAGAGCATCGGGAAGGGACTCGCTGAGGCTGCTGCATTCCCTGGTGTTGAGGTGGGAAACCTGTGCAGGTGCCAGGGTATCAGGAGACACCCAGCTGTAGCTGACGTGGTTCATTCCTCTGGTGGAGCTTTTCCAAATGCTCTGGTCCAGGTGCTGCCCTCAGATTTCTCCGTGGTGGAGGAAAATTGGCTCATACACCGGTTAGTAATGTGCTTTGAGGCTGCACCTCTCTTTTTGTCCTTCTCCTTTACTCAGCTAATAAATGTCTCCACATAGACGAAAGGTGGAATGTTTGTTTTTTATAACTCCTGTTATTTGTGTAACTTGTTCCCATTCCTCGTGTCAGCACCTGGCTCGTGTGCAGGGGCTCGACTTGCTGCCTTTTAAGGTGCTCCAATTAAAATGCAAACTAGGAAGTATCACTTCTTCCCTGACTATTTGATTTGGTTTATAAATTCATGAGATGGGAAAAGAGGTCTGAATGGATGGAAATTAGTTTTGTTTCATTCAAGCCTATTTGCCCGTTTCTGTTCCAAAATGATGCATTCCTTGGATTTTGGCATTAAGGCTTTCATTGGGAAGTCATGAAGCAATTTGGTGTCTAATGCTGGTTTTATGCCACAGATTTAAATTCACACTCACACTTTTTCATGTAGGACAAATGTGTAAAGACCGAAGAAGCTGTAAAATGGATCAGCTTCTTATTCTACTTCTGTTCATCAGCTCACCACCAGTACTTAAGCAGAGCTTTTGTTAAACATCTCTGAAATTCTCCGCTTTCAGTAATTTTTTTTTTTCTAAATTTATGCCTTTTAAGGAGAAAGATCAAAGCACCAAAAAGCAGGAGATAATTTGGGGTGGAAGCAGGGGAGAAAAGTCACACTTTTAGAGATGGATTAATTCCTAAGGGTAGAAAATAAAGTTATTGATAGAGTTGGAAATATTTAATTGGTTCTGCGCCACCAGCTTTCTAGAAAAATATCCTTACCTGGTGTTGGTGCTCTTGAAGGAGGTAAAATGGTCAAGCCCCAGTTTTCATTTAATGGCATTTATTTCATTTTGAACTCGAGATGACACATAACTGTACACCAATTCATGGAGAATTTTTCTCCCTCTTGTTCCCTGTGTTTGTAAGCAGATTGCTCCAAAAACATCAGTAATTTTACCTTGATTCCAACTTGGAAGCTCTAATAAGAAGTAACACTTAACTTATGGCTTGTTTTGAGCAGCAGAGTGCTCAGGACAGTAAAATAATTCAGTAAATGATGGATTTCAAAGCCCTTCTTGGCTCACACGCAAATTACATTTGTTGCTTTATTTTGTTACACAGTCTCGTGTGAAAACTCCTTGTATCCTTTCAGATTTTCAAAGTCATGTTAATCAACCCAAATGTTGTGTGTGCTCCACTGCTCTGGTATTTTTTGCCCTCCTTTACCCACTCACCGTTTTTCATCATTACTCTGATAATTCTCCATTTTTACCCTATCGAAACAATTGAAAAAAGCTGATTTTTTTTTTTATGATCAGATGGATATTAATTCTTTTCAGTGGGATAATTACACGTGGCTCTTACCAGGCGTGAAGTTTTACGTCTCAGGATGGTTTATGAGCCCAGAGAAAAACCTGGCAAACGTTGCTTCTGAAATGCAGTGCAGAGCATCCGTGCTGGGCCTATTATTTTGTCACTGTCACAACAGGATGCAGTGTAAAAGAGCAGGTCTGTGATGAATTATCTCCCACGCAAGGAATTAATAGTTTTTGGAAAGGGCATCCCTGAGGAGAGCGGCAATGGGGGGAACCACCTTGCTTTTCAAGTGTGTCTGTGTGTTTTGATAGTCTTTGTTTGCTCTCTTTTTTTTTTATTTTGGATTACTGATGCTGTTCCCCCTCACCTGCAGCTCCCCACTCTCTGATACACCCATGTCTTCCCGTGGTTCCTGCCAGCACGGGCAGGGCTGGGGTGAGATGAGGCAGTGCTGACAAACACACTTGCCTGGGACGCAGCTCATGGGATGGTCCTTCCCAAACCTGGGGTTCGTGGTGGATGTTCCTCCGTCTGGTGAGGAGCAGCTGAGGGGGCTCACCTGGCAGTGCTGGGATAACACTGGGGCTCAGTGGTCTTGGAGGTCTTTTCCAGCCTTAGTGGTTGTGTGATCTGGTTTTGGCTGAAGGGGTTTTTCCGGTGCAGCAGGATGGGCTTTGCTGGATGAGCTGTGATGTGCAGCTGTCAGACCTCCTGCAACCCTTTGCTGAGAATGGGAACCCTGTTTTTATTTCCAGATCCTTTAGCAAGTACTTTGAGGCAAAATTAGAATTGTTGTGTCTTTTGGGGTTAGAACAGAATGATTTTTTTTTTTTTGTAAACTGTATTCCCTCAGATAGTAAGAAGGAAGTAGGGTGACCAAATTGTTGGTGTTTATGATGTGATGTTCTGCACACTCAATTTTTCCCCTTTTCTGTGGGAAAGAGGAGATCTGGTGGGTTTTTTTGGGGTTTGTTTGTTTGTTTGTTTTGTTTTGTGTTTAAATTGGACAAGTGTGTTTTTCAGCAGCTCTGTTGGTGCTTACTTAACTATACGAATTTTCTTGGGTTTATTTCTTCCCTTGACCTTTGTAAAGCATCCATTAAGCCCGGTTTCCCAATCCAGGGCCCAGTTTGTCTGTAGGACCTCACAGCCCAGGGGGCTGTTAGTGCTCACGTGTCCAAAGGGAAGAGCCCTTGAAGCCATGAGCCTTGTCCTTGCCTTTGATTGTCATGAAGGAATGAATTGGAGTTCCTTTCACCCACTTTCCTTGTAAAAGCAAAGCAGAAGGGCCTTGAAAGAAGAAAATCTTCCCCAAACCCGCAGTGTTGAGCTGTGTTGCACTGGAGGTTTTTGCCAGGCTGAGGATGTGAAGGATCTGCCTCCCCCTCTGCCCTGGGTGTGCAGCACAAGCTGCCAACCCCTGGGCTGGGCTCCTCATCCTCCTGAAGGCTCCTGGAGGGCATTCCTCACTGTTGGCCACGAGGTGCTCAGGGATGTCTGCCCTGGGTTATTAAAACCCTCTCAAGCAGCTCCTAATGGAATGACACGTTAAATTTGTAACCATGGGGTTCATTCCATGCCTTTATTCAGCGTTCCTGCTCCTGCTGAAGCATCACAGGGCAGCGCTGCCCGTGGAACTGCAGTCCCTCAGTCAACAGGGGCCCCAAGATGCCCCTCTCAGCACTTAATTAATGCTGGCAGTGAGGAACTGTTCCTTTAGAAGGTGTGCTGTCACCGGGGCTGCTCCCTCCTCCCTTCCCCCCGGCTTTTAAGGATCAGTGGCTGAGAGATGCTCAGAGAAAGGGAAGGATGTGCTCCTCTTTTTTTGAAAGCAGAGCTGGGGGATGATGCTGTGGCTATGGATTAAAAAAAAAAGGAAGAATGCATGGAATCATAGAATTCATAGGGTCGTTAAGGCCAGGAAATACCTCGCTGTTTAATCAGTGTACCCTGATTAAAGCGTAGGCAGTGTGTACATGTTCTCTCACAGAGCTTTCTTTTTGAGGTTTTGTTATTTTTTCTGTTGGAATATCATAAGATACTATTTCTGTCTCCTTTCTGCTGTTCCAGTTGTTTTATTAACAGCATCTCAGGCAAACCACAGGTTCCCATCCGCTCAAGCTCTGTAGAAGGCACTCACAGGGCACCTTTCCTTGCCCAGCTCTGCAGCCAGGGAGCACCCTTTGCTGGGGCCCCCTCTGCCCACGCTGTGTTTGCAGTGTTAAAGATCTGGCAGCGCTGCTCCTTGCCTGCTGTGGAGCTCACTCATGCATTATTTATCAGGCAGTAGGTGAAGACTTCAGCCTTTTTGTGGTAATTGATAGTGGTCAGAATACACGATTACAAACAGTTCCTGAGCACCGGCATGGGAGGTGTGTTGGCAGGACGTGTTTTTCATCGTTAATTCAAAATACATGGGCTTTGTTGGGCCTCCCTGGGTCGGTGTGGCGGGGCAGAGGAGAAATAGATGATAAAATTGGACGTTAATAGCTCTGCATGGAGGTGTTTTGCCTGTTTGTGTGGCACAGTGTTTGTGCAAACTCCATGAACTGTAGCTCTTCTGGTGTGAGGTAACAGGGTTAGAGACATCCTCTGGTCCCTGGAAAGTTGTCCTGTCAGTTTAATAAGATGAAGCACACCTTAGGTTAGCAAATTTTAGCTGTTTATAAGCAGACAAGGAACTGGGTGCTTAGGAGACATGAAGTTGTAGGATATTTGTGTTTTAGTGTCAGTGCTATTGAGAAAAGGGAGGAGACAGGGGTAAAAAAGAGACCCACGAGCTGTTAATTCAGTTTGATAGAGCTGAAGCAGCTACATATTGATGCCTCATTATTTTTAAATTGACTGAGGGTTTCCTTTCATTAATCCTTTATTCCGTAGACAGATGGGAAACGGTGGCTGCTTTTTTTTTTCCAAGGGCAATTTCACCCAACTTGACAGCACAGTGAAACTTTGGGTTGGGTTTTTATTTTTTTTACTGTTGAAATATGGTATGGCATAGATTAAAAAAAAAAAATAACAAAAGGAAAAATCGAGCTAAACCTTTCCTACCTCATCCCATCAAAGGCAGCAGGGTGTTAAAGGAGCAGAACGTTCTTCCAGCTCAAGGCAAAACACAAACCTTGCTGGTACAGGAGAGCAGGGGGGGAGACTGAGGAGTGGCAAATGGAAAAGCCCCGAATTGCTGATGAGGTTGCTGTCACCTTCTTGCCCCCCAGCAGGGCACGTGAACACCCTCACACAGCACAGCCTTCATTTGTCCAGTCCTCATCTGCCCGTGTTTTGTTGACAAACAGTCGGGCCACACTGTTGGTAACACAGCCCGAAAGGGAAAATATTGCACTTCTAAAAGAAAATATTGCACTTCTAAAAGAAAATATTGCACTTCTAAAACAAAATATTGCACTTCTAAAACAAAATATTCCAGTTCTAACAGAGCACACACCTTCATTCTTCCCGTGGTGGGAATCCAGCCTTGCTGGACTGGAGTTCTCCCCATGGGAAGTGGGGAGTTTGCACTCTGGTGCCTTAGGGCAGTGCAAGTCTGGTTGGCTCATTCCTCAATCTCTGCTTGAGGAAAGAGAAGAAGGGAGTTGTAGAGCATTCCTTGTGCTATCAGAGGTTCTCTGATATGGTCATTGGGCTGGGCTCCTCTCAGAGGACTGGGGTTAATTTGATTTTGTGAATTGTCCCCACTCTGCCCTGCTGACAGCGGGCACATCCTCGTTACCCCTTGGTGCCACGCCTGTCCGTGCCCGTGGGCAGGGTCCCGTTTCCAGCAGCGATGGCAGGAAAGATGCTGGAGGAGAATTTGGCATGGCATGACCCTGGATATTTGCCTGAGTCTGTGCTCAAAGCCTGCAGCTGTTTTCAGCTCAAAAGGAAAGAGGTACCCTTTAGGGGGGGCTCTGCAGCATCTTGGTGGGGACCAGACCCTTCCTGGGCAGGACACCGCGCTTCCAAAGCATCCCCAGCCCTGGGCCTGTGTGTTTACACGTGGCTGGTGCAGGGATTTCCTCCTGCCTGCATTTTGAGACCTCTCAGCTCACCAGCTCCTAATCCATTTAACGTTCATCCCGTTTATTTTCATAGTTTCATAATCAGCTTATGTGAGATGAGGCCATGGAAATTTGGACTCGCGTTCCCTTTGCTCTCCTGGCTTATTTCATGACAAATAACCAATTTTATTTATTTATTTTTTAATTTCTTTTCCATTATCTCGTGTTAATAGGTGTGTTCTATTCCTGTAGCATGCATTTGATCTCAGGTGTGTGTTTGCACTGTTTTTCCTGGGATCAGCATCCAGCTACTGTGTGGCTTTGCTGGGTTTAAAGAACAGACCAGTGTTGGCTTTCCCTGTTTCAGGACTGTTGCCAAGGGAGCTGAGCAGCTTTTCCCAAACACCTCCCCATCCACACCTTGGGACCAGAGGCACAAAAATATCAACACTAGTTTGGTTTGTCCTCTGTTACCAAGTAGATAACAAGTGTTTCACTGGCACACTTTATGTGCCTGTGGAAGTTTAAAATTTAGTGGAAAATGTGTCTTATTCTTTTGGTGAGAGTAACTTAAATACACCTTTTTGTTTGTTTGTTTTCGTTTGGTTTTAATTTGTTTTGTGAAGAACATAATGCCTAAGAAAAACAAAGCTTTGCAGCAGTTTGAGAAATGGCTTTAGGAACCCTCTCCAGAGAGGTGAAAACAAAAGTCTGGCACCAAAAGGGATGCAAAGGCAGAGAAAACAAGGCTGTCTAAGCAAGTGTGACAGCCCTGCCCTGTTTCTGGCCATCCCTTGTCTGTGCAGGCCACAGCTGAGTTAGAAATGACTAATGGTGGTTGTTACAAGTGTGGGGGGAAAATCAATAGCAGGCAGATTAAAAATCTCCAGGATGTTGAAGCACAGAGCGGAGGTGACACGCTGAAGGTGTGGGGAAGGTAAATACACAGAGTTAGTGTGCCATGGACACCGTTATCCATGGGAATGGGGTCTGTGCTGGCTGCAGGAGCAGCTCAGGGCAGCCTGCAGGTGTCCAGCTTGTGGCTGCCCAGACAAACCAAAGGGAGATGCATCTCCCTGCCCTTCCAACTGCAGCTGGAACTCAGTGAAAACTGCTCAGTCAGGGGGATGGCAGCAGCTGGGAGTGTCATCCTGCCCTTATGGTGAGGCCTTGCTTCATCTCTCTCACCCCCAGGAATCACTAATTGCAGTCAGTGGCGTCCAGCAGTGTCAGAGCTGATGGGCAGGAGAACCAGACAGCCACAGTGCCTGCTGCCAGGGTATCCTCCCCAGGAGGGGCAAATCCACAGGGAGCAATCCAGGACAGCCCATCTCTGGGATGGATGGGTGGATGGAACCACAAACAGTGTCCCAGACTCAGGGCTGCTGAAGAATGCATAAAGGTGGAATGTTTGAGATCTTGGGGGGGAGGGTGTGATTTTTTTCATGGTTATTGCTGGGGTTGTTGTTTGGTTGGTTTGATTTTTGGGGCTGATTTCTGGCCCCTGTGAAATGCTGGACTGGTGCTTTCCTAGGATCTGATTGCAGTTCCAAGGGGTGATGCCTGAGTGGAAGTGACTTGCTTGGAGCCCAGTGCATTGATTTAGAGTTCCCCACCCCAGTACACGTCTGCCTGTATTTGTGTGTCCTGGCTTTATACCCTGCAGGAGACTTCTCTCCCTTTGCTTCCCTTAGTTTGGAAGTGAGAGCCCTCCTTGGAAGTGCCAGAGTGACAGAGATTTGGGGTTCTTTCAAAGGCAGTCGTGGGTTTTCATCTCACCGGGGAGAGGAGCCTTCCAGACACCTCATCTTGTACCGCTTTGATGTCTGTGTGATCCTCTTGTCAATCAGCCTCCTCAGAAGTCTTCCACAGAGGGTATTTCCAGCAGAGGTGGATTTCCAGATGTCAGGAAACAGCATAGTGATGGCTGGAGCTCATTTCTGCTGGTTCCTGCCGCGGGGAGCAGGGATTGCAGCAGGGATGTTAACCCATTGCTTCATCAAGCCTCACAGCCCCAGGAGGTCATTCCCCCTCCTCTGAGCAGGTGCCCTTCCCTCTGTGCTGAGGGACAGATGAGCTTTGGGGGTGCACCTTCTGGGGGGCTTTAGAAGGGCTGGCTCATGGCAAGAAACTGCTCTGTCTCCCGTGATGTTCATTCAGCTGGAGACAAGGCAGAACTCCTGATTTGGGAGAGCAAAGCCTCCCTTGTGGCCGTGCAATCAGCAACAATTGAACAGACAAAACAGAAAAAGGAAAAGAAAAAAATGTGTGTAGCACAGTTGATGCTAAAATAATAATAATAATAATAATAATAATAATAATGGGGGAAACAAGCAAAAAGAGAACTTGGACTTCAGATTGGACACAAAGGCATGAACACAAAATAGGGCATTTCCCAGCTGAAATGAAGAGCTGTTGGAACCACAGTGTTGACAGGTGATGAGTGTGGCAGTGCAGGAAGCTGTTGGTGTTCCAGCCTTCAAATCCTTGCTGTGCTAAGTGGATCTTTTTGCCCTCTTCAAAAAACTCCTCTTCCTCTGTGATTTGTATGCACTTGAAGGCCAAGAGACCTTTGCTATTGTCTCATGTTTGCAAGGACAAAGCTAATTTCCTGCTGTTTGCAACATAATTCCCTTTCTCCCTGTTAATCTATATCAATCAGCTTCCTTTATGAGAAATATTTATGCCTACTCAGAACAGAATCAGTTAAAATTGATTGCATCTTAATTGGATCCAGCATGAAATATTTTTGTTTCTTCCTGGCAGGAGCATGGGAGTGTTAAGAGGAGGGGAGGTGGAGGGAGGCCTTGCTGCTCCTCACAACCACCTGAAAGGAGGTTAGAGCTAGGGGAGGTTGATATCTGCTCCCAGGTAACAAGCCACGGGACGAGAGGAAACGGGGACATGATTTAGTGGTGGTGGTTGATGATCTTGATGATCTTCAAGGTCTTTTCTAGCCTGAATGATCCTATAAGACTTTGGCCTTGTGGTGTAGTGCAAGAGTGGAATTAGCAAAGCAAGGGGAAGCTGTGGGCAGTACTCCTTTGGGCACCCTGTCTGAGCTCCCTTGTCCAAAAATGACCCTAAAATAAAAGGGCATGAGGGGCTTCAAACAGAAGGGATGTCTCCAGGTTCTGCATCTCCCCGCCACGGCTGTGCTGGGAGGAGTCTGAAAAAGAGGGGGTGAAACTAAGCAGGCTGTGGTGTGTTTCTGATGCTTGAAGTTTCCAGAGGGTGGGGTCAAGCTGCCTTCCCTTGCCAGCTGCGTGAAACCACCACGTAAATTATCGGGGTATCGCACGGTGAGTTGATGCGACCCCAAGCCTACACGTGGTGTGTTTTCATTAGTGCCTGTTCCCCTGAACAAAACAGGGTAAGCAACCAGAAGGCAAATAACCTGCTTAGCAGTGCCTCCAAGGTTTTTGTGGAGTTTCATGGCCCCTTTTAATAGCTGCTGTTTAAGATGAATTTCATTTCAGCCGAAATGCCATTTTACAGTCGGAGGTCTGTAGGGAACTTGAGGAATGAATGGTTTTGACAAATGAGCAGTTTGAGGGAATTCATCTTCTGTGGAGGACATCAGCCTTTTCATACAGGGATGGGGTAGAATCTGATTAACTTCAGGTAGAAAACAAGGGAGTGATGCCCAAAATCAGAAGTGCCTTGGGATGGAAAGTTTTATTCTGATCAGACCAAGATCAAACATGCAGATTTTTTTACTAGTGCTTGAAGCCTTAAAAACTCCAGCAGCAGCACAGTGCAGTCTGAGTGCTCTGGACATCTGGAATGACTGCTCTGACAGATGCATCAGGAACTGGCTGGAAGGCAGAGAACTGGTGGGATCTGCACAGCAGGAGCAAATGGGATGAGAGCAATAGGGCCTGTTTCCAGTGAAAACCCAGAGGAAGCACAGATTTATACAAGGAAAAGAATGATAAGAGCACAGAATGGTTTGGGTTGGAAGGGACCTTAAAATTCATTCTATTCCACCCCTGCCATGGGCAGGGACACCTTCCACCAGCCCAGGCTGCTCCAAGCCCCGTCCAACCTGGCCTGGGACACTTCCAGGGATGAGGCAAAAAAGGGCAACAGGTGTTCTGGCATCTCCATTGGCTGCAGGGTCAGACCTGAAAGGGGAGAGTTAAATATTTGTGCCCTACCTGTCAGTTGGGCAGCCAGCTGTGTCCCTCTTAGGTGGTTAATTGTCAACATGCCACGATTTAATAGTGATTTTACCAACTTCTTTCATGGCTTCCTTGTAGAAGCAAATAGTCACCGAGGTCTGTGTGGTCATAAGGGGTAGGAAAAGCTCTGGGTTTTAGGGTGACCCAATTGTGACCTTCCAGGAGCTGAGGGGAACCGACAAGAAGGATGGGGAGAGACTGTTTCCAAGGGCCTGGATGACAGGACAAGGGGGAATGGCTTCAAATTGCCAGAGGGCAGGGTTAGATGGGATATTGGGATGAAAAGAAGCTGAAGGAAGAAATAGAGGGCAAGCTCTGCTCAACATTACAGTAAATAAACCAATCCACCTTTAAGTCTGACACTGCTGGGATGGATTTTTGAAGTATTTTTCCAGAGGAAACATCTCTGCAGACTCTCAGAGGATGCAAATGGACTGAAACAGAACCCTAAGTAGGAGCAGTTGGAGTGCATGGAAGCATGTGTGGGAAATTTCTCCCTGGGTTGAACGGGTATGTCACAGAAAGTTTCTAGAAATAATGAGGTAAGGTCAAATAATCATAGCTGCCATAGCCAGGACTTGGGCTTACCCCAAGAGAGATGTAAAAATCCAGCATATTTGTGCCCCAGAACCACCTGCCAGCCACTTCTTTATGGTAAAATCCACTCTTCTGGCAAGCTTCCTTTTTCCCTTCTGCCTGCCATGAAAATGAACTGTCTGTTAAACACAAACAACCGCCCTTCTGTCTTAGTGGAGAATGTGCTGAACTGCCACAGCTGGCTACTTAATTTTAAGCTCTGAATAGACACTGAGCCATTGGCTGTTAAATATATAAAATATATTTAAGTGTACACAGCATCTTTTAACTCGGCAGAGAAGCGTGGAGTTGGAATCATTGGCTGAGCCTCTCTGGTGAAATAGTGGAATTTGTGTGAGGTTTTGGTATTCTTTATTGTGGATAAAATAACTGCATTTGTTGGGCACTGGAGAGAAAAGGTGCTGTTCAGTGGTGCTCCGAGCTGGAATTGCTTTGCTAAAGGCACAGCAGAGCTGTCTGGGGGCAGTTAAAGCTCCAGGCTGGATACTGCGCTGTGGTTTTATTTGCACTTCCACAAAAACAGTTTCCAGCATGGAATCTGCACTAAAATCGCCGAGGTCAGTGGGTGAGGGGGACTGTGAATCAGTGCTGTGGGAGGACGAGGGGGAGCACAGCAGAGCATTAGCAGGAGTTGTCTCACAGAGCCCCAGGGTTGATGGTCGTGGTTGGAGACCAGGAACAAGTCAGGGACCTGCTGGGTCGCTGAGAATCCCAGGCCAGGACCCACATCCCTGGGTGGTATTCCCTGTGCAGACTCCTGCTGGCCATTCCCTCAGCTGGAGCACGTGTTTAATCCCCCAGATCCACTGATTTGGCCACAGCCAGGAAAGCAGAAGGGGATGGCTTAAAGTTAAGACAGGAGAGCTCCATAACATCTATGTAAGGGAAGGTAAAAAAGGAAATTCCAAGTCCTGGCATTCGGGTGAGCAGCAGCAAAGCCAGGAGGGACACAACCAAATAGTCTTTGTGTCTTCAGTGAGGAAATAGAAGAGGCAAAACCTGAGCCTAAGAATTTTCTGTTCTTAATTCCTTTTGCTAACTATGTGAGGAAGGGATTTCTTCTCTCTGAGCTGCTGCCAGGTCCCAGCACTGCCACTGATGCAGTGGTTTGTCCAGCCTCGGGTGGATTCTGTAGGAAATGGAGACTGGAGAAGAGGAGGAAGCCTGGAATTAGCCTGGAGAAAAGGAGGCTCAGGGGGGACCTTCTGGCTCTGCAGCTCCCTGACAGGAGGGGGGAGCAGGGGAGGTTCGGGCTCTGCTCCCAGGGAACAGGGACAGGAGGAGAGGGAACGGCCTCGGCTGTGCCAGGGGAGGCTCAGGTGGGACATCAGCAGGAATTTCTCCCTGGAAAGGGTGGTCAGGCACTGGCAGGGGCTGCCCAGGGAGGTTTGGAGTGCCCAGCCCTGGAGGTGTCCCAGGACTGTGTGGATGTGGCACTCAGTGCTCTGGGCTGGGGGCAAGGCGGGCACAGGGGGCACTCAGTGACTTTGGAGGGCTTTTCCAACCTGGATGATCCTGGGATTCTGTGCAAACAGCCCCTTCCTCTCTCTGTATGTGCAAACCATCTCTGCAGTGCCTGCAGTAGAAGCTGAGCTGGAACAGAATCCACCCAGACTGAGCATAGAGTTAGTTTGAGAAGCTAAACGAGGGGGGTTGGAGCAAAGCTACCACTTGATACTGAGTGTGGCTCATTCCTGGTCCCTGAGTCAGTGCTTAATTTCCTGTAATGGAGTGGCTTTCTCTACACTCAGATGCATCTGAACAAAACACCAGTTAGTTTTTAAGCCTTTCTATTTTATTGCAAGAATGTACTGGAAATGATGGCGCTCTCTGTAATAAAAAGGCAAAATGAAAAGGTAAAGGGTTTGAATGTCCAGAAAGAATTGCTTCTAATGTTGTTTATTGGCCTGTGCAGTAGGCTGTTATTGTGCTTCTCAAATGACACTGGTTTTCCCTTGGGATGCTCTGACCTCTTCAAGGATAGCCTTATACCAACTGAGAAAAAAAAAAATCAAACTCTATCTTTGGTAGCAGCATTTCAAAATGGAAAAAACAGCACTGAATATTCAGTGGTCACTGTCAGGGGGAGGTGAATTAATTTAGGTGACGTGACAGTGACGCTGCAGGAAAGAAAAATTGGGGAGCAGAGGGGTAGTCTTGGTGATTTGTCTCTCTTCTGGAAAGAATTCCTTCCTAGTATCCAACAGGAATTGTATAAATCCCTTCCTTTTATAGATGTTCATTTTATGTGCTTGGGAGGTAAGAAGGAAGTGGTGCAGTTTATTAGGGGAGTTTAATATACTGTCCAACCATATAGTTTATTGAGAGAAAGGGTTATAGATTTCTGATACTGTTTCTGCAGTAAATGCCATCGGTGTGGTCCTTGCTAACAGAGAAACTACTCTGGGTTGCTGCCAGCTCCTTCCCAGGGTTTCCTCTAGGCAGATTCCCAGGTTTCCTGCATTTCCCAGATCTGGGCTTGGGTACTTTCCCACCCCCACTCCCCCCACCTCTCCCCCCTCCAAAAAAAAAGTGAACTTATCATTCTACTCAGAAATTTGAGGTATTTTGAATTCCCTTTGACACTGTAACAGCCCTTGAAAAGAAAAATATGAATAAGCTTTTACAAAGCCAGCAGCTCCCAGGGCACTAAATCTTACAAGAAAACATTTCTTATCTAAAATTATACCTCTGCTCGTCTCCAAATACCAAACATCTGAGCTTATTGCATATCCAGCCTATTAAGCCCCCTACATATTGGATACCACCTTTTTATTGCTTCCTCACATGGGATGGAGGACTGTTAATAAATTGAAGAGGCGTTTTTTAAAAGAGGAACTTCTCTGAGCAGCTACAAACCACCTTAGTTACTCCAAATATTAAGCCTGCAAGTTTTTCCCCAAGGAGCAGACCCAAAGGACTCAGAGGCTGCTTGGTACAAATAAGTATCTAAAAAACAGAAGGTGCAGTCTAGAGTTAGAAAAGCAGACGCTCCTTGGAGTGTCATCTCTCCTGAAATGTGGTCCCAAATCCCTGTGCTTGCCCTCTCCAGTGGGAGATGGGAACTGCCCTGCCCTCAGGAGCGATGCCAAGGGAAGAGCTGGGAGAAGCAGGGATGTGCCATGGCCATGCAGTGAACTCCCCAGGCCAGGCTGGGGGCTCCTCCTGAGCTGTTCCCAGCTGTTGTTTGGGCAAGGACCGATTTGCCAGGGCCAAAAGTTTGTCCTGGAGGTTGGAAAGCAGGTCAGTTCTCACTGCCATTCCTGCCTTTTGTCAGAGTAGCTTGCCCTTCAGTAAATTGCTTGGCAAATAAACATAATGCTTTCTTAGCATTTGAGATACTTAGTTCCATCCTTATTAGATATCAGCCATTTACAAAGCAACTGACGTCTATTTTGTTGTTGTTTCTTTTTTCCTATGCAAACAGAGAAGTTGTACAATAAAAATAAAGGAGCTGCAAAGTGATCTGTTGTTAGCCTTGACAGGGTCTTTGATTTAATATCATTATGCTCCATGTTCCAGTTTTCAATTAGCTTTGAAATCTGCTTGCACGCTCTGCTGTGGAGCATTTCTGTCAGAGAAAGGAAGGGATGGCACCCTGTGCTGAGGAAAGACACGGACTGGGAAATGCCACGGGAAGAAATCCTTAACTGCACAAATAACTTGCTCCTCCTGTGTGTTGGTGGAATTGCTCAGGGCAAAGATAAAAGCCTGCTGGGTTTGGGAGAGCATCTGAAAATGTCATTAGGCTGCAGGGAGGGGGCAGAGGATGGCCCAGGCTCTGCTCGGGGGGCCCAGCAATGGCACCAGAGCCACGGGCAGGAACTGATGCCCAGGGAGCTCCACCTGCACAGGAGGAAGAACTTCTTGGCTGGGCAGGGACCCAGCCCTGAGCAGAGAGGGGCTGGAGTCTCCTCCCTGGGGATATCCCAGAGATGTCTGGACACACTCCTGTGCCCTGTGCTCTGGGCTGGCCCTGCTGGAGCAGGGAGGTGGCACCAGATCCCACTGTGGTCCCTTCCAGCTTGGCCCATTCTGGGATCCTGTGATTGTGAGAACGTGAATAAGATGAAAGTGTGAAGGAGATTTGACTGGAAATCTGGTTTGCTCAGGACTGAAGGATTAGCAGATTTTAAGGGCTTCCAAACCAGTTCTTATCAGCAGTGACAGTGAACTGTGCAAGACCATCACTAGATTGGATGCAAACCTATGAATATTTAGGAGATGTAGCAGTTGCCAAGTGCTATCAGCACTCTGAAAGCTTGGTGGGTTGTGTGAATGCTGCCACACTTGGGTTGGTTCCACTTTCAAGCAGTGTTCATTCTCTATCCGTTGCCTCTTCCTTTGTAGGTTTTCTGTGAAAAGTCATATTAAATGTGGAACTGCCTCCCAGTCAGGTCTATTTTCTGTTTATAGGGAAGGTTGTCACTGTCCTTTTATATTATACCAACTTTGACCCTGGAGATTCCCAGCTCTGATCCGAGTGGGTGATGTGCTGGCATGTGTGGGGCTGGCACATGGGGAGGGGGGTGAGGTGCTGGTGTGCTCAGAGGTGATGGCAGTTCCTGGCACTGCAGTTCCTAAATTTCCAGGTCCTGTTCTGAACACTTTGAATGTGGGCGAGCTTTCCCAGGGTTGGCAAAAGGCACACCCCTGATGGCATTACACACTTCCCTTCATTTCGAATTCCTGCTCTGGGAGAGCTAATCTGGGACTCTTAAAAGGTGCAAGAGGTTTATTTTCATCTGGATTTTGTTCTTAAAAACCACTGTCTTAAGACAGCACACGTGCTTTGCTATCTCAGCTGGTTTCCCCCTGCGAGGGGCTCAGCAGGATTAGAGCGGGAAGCTTGGCTGGTGCTCAAGTTGGGCAGCACCAACTGTGCACATGTAGAATTGTTAATGTGTTTTATCCTTCCAGTGATTTTATTTTTGCTTCGTTGTGTGCTGAGACTTCTTCCTCTTAGGCTTTGCTGCAACTGCTTGGCAAAGCAAATGTCAGAATCTTTAAGGTTGGAAAAGGCCTTTAAGAGCATCAGCCCAGCACCTCTGTTGTGTCCACCCCTAACCTGTGTTCCCAGTGCCACATCCACACATGTTTTGAGCACTTCCAGGGGTGGTGACTCCACCACTGCCCTGGGCAGTCTGGTGCTGCCATCGCTTTCTCTGCAGGAATTTTCCTTGCTGTCCAATCTAAACCTCTCCTGGGGCAACCTGAGGCTGATTCCTCTCACCCTTCTGCTTAGAAGAAACTTTTCAATGTTCTGAAAGAGAGGAAAAAATATCCTTCTAGGCAGGATGTAGTGCCAAGCATTCCTGGTTTTCCTGGGTTTCTGTTGGAGTGGCTGCAGGCACAACCAGGAGCTGGTACCAGTGGTGATAAATCAGCTGCATCTTGTGTGGTTTGGTGGAAAGAAAATAAAACAGGACAGAAGGATGTTGGGCTGGTGTTTGTGTCAGTGTGTCCACTGTAATCCATCACTCTGCTGGCTCTCACAGTCCCCTGATTTGGGATTCTGCTCCCAAACCATCAGGGTGACTCTGTCTCAGCCACTCTGTTGTCGGTTGTTTGGAATTCTCATTCCCTGACAGTTCACAGAGGTTTGGGCACGATTGTAGGTTACAAAATGGTCCTGGAGGTGTCTGTGAATAATAAAGGCCTTTTCTCGAGCTTTCTGTTTGTGTAATAAAGCAATTCTCAGGCACAGAAAGGGTTTGCTCTCTCCCCAGGAATGGAGGTGCTTTCATAGCAGGTGAGCACTAGGCAGGAATGCACAGAAAGCTCAGGTGGCTTTAAAATAATCAGAATTAGTTGACCCTTCCCCCAAACCCAGACTGTTACAGGTGAGGAAAGAAGGAATTTCGAAGGCAGAAGCTCCTTTTCCTCTGTCCTGCTATCGGGATCTCCTCACATCTGGCATTTGGGGTAGTTCCTCCCTCGTGTGCACTGCTGAGGCATCACAAGGAATGCCTTCAGTCCCTGATGAATTGCATCTCCCATTTATTGGAAATAGATAAGAAATGGTGGGTTTTCCTCTGTCTACCACCAAATCCAGCGTGCCCTCGCTCTGTAGTGCTCCACTCCACGCCTCAGGAATTCTTTTTTCCTCTGGGCGAAAGTTGGATGGATGTCGTAGCAAGAGAGCTGGAACACTGAACTGTTGCTTAACAAGGCTTGCACCCAGGTCCAGCTGAAGGGAGAAATTCTGGTCTGGGATCATTTCATCTGCCTGGATGGCGAGTCCAGAGGAGGCTCCAAGATGATCAGAGAGCTGGAGAGAGACAGGACAAGGGGGGTGGAATGGGATGAGCTGTCTTTGGGGTGCACCAGGAAAATCCAGGTTAGCTGGCAATGTTCATTTTTTCCCCCCAGGATGCTTTCCTGCAGAAAGTAGCACGGGCAGATAAAGAGGATGGAAAAGAGTCAGTAAGTTGCCCTTTCTTCCCCTGCTTTGTTGGGAGAAAACAGATACATGTGGAGCACAGCAGAAGCCTAGGAAATATTAAAAAAAAAATTATGCAGTTTAAGCAATACTTGGGCAGGCTTTTATAATGTTAGTAATTCAGCTTTAGAGCTCAGTGTTCCAGGCTCCTGCTGCTCCTCTCAGAGTGGTTTGCAAACAGGCCCCAGGGTGGCTCCAAATTAAGGTGAAAACATTCAAATCACTTAATTCCCCCCCTCAGTGGCCACTGCCTGATCACGGTGTTCCCAAATAACTGCTGGGTCTGTTTCATTATTTACAAGTCCTCCTGTGCTTAAAGTGTAAATTGGACTTTCCCAAGCAGGGACCCAATAAACCTGGATGTTGATTGGCTTGAGCGATGGCTGAAGGAGCTGGAAGGCAAACAAGATTTACCAAAACCCGTTTTGAATATGTGTGATGTGCCCCCCCAGAAGGTGCCCAGGAATTCTGGGCCAGGTTTGCTGGATCCCTGGGGTGTGATGGATGGGTGCTGCCCGTGCTCCCTCCGTGGGAGCTGTGTGCTGGAACGCTCATTGGGATGAAAGAGCTGTGTCATCTGAATTTCCCTGCCCAAAGCCATGCCCCCCACACGCTCCTGCCTCCTCACTATCCATCTTGCTTCCCTGCACTGAGAGCTCCGCTTCCCCCCTCATTTCCTCACTCCCAGAGAGGTATTTCAGGTTAATTTTGAAATATGGGGCTTTATTTTGAGAGGCAAAGCTTGGCAAGTCCTGAGTGGCATAAATCTGTGTTTCCAAATAAGTTTTGTTTTGGTTTTTTTTCTAGAAGCAGAATGAAAATTAGGTATTTGTCAATTTTTCTCTTGAATGGATATAGAAATGTGGTGTCCTCAGAACAGTGAACAATCTCCAGTTCATGTGTATCTCGTGCATAAATGAGCATCAAGGAGAAGGAAGCAAAGGAGCTTTGCTTCACATCCATCTTCCAAAATCCTGAGGCTCACCTGTAGGGAGAGAGCCAGGGAAACCCTCATTGCCCCAACTTTCTCTTTCCTCCTACACTGAGTTCTGGGGACTTGCAGGCCCTTCCACCTGGCAGGAGGAAAGAAAAAAAAACCAAAAAAACAAAGGCTCAAGTATCTGGGAACATTTTAGAAGCAAACATTCCTCTTTGTCCCAGACAGGAATAAATAAAAATGCACATACTGCAGTCAGCAGTGAGATAAAAAGTCTTTAGGCTATTCCAGCAAACCCTTTGTTTTTGTCTCACTTCCCAGAAGACCTTGGCAACAGCAGTTCTTGGAGGTGATTTAGATTTTTAGGACGCAGCACAGAACAACAAGAAGAAGGATCTGGGTAAACAGGCAGAACACAACCACTCTGATTTGGGTTATCCAGGGAGGATGTTTCTGGAATTTTGGAGACTTCCTCCCATGCCGCATCTTCGGATCAAGGAATCTTCATCAATCCCCAGAGGGTGGTGGGCACTGAACAGGCTCCCCAGGGCAGTGGGCATGGCCCCAAGGCTGCCAGAGCTCCAGAAGGGTTTGGACAATGCTCTCAGGGACAGGGGGGGAGCCAAGAGCAAGCCCAGATTTGTGTCCTCAGCTAAAAGCAGAGCAAGTGAACACACAGGCTGGTCAGAGACTGGGAAGGGCTGACAGTTGGTAGCCCTGGATTCAGGAACTGGAATAAGAACAGGATATCCAGCTCCTCACCTGGTTTCCTCCTTCCAGAATCGTGGGAAAAAATCACTAGACTTCTACAAAGAGCACTGGATGTCTTTAGGAAGACATCAGGCAACTCTTCATCAGGATAAAAACCCTGTTCTTGGATCCAGATTCACAAGGCAGAAACTACCCCAAAACAACGGATAGTTCTTGCCAGGGCACCTCATTTCTGCAACTGCCTTTCCCACTGAGAGTTCCCAGCCCTGAGACTAAGCTTCTTACAGGGGCCCACGATAAAAGCTCCGTGGTTTACTTTGGTACTTTGGGGAAAAATAGGTTTGTGCTTCTTCCCAGCCAGAGCTGAGCTCCTGGGAACACAAATTCCCTGATTGCAATCATCGATTCTGGAGTTTGGCACCTGCAGACAGAATGATTTGCACTTCAAAGGGGTCCCACTCCCAGGGATATCCAAGTGTTCCCACTGAAATATATTATCACAAAGGCAATCTCAATTGTACTTCAAACCTGGTTTATTTTACTGAGACTGGATTAATTATTGTTGTATTCATCCTTCATCTGCTAAGCATTGTCCCAAGGCAGGACAAAGCAAAGGCAGTTTTACCTGCTTTTTTGTTCATCTCCTTTAAATATGTTCACCTTCTTTTACTTCAGGCTTGCTCTTCCCAAACTCTTCCTCAAGTTAAACGAGATAAATGCACTCAAACTGCACCTGCAACAAGTACAAACGGGCCAGAGTTTAAACCACAAACTGAAAGCAGCAGCACTTACATCGTGCACGAAGACCAGTCCTCAAATGAGACAGAAATTCACACACAGAGGTCAAAAGAAACAAAACTCAAAAAAAACCCCCCTGCTGCTGAAAACTGGAAGCGTTCCTGAATTAAGTTAGTGTTGCCTGCAGTGACTTATTTTCGAGGCAGCTGCAGCCCATGTGTGATATCATTTGTATTTGCAGTGCCTCCGTTCCCTCTCGAGAGCCCTGACTGATAATTTTCTGATAACGGTGTTTTTAAGTTCCTGGGAATACTCTCTGTCAGGTTTGACAAATGTGCTGCAGCACAAACCAGTTTTCATCAGGGATCTGCCTCATTTGTTAAGTTATTTGTTGCTGGGAATACAAGGCCAGGCTCTGGGTGCCTGCACGTCCCCCCCAACACAGAATCTTTCTGCTTCTGGTTCCTTTTCATCTTTCTTTGACGTGTTTTGGAGTTGAGTGGCGATGCTGGGGGTCAGAAGTTTCAAAGTCACAAATAGAACGAGGGAATCTCAGAATGGTTTGGGTTGGAAGGGCCCTTAAAGATTTACCATCAGTGGCAGGCACGGGAAAGAAGGACAGAGGTACAGGTGTGGTTTTAATGCACATTTTCTGTCTCTGAGGGGAACCTGGGGTGTCCCTGTTCCTCAGGAGTCACCAAGGACGGGAGAAGCTCCTGGGTGTGTATCTGGGTGTGTGAAGTGTTACTGTTCACTCTCAGCTGGTTTTCACTCTTCAGTATTCTGTGTGAAACCCTCCCACTGCCCCTGCATCCCTGGAAGTGTCCCAGGCCGGGTTGGACGGGGCTTGGAGCACCCTGGGCTGGTGGAAGGTGTTCCTGCCCGTGGCAGGGGAGTGGAACAACAAGAGTCCCTTCCAGCCCAAACTGTGATTCTAGGAAAAAAAAGCATGCTCTAGATGCTGACTGTCTGGCTGCTCCTCATTAAGTACTACCTTTGTCTTGGTACAGTTTTTCACGTCTTTATCCTGTTTTCACATCTTTATCCTGCAAATTTATTTTCTGTTGCAGAGCAACTCAAGGTATAACCCTTTTTTTTTGTTTTTTTTCCTGGAGAGCTTTATGTAACTGTGCTTTTTTTTTTCTCCCCATCACCTTGATGTGTCACTCGTGCTGCAGAAAATTTATTCTGGGTTTGGTTGTTATTTCAGTGCTTTCATTTGTTTGAGGTGAGATTGGGTGATGGTTGCTCAGTGGAGGAAAAGCTCATCACGTTAAGTAGATCGCTGTTTGTGATGGGTCTCATCGCCAATTTAAATTATTGTGCCTTGCCAAGTGCTGCTTCTGGAATTGTCTGAAACAGCTGCGGTGTCAGAGGCAGCTTTTTGTTACAGATAATGAGGTTTAAACCTCCTGAAACATCACTCAAGACGTGAAATACCAGAAACCCGAGTTACAAACCAGTATTTTGACTGTCAGTGTTGTTACAAAAACACCCAGAAATGTCAGTGCCCCTTTGAATGTCTCCCTGGTGTGTTCATTGTCCTTGCAGGCACTATCCTGGTTGACAACATGCTGATCAAAGGGACAGCAGCAGGGCCTGACCCCACCATTGAGCTCTCCTTGAAGGACAACGTGGATTACTGGGTGATCCTGGATCCCATCAAACAGACCCTGTACCTGAACAGCACCGGCCGAGTCCTGGACAGGGATGTGAGTCTGGGCGGGCTCTGGGTTTGCTTTCCTCCCCACAGACACCAGTTCCCAATTAACCAGAACCACCAGGCCTGCTGGGATATCATTCCTGCATCCCCCTCGTCCCCAGGTGGATGTGGACAGAGTTAATTGGATTCTTCGTCAGGATTTATTGGGAGCACACAGAAACTCGACCGTGTGTGCAAAGACTGTGCGTGGTCAAACGCAGCAGTAAAGGCCAACCAAACAAAGGTGTGGGGTTTATATCCAACAAAACCCGGCTCCTTTAAATTAAATTTGGATTGTACACTGAATTATGAGGTGTGAGGAGAGCAAAGCATTTGTGACTACTACGAATCACTTGCAAAATTTGAGAACATGCTGGTTCAGATCCTTTCCTTAAGGCAGCGTAAAATTCACCTGGTACGTTCCTTCCTGATGGCACTGAAAGAAATATTGTCAGGCCAAGTTTGGCTTTTATAAAAAGAAAGCTGAAAAGCACAAAAGAAATGGGAGCGTTCTTGTCTAGGCTAATTTCACTGAAGAGCGACACTTTATAAAAATAGAGATATTTTCTCGCAGTGTTGGAGCATCACTGTGGTTCGTCAGAACCCGAAAGGAAAATTGGCTCCCAAGTGCTGTAATCAGTGTGGCAAGGATGCTTTAGAACTCAGGAGTTCTCCTTGGGGTGCAGGGAAGTTTGTTTTGTATTAGCTTGATTGATTAATTTGTCTTCTCCGTGTGTTTTGAGATCTGTTCATAAGTACCGAAAACAACATGCAAATTTCCCCTCATTTCCATTTTTGAGCTGAAAAGAGCTAATTGAATTCAGCTGTTCTTAATTTAGTTTTAATTCACAAGCTGTTCTCAGATGCAGAGCACAGAGTGGCACGGTGGTCAGGGTGGCACAAGACTCGTGGTGCCTCGGCAGAGCCGGCGCTTGCCCCAGCACCAAACGGCAGCTGCTGCGGCATCTTTGGCCTTTCAGGTGTAATTTGGAGCCAGAGCAAAAAAAAATGAGAACCTGGAATGGGAGGTGAGGCTGGAGAACCACTGTAGGAAAGGCAGGGTCCGTTTTTCCTCAGCGCATGGAACCCTGCACACCCATGTAGGGTCAGGAACTGGCACTAATTCCCGCTAGGTCAGTGCTAATTCTTTCTCCGTGCCCCTTTTAGTGACGCTTCTCTCCCTCTGGGGTTGTTCACCTGAGCTGCTTGACCTGAATCCCACTGGACTCTTTACCAAGAAGGACCTTGGCAGATTATTTGAGGTCCAGCATTAGCAACAGTCTAAATGAACTCATTTCACATCCTTGTGAATTCAAGGCCACTCCACAGTGATGCTCCTTGCCAGAAGGAGACTCGAGTCCAGAGAACAGTTGGAGCGTGTACCTATATAATCATATATAGATAGTTAAGTGTTTAAATTGGTTTTTCAGGTATTACTTCCTCACTTTTTGCTATGAACTTTAACAGGTCTTATCCCTGGTACTGTGTCAAATTACTCCTTTGTGGTTATTTAAGTTTAGTGGGCTATGAAAAAAAAAAAAAATCTGGGATTTGGGGTCATTTGGGTTTTGGGTGTGAGCCCCACTGTAGATCTTCCAAGGGCTCAGTGAAATACTGGGATTCACAAGCCAAAGCAAATGAAAGCAGCCCTCAAAACACCCCAGTGATTCAGAAAAACTCTGAAATGTGTGTCATGGGCTTGATTAATGGGGCTCTTTTGGGGCCAGGGGGTAGTGGTGGGTTGGCAGTGCTGGGTTAACCAAGTGTTGGACTTGGGGGTCCTTTCCAGCCTCAGTGATTCTAGGATTCTGTAAAGGCTGTTTGCAACCTTCAGAACCAGCTCTGTGCTCACCCCCAAAATGCAGAATCATGCACACTGTGAGTGGTTCCTTCTTTTGTTCACCAAAAAAAAAACCAAAACAAAACAAAAAACCCCAATGTATTTTTCTCATCTTTCAAGTTAAAAATTTACAGTACCAATGAAATTGGGGGGTTTATTAAGTCAAACCTTAAGGTTCAGTTTTTATTACAGAGGAAAGATATATCCCCTGATTCACAAATGGTGCATGTGCGAGCACGTTCAATACATTTGGATAACTCTTCCCATTTTTCTCTCCCTGCTGATTCAGTTATCCTGATCCTGTTCCTGTGTTTTATTACCTTTCTTGAAAGCAAAATCTTGTTAGATTCCATTGATTGATTTTGCTAAGAACGGCAGCGTTTTCCAAATAAAATCAGATTAAAAAAAAAAAAAAAAAAGTCCAGACTTTACTCCCAAAACTTGAAGTACTTAGGAAAGATGCACAGTGATAGTTCAGAGCTGAAGGTGCCAGGAGCTGCTAAGAGGTGCTGGGATGATCTGTCCCCAGTGTCATAAACAGTTTGTGCCACTGTGCATTTATGTATTTACATTTTTTGCCTACGAATGCTCAGACTAATGAGAGTTTGTTTAAACACCTGATTTTAAATCTGAGCGCTGACCCAGCAAAAATTGGACATCTGTGAAAGGAATGCTGGTCCTGCTGCTCTTGTATTTTATCAAAAGCAACAAACTATTTTTTTCCATATTCTCGTGACAAAGGTCAAATCCAGGATATCAAATGGTTATCAAATATCCATTTTTTCAACTAATTATATTTTTCTTGCACGTGGCTAATAAATGTAGATCTACTCAGTAGTGGTTAAGCTTATTAAAGGCAGCCTAAAAATTCTTGGATCTTCCTCACATGACTAGTAATAACCATTCCAGCCTAAATTTCTTTACCCATTCATCCAGTTTGGGAGTTATTTGTGTTTGAATGTTCCCCGCAGTGAAAACATCAGGGGTTTCCCACCTGGGGCCTTCTCTCGGGATCTTTACAAGGGCACCTCTTCCCTTGCAGCCCCCGGTGTCCATCCAGTCCATCGTGGTGCAGGTGCAGTGCGTGAACAAGAAGGTGGGCACCGTCATCAACCACGAGGTGCGCATCGTGGTGAGGGACCGCAACGACAACTCCCCCGAGTTCCAGCAGCAGAGCTACTACGTGGCCGTCAACGAGGTCAGCACCCCCGGGTCACCCTCCCTGTCAGTGCCAAGCTCCAGCTTCCAGTGCCTCCCGTCTGAAAACCCCAAGAATTCCCTCGTTTTCAAGTCCCTTTGCATCCCTTTCGAATCTGAAGCTGGGCCTCCATGAGCGAGGTGATTTCTGTGACATTAATGCACCTTTAGCAGCAAAGCTGGAAGCAAAGCAAATATATTTATGGGG
>VXAW01008448.1:49583-140138 GCA_013399735.1 Tyrannus savana | reverse complement strand
TTTTTAATATATATATATAAATGAGGGTCTGTCTTGATGCATTATAGCCCAGAGCTATGGGGGAAAAGAAAATAATAATAATAATAAAGACTTCAAAGAGTTGTTTGATTGTTTGTTGTATGCCCTCAGGTTTTAACGGGTGTGTGTGTGTCGCTGTTGTTGCAGTTAACTCCAGTGGGAACCACCATCTTCACGGGATTTTCCGGAAACAATGGTGCTACTGACATCGATGATGGTCCCAATGGCCAGATAGAGTATGTCATCCAGTACAATCCTAATGACAAGGTAAATCCATTGAGGGCTCTTTTCTCCAGCTGTGTCTGTATTTATATATAAATATAAAAAAAAAGAATGGCTGCCCCTGGATCCCTGGAAGTGTCCACGGCCAGGTTGGAGCAGCCTGGGCTGGTGGAAGGTGTCCCTGCCCGTGGCAGGGGGAGGCACTGGGTGTTCTTACAGGTCCTTTCCAACCCAAACCATTCTGGGATTCTGTGATTAATAACCCCCTGCCTGCTCCAGCGTTGTTCACACACTTCACCGTGGCTTTGGAAGGCATTTTCAGGCAGCTGGATTCACTCCTCCACATCTACACCTAACAGACTCACAGCTAAGAGATATTCATAGGCATGGCTAAATTGCTCTCAAAAGAGACCTTCTGACTTTCCTCACAAAGACATTTATATTTAAAGATCACTGTTTTTTTGTGTTTGTTTGTTTGTTTGTTTTAAAAGGGTTATATATTATTAAAACGAAACTGTAGTTTATCATTGCAAACACACAATTTTATAGCAAACAGCTTAAAGGTACTAAAATAATTTCTCTTTATGGTTAGATGGGGGGGATTTTCTCCACTAGAACAAGGTCTTGCACGTGGGTGATTTGTGGGAAGTGTCCAAGTGCATCTGTGCAGCAAATTTGGAGTCCTTTTAGCAACGCTCCTTTGCAAACCCTGGGCTGTGAGCGCAGTGCTGGTGGATCAGCTGGTGGGGCAGTTTGTTCAGCAGCCCCTCACCTGCTTTTTCACAGGTGTTCAGGTGTGTCTGTGGGGGTGAAACAGAGTGTGCAGATTTTGTAAGCTCTCTCTGAAATTCCCTGCTTTTCCTGGAGGGCAATTCACTGGAGCAGAAGTGGTTTTGTGGGAAAACAGCAGTCTGGTTTCCAGCGGGGTTGGAAATGCAGGCACACAGCGTGGGGTTCAGCTGGCACCATCAAAGCTGTGCACCCTGAAGGGCTTCAGTTCCTGTTCCCACTGGATTGAGCACAGATGGAAACAGCTACAATTACACTTGTTGCTTGTACTTTGAGGGAGGTGGAATTGTGTGGAATAGCGACAGTGCCAGGGAGTAATTCACTGTGAACTAGTGATGGAAGACCCTTCTTGTTTTACTTTTCACTGGGGTGATTGTTGATTTTTGCATACTGGCATGCTGAGGTGCAATATTTGCTTATCATATCTGCAAGTTTGGAGGACAGAGGTGGTTCCTTGGAAAACTTTGCAGCAGCTTAAGCCATAATCTTGTCTGGGGAGAATTAGGAAAGAGGCAGTGTCCTTTGCCCAAAGGTAGAATAGGTTTTGTGAGAGATGGGGGATTTTCTGGCTTTGTATTTTGAGTATATTTGGAGTTATTTGGGGTTTTAAAAGTTTGCAGTTCTGCCAACATCATGGTTTAACTGTTTGCATGGCAGAAGTGTTGACATGACTAAAAAACCAATCCATAAATGCTGTTCCACTACCACAAATATTTGAAAGTAAATAGAAGACAGGGAGGGTTGAAAGGAATGGACAAGTAGTTTCAAATTCGCAAAGAAAACCCAAAAAAAAGCTCTGAGTTTTTCTCCACTCTTTTGTATTACCCTTAACTTACAGTAGCAAAGAAAACCAGCTCAGATAATCTCCTTCAGTAAAGAGTGTGATGAAAATGTTTGCACTGAGAAAATACTTCTTCCATGAAATGCCTCTTCCAGATAACTTTGCAAATTGAAAGTGTTGTAAAATAGTGAAACACTTCAGCATGCATCGACTATGTTTGGGTACTAAAAACAATTAAAACATTTTTAAAAGGGTATTTCTACTAAGATATATTGAGCCACGGTGAAGTAGAAGGACTGCTTTGTATTTAAGTTACTGTTAAGTCTTTGTTCATTGCATTGAACACAGGCATCCTGAGAAATCATTCTGAAAGCATCTCCTTGAAATAAAGATGCCTTATTGCATCTTTGCTGTAGTATTTTGTATCCCAGATTAAATAAATCTGCTGCCTCACCTGTTGATATGTGCCCAACATTGCATGTGGAGCGTGTGCAAGGTAGACACGACTTATCCTCACGCTGAGCTGCTTCATCTCTGCTGTCAGCTTGCCAGAAAGTTCCTGTGTAATACCTGCTGAAAGGGGGTTTTCTTCCTTAAACTGAGGAAAAACAGGCTCCAAAATGCAGCTTAGTGCAAGACATCTCTGCTTTCTGCTTCTTGTTGTGGGATGAAGTTGCCCACGGTGTTGTTTGACACCAGTGGGACCATTCCCTGCCTTAGAAAAGCTCATCATCATGGACTTGTTAGAGCTGGAAAAGGCCTTTAGGATCATCAAGTCCATTGGACTCAGTGATCCCTGTGGGTCCCTCCCAGCTTAAAATATTCTGTGAAATTCTGTGGGCCATCCACCCAGCAGCACCTCCACAAGTTTCATTGGAGACTACTGTAGGCNCTGTGAAATTCTGTGGGCCATCCACCCAGCAGCACCACCACAAGTTTCACTGGAGACTAATGTAGGCATTTGGAAACAAAAAACAAAAAACAAAACCAAACCAAACCTATAAAAACAAGAGGTGTTATTCTAGAAATTGAATTTAGCTTTATTATTTTTGTGTTTAATTGGGAAGATAAATAAAAGCCAAGGAGGAAAATCAGTGCCAGACATACTTGCTGTAGGGCTGGGCCCTAGCTGTCATGTGAAGGAATGGGAATGCCATAAAACTTTTCCTAGCTGTTAAAAGCTAGGGATTAAGTCACTCCACTTGCCAAAAACATTCTGTCTCCTGATGCAAAGTGAGGGCTTTATTTATAACTGAGGGCTGTAATTACAAATGTATCCTGAAAAGCAGTTCTGGACTCCCTCCCTGCTTGCTGATTTTATGGAGATTGGTTGTGTTGTGTTTGGTGAGGACTTGAAACGTTTTGAGATAATCTGGAATTAGGGAATGTGCATAGTGGTGTTGCATTGCTCTCTGGGGAGTAATTTGATTTGTTATTTTCCTGGGGGCTTAACCCACTTTATAATTTGCTGTTTTCTGTGCGGAGGACTGGGAATATTGCACTGCTACTGCCTGTTCAACACACTCAAATGTTACCTGTATTCTGATGGTAAATGGACACAAGGAAGGATTATTTTAATGTGATTAATGTGATAGAATTGGAGCTGGATGTCAGGTCAGAGACCTGTGTATCCTGCCAGTGCCCTCCTGCCACTGGTGCCCCAGCTTTGTAACCCGAGTCTGTGTAAGTAAATCCACAGGACAAATTGGGTTTCACCTGATTTGGCACCCTGATTTACCCTGAAATCTGAATTCACTGGTGTGTGAACATGTGCATGAACTGGCATCTGAGTGTGTGCCTGGTGCTCTCTGTGTGTTTCCCACTCCATTGCCCTCATAAAACCAGAATAAAGAGCAGATAAGTACAATAATGTGGGTTTCTCAGTCTCCAGTATTTGATAATTTCTTGTGAACACACCCCTGCAAATTCAGGCTGGTAGATGGGAAAGGAGCAGAATAGCCAGACTTCAGTTTGTGCTTGGAAGTAGCAATGGACATGTCAGGAATCCAAGAGGATTCTGTTAGGCACAGATTATTTCTTGTGGGGTTCTTATGGAATAAATCGGTGGGGGGAAAGCTTGGAAGTCTCTGATCTGAGGAGCAGATGGAATGTCTTGGAACGGCAGCCAAGGGATCATCCCATTGCAGCCCACCTAAAACCCATTTTAGCTGTGAAGCATGCTGAGCTTTTTCAGGCTGTTTTCTCTTTTCCAGACTTCCAACAGGACCTTTGACATCCCTCTCACTTTGTCCGGAGCGGTGGTTCTGCGGGAAAGACTAAATTACGAAGAAAAGACTCGTTATTTTGTCATTGTTCAGGCAAATGTGAGTAGTATAAATCTCTTAAAGGCCATTTCTGCCGCTGATTTAGGTGGGGGTTTAAGTTTCCTTTCCAAGCAAAGGCAAAGCCTTGCTGAAATACCAGGTCTGATAAATCCTCTTCTCCCAAAGATCTAATTTAAGATTTCTCTGGGCTGCTGAAAGCTCAGACATATTATTACTGGTTAAAAAAGCCTGCTCAGTGTGTGTGACAAGCCAACCTCTTTGGCACAAGGAGCAAGTCACAAATTTGCAGTGCAGCCCATGCAGAAAAGTGCAGTCTGGTGGCACTAAGTGTTCATTTTCTAACAAATCTGGCAATGCTAATTTGAGCTCAAAGGACTATAATGGATACAATTTCCTCGTATCCTTCAGGTTTGAAATGTATTTTTGCTCTAAAGAGGTGATTTTTCCTTCAAGTCATATCCCGAGTGTGCGGAGAGGCTTTTCCAGAGCGGCTGATAGTGGATGATACACCGAGAAGGAAAGTGATGTTTAAACTATATCCCAGATATCTGTCATCAGAGAAGTTCTTTGGTGCCCTTGAGGGCTTGTGAAAGCTTTTTTACCTTTTTGTCCTTCTGATAACAGCTGTAAATGAAAACTTCTCCTTTGTTGTTTACCCTGTTGTGATGCGACGTCGTTCGCGGGAAATGAGGCGACTGGAGATATCTCGCTCCCGAATCCACACGTCTGGGGCTCTGTCATCCCCCTGATACAGAAGCACAGATACATTTTGCAAGCTGTTTTTTTACATGTTTTGTGGCATGCTCAGAATTCTCAGTGCTGCCTGAGCTTCTGCCCCTCAGGGGACACCCCCCTGCAGAGCTGCCCCAGCCCTGGGGATGGCACAGCAAGGACAGGGAGCTGTGAGAGAGTCCAGAGGAGGCACCAAGATGGGTAGGGATGGAGCAGCTCTGCTGGGAGGAAAGGGGAGAGTTGGAATTGTGCAGCCTGGAGAAGAGAAGCTTTGGGGTGACCCAATTGTGGCCTCCCATGACTTGAAGGGGAGAACAAAAAAGATGGAGAGAGACCATTGACAAGGGATGGAGGGACAGGACACAGGGAATGGCTTCAAACTGACAGAGTGCAGGGTCAGGTGGGATATTGGGAAGGAATTTTTCCCTGGGAGGGTGGGCAGGCCCTGGCACAGGGTGCCCAGAGAAGCTGTGGCTGCCCCTGGATCCCTGGAAGTGTCCCAGGCCAGGTTGGACGGGGCTTGGAGCAGCCTGGGCTGGTGGGAGGTGTCCCTGCCCATGGCAGGGAGTGGGGTGGGATGGGCTTTTCTTCAAACCAGACCATTCTGGGATTATAAAACACCCCGGGGTGCATTTCATTCTCTCTGCTGTCTGCAGTGTGCAATCACACTTCTGCTCCACTGGTTACAGTATCAGCAGTATCATCCTGAAGATGCTGCATGGAATTCATTCCTCTGGACCTGCTTTGATCCAGTGTCACTCAAAGGCACACTCTGGGGGAACGTAAGGAAAGTTTAGCTGAGGAAGGCTGCTCCTTGTGGCTGGAATTGTTTTTTATCACTGACCTTGAGGAAAGCTGAATGCAGAAATTCCTGAATTTGCTATAAATGTGAAGCTGTTCCAAGATGTTTCAAAATACTTATTCCCTCTGATTTAGAGCAATGACCTATTCCTTTTATACAGATGATGATATTAAATGGCATAAATAAAAAAAAAAATTAACTAAAAATTGCCCTTTTTTTCTTCTCTGTTAGTGTTATATTAGGATAGGAGGGCAAGACTCCTCAGCTAATGGCTGTCCTATTAAATTGTCTTTAATCTGAACCCCTGATTTTGCCTTGTCTAACTGCTCCTCTCCCCCATCCCCCTGGTGCTGTGGGGTTCAGCTCCTGCTGGGTAAAACCCCCCCAACTTCACATTATCCATAAGGCACGAGGGGCTTTTTATCCTTTACAAATTTGCTGCATTTTTACAGATTTCATAATCCAGATTTCCCAGCCTCTGAGTGATAGATGTCTTGCAGCATTTTTCAGCTTCTCCCTCCTAGTTGTATTCCCGAGTTCCTGTAATTAGCAGGAACGTGGATAATTGTGTTTTGTCCTTAGCTCTGCTTCAAACTTTTCAGTAGGTGCTGACTCGAGAAAGTCTCCCCGTCTGCTCCACAGGACCGAGCCCAAAATCTGAACGAGAGAAGGACGAGTACAACCACCCTGACAGTGGATGTGCTGGATGGGGACGACCTGGGACCCATGTTCCTGCCCTGTGTCCTGGTGACCAACACCCGTGACTGCAGACCCCTCACCTACCAGGCCAGCCTGCCCGAACTCACTGACCCTGTAAGTCCTCGGGGGTTTTGGCAAGTTTGGTGTGTTTGATTTGCAAGCAACTGCCCTCTGTCTCTGTGGACACAGCTAAGAAGTGTAATGGGAAGGTGCTGTGTGCTTTATGCTGCCTTTTGGGTGCTGAGCAAAGGAAAAGCAAGGTAGGATCCATGTGGTGAAATTCCAGCTTTGGTTCAGGGGCAAACTACTCACAGGCTGAGTCTCACTGAAATTTGGTGAATTGTGGAATTGCTTTTCCCAATCCATCTGTGTCTCGCTCTCAGAGTATCCCAAAGAAGCACTTTTGGGAAGGGACTTGGCGTGTTATT
Organism: Tyrannus savana; assembly: GCA_013399735.1. Lineage (NCBI taxonomy): Eukaryota > Metazoa > Chordata > Aves > Passeriformes > Tyrannidae > Tyrannus > Tyrannus savana. The sequence continues at coordinate 133,382 of VXAW01008448.1, read as the reverse complement.
CCATGCAGGGTTGTTATAAGCCTTGGGAGAGATATTTTTTTGGAAGAGGAAGCGTTAGCCACTCGCCCCTGGGAAGATGTTTTGTTGCTGTGATCAGGTTTGGATCAAGAGGCACTGCAGAGCAGAGGGGGTTTATCCCATGTAGGTGCTTGCACTGAGTGTGTAGGTTGGTATCCATAAATAGGGAGAAAGGTGAGTGTGAGGCTCGTTTAACGCTCAGTGTGCACAGTGAATCCCCAAATGAGGTGAGAACTTGATCATTTCTTGGTGCAAGGTGGTGCTGACACCCCTTCCTTCCAGCTGTGATGGAGATCTGTGTTGTGGGGGGAGCAGAAAGAGGAATTTCTCAATGGATATATGACCTTTGATTCGCATATTTGAGAACAGAGAAAGGAAGAGCCAGTTGATCCACGAGGTATTACCCCACCTGCTTGTCTTGGACATGAGGATGACATTAAAATAATGTCAGGCATTGACATCCAGGTCATAACTTGGCTCACTGCAGGGCACACTCTCTGTCCTGCCTCCTGCAGCCAGGAGATGGGGGAGGCTGAGGCTGGAAGTGTGGAGATCCCTGCTGTTCCCTGCCTTGTCTGTCTTGCTGTCCTGTTCATCGCAGTCTTTTCCCATCCCACACATTTTGGTGTCTTGCTTTGTCTGCCCCAGGGGTCCTGCTGCAGTTACACCTGAGCTGGGTCAAGGGAAAGGGAGAGATGATCCAGATTGAATCTTGGTACATTGGCTTACACACCCCACACACACACATTGGCACTTGATTAGTCTTTATAACTGCATTTTACTTTAAATTGATGTTACCTCTTTGGGTTCTGCATTAACTTGGTTTGGGCTCAGTGGCCCCACAGAGGTTCCAGAGCACCCAGAGCATGCAGGGTGACCAGTATGACCAGTATGACCCCATTCTGCCTGCACAGATCTGCTCCAGTTCCCAGTACCAGGGCAGGGGAGGCAGGAATTGTTAATAATTAATTTTTGGTCATTCCCTTCTCTTTTTTTATCGGGTTCTAAAGCAAACCACACAGTTCTGGGGATGCTGTGCTCCAGCTGAGGGGAACGTAGCTCTGTCCCTGTTCCTGTCCTTGCTCCACTGGAAGACAGAGCAGTGTCTGCCAGGGAGAGTGCCCAGGCTTGGAAAAACCTTCCTGTGCTGAGTTACAAAATGTTTTCATTTCCCTTCCTAAGCTGCAGTCAGCTCAGGTTCTGTTCAGCTTCTTTGCTTTGCTTTCTGGCTTCTTTTTTTTTTTTTTTTTTTTTTTTTCATCAAACTTCACCGTGAGAAATGTGATCTGGTTCTGGTGATAAACTGTGAACTTCTTGCTGTTTATCTGGTTGCAGAAATATTGATAAACCAAAGTGGGAGAAGTTATACCTTGGTGCTTCAAACACTCACTTGACTTTTAAGTGATAATTCCTTGAGAAGATATGGATGGTACCTAAAAGGATTCAACTAGGAAATGCCTGTATTACATTTATCCTTTATTTTATCTTTTTATGTGTTATATTTATTCTTTATTAAGCTACTATTAAGCTGCTACATAGCTTCCATTACCCTACTCCACAGGCTAAAGGACTGTTTTTAGTTTAACATCGTATTTTGGGGTTTTTTTTTCCTTTTTTTTAATTTGCTTTTTAATTTTGAAATGGACATGAGAAGGAATATTCATGAATCTAGAACAAAGCTGAAGTATGAATTATTCAGAAGCAATAGCTTGAAAGAGAAGTTCCTGCTTTGCAGGGCAAGGTGTCCACTCAGCTGACCCCTGAAGGAAAAGCATTTCATGTAGGTGGGAAGAGCCATGTTTTGGCTCAGTCCTGCACAATTCCTTCTCTGCAGTTGGCACCTATCCATCAGTTTTCTGAGGTGGTTCCGTTCCAAGCTGCTTTCCCTTAGACCCAGAGCAGTTGGATCCATTGGCAAGGAAGGATCCACACATTTACTCCTATCGGCAGTCAGACTGCAGGAGAACCTAAAGCGAGCTCAGTTTGCCAGCTCTCCTTGCCAAATCTCCTCTTTTTCGTGGTTAGGTGTGGTACATTTAAAACTGCAAACGTTTTAAATGGTTAATTCAGGAAGTTGTTGGTTTCTGGAGCAGTTGAATCTCAATCTGCCTTTATTTTCTTTCCCTTATTTGCAGCGAGATCTGGATTTTTTTTTTTATTCAAACATGGTAAAAAGAGGTTTGCCAGCCTTTGGCTTGCTCTGCCTGTAGAGTCTCGTGTGCTGTGATTCAGTTGCATCCAAGCTTCAGGAAATTATTTGGGATTTAATTTGTTTCTAATTATTCCTGTCTCAGCTGAATAGGTGCTGTCCAATTTTTGGGGCTGATGCTCTTGTAGGGGATGGTATTTACACTCCACGCTGGAATTAGACCATGATGGAGCACAGTTTTGTCCCCTGGCATAATTAAATATTTCAAGTGTGGCTTCCAGAGAAAACAGAGCCCTCCTCATTAGGAGGGCTGCATGTTTCTCTCTGTACAAATAATTTTGGTGAAGAGAGAAGTGACTTTTATGTTTCGGATAATCAGAGTCCGCCCCTGCCCTCAGCTGAACCGAAACGTTTGGTGCGAGATAATCTGTGCTGTGGGCTGGGGACTGTGAGATCAGTGTGGATTCCTGGGCAATTCCCAGCCACAGGTTATTTGGTGGACAGGGCAGTGGTGCCACTCCAGCCACAGAACGAGAAACAGCGCTAGAAATGCTTTAAAAATCGGCTGTGTCTCTACACGCTCGGGTTGTTTGTGGAGTAAATTAGAAATGAACCTCGGGAGCGAGGCTTTGGACAGTCCCTTTACCGCTGAAAGATGAGCAAATTGGCCCATTTTTGTCAGGCCTTAATTTTTCATTAGCAATGTAGGTGGCTCAGATGAGGGAAGGGGAACTGCAGATTCCCTGCCACGACACGTCTGCGGTGCCAGGGTGGGTTTTACTGAAAAGGGCAAATAGTTGTGGCCAAGAGATTTGCAGCTCAGGCAACAGAGGCAGAGAGCAGTTTTTCTAATTAATTTAAGCATAGATGCAAGATGAACTGATAGGCAATCTGGAATTGCTTTGGAAGTGGGAAAGCCAGTGGAAAGCAATGATAAAATGCTCTCGTGGGAGCAGTTTACAAACAAACTTTTCACTTGCTTTTTCCCCCTCTAACTGCAGCCCTACAGGGGTCACCAGACTGCTGGTAAATCCAAGGTAATGGACTAAGTTCAACAAGCACAGTTCACAGGAGATTTACAACCTTGGGCTGGTTTGTAACTTGAATTAGTGATTTTGAATTAATAACTCAGCAAAGTCCAAATGGACAGCTTTGATAAGCTATTGATTATCTGCTAGTGCATGATGAGGAACCATAAAAGGTGTTCAGAGTCTGCTGTTGTGATTTTCCCTCTCTTTTCCCTTTCTCTGATTGATTGTCTGTCTCCCACATGCAATCTCTTGATAGGAAGAGCCTTTTTTTTTTTTAAAGGAAATGTCGCTGCAAAGTAGCGAAGCACGAAAAGGTTAAAATTACAAAGATGTGTGGCTACAGGTAATTAAATTTTATGTATTTGGGAGGATACCAAGGCGACTAATTAAAATGAACTGTCAGTAAAACTGTCAGTAACTTTAATATGTAAATGCATGAACCTGAGTCTTGTTTTCCATAATCTCCCTTGGCAGCCAGGAAAACACCTCCCTGATACATTGATCAGGCAGGACAGTCGCTGTTCAGAGTGTAGGATTAACGTGTGACTTTAAATACAGATGTATTTCAGAGAGAGGAGAGGGTAAGCTGGATGTTTTGCCCTTCAAAAGCCACCAAAACCATGATTTTAACTTCCAAAGTGTTTCAGTTATCAATGGGGCTGGTTGGGAGAATTATAGCAAGGTCCCAGAATTAGGGAATATAGTCTGGAAAGTACTTTCCTACTGGTGATTTGAACCCTGTTGTGGTTCAGAAGTAGAGTTTCTGTCTAGTTTAAAAAAAAAAAAAAAATAGAACTAATCTTTCTTAAAATGCACAAGTGGAGGTTTGAAGGGAAAAAGGATCAAACTGGCCTGAAAACGGAGATTTGGATGTTGGTGAAAAATGAATTTAGGAACAGAAAAATATGGTTTTGCAGATCAGGTTTGAGGTTGTGTTTGGGGTGAGAGAAATAGCTTTTGTTAGTTAGGATACACCCTGCTGGCACAGGAGGAGCTCACAGGGACTCAGCCTGGGCTGGGTATTTGGCTGATGGGGAAAACAGGCACATTTTCTGAGTATTTATCAAGCTCTGAAGTGAAATTTTGGAGAGCTGATCTAAAATGTGATCAACTATCAGGAGTAAGAGAGGAATAAACTGGTAAAAACAAACTGATTTGAAACTGCTGTCTGTGACGTCAGGTCTGAAGGGATTGAGCCTCTCCTTCCTCAGAACCTGGGGCCTGAGGAGAGAGGGAAGAGTTCCTGGGAAAGCACCACCTCTGTCTCGTCCTGAGCTCGGGTGTGCACCTTGAATGAACAACCTGTGGGATTTCACTGCTCTCTGGGCTAATTGCCATGACAGAAAGCCACTTTCCCCGGTGTGCACTCCTGTTTTCCCTGCCCTGGAGCCGTGTGAAGTGGAGCTGTTGTCAGAGGGGAAGCATGTGCAGCAATTTATTTGATCCTTAAATGCCGCTGAGAAGCGTTTGAAGGTTTCAAATGTTGACATTTAGACAAAATACTCTCGCAAGCGCTGCTTTATTGGCCAATTTCGCTTCAGAAGAATTCTCATCCCTGTCATATCCCTGATCCTTGCAGAGATAATTATTGCAGTGCCTGGGTTATGCTGGTAAACTGGAGCTGATCATTAGGGGTCAGGAAGGATTCTTTCTCCTTTCAGCTTGTTTTCACAGCGCAGAGTAGTAGTTCTTCAATCCATCAGTGGTGATCTGCAGAGCTTTAATTGAGGAATATTTGCAGGAAATGGGAGAGGGAAGCACCAGAGGGAATTTTGGCTCCGGGGTGGAAGTGTTGAAGAACCTTGGAGGCACTAAAGTGTTCCTGGATTTTTTGGTTGTCCCTGGCCTCCAGAGGCCGATCTGGAGGTCTCTTTGGTCTGTGCAGTCTGTGGTTCAGATGTCCCCTTGGTGTTGTCTCATTCCCAGGGTCCTTGAGGGGCTTTCCCAGCTGTGCTGTCCGTGCTGGGATCATGCAGGGAGGGAGCAGCCAGAGGAGCCTGGCTGGCTCAGCCCAGCAGCTCAGTTTTTCCCCAGTGCCCTGAACCCCTGCCAAAAACATGGAGAAGCCAGAGAAAGTGTGTTGTCCTGTGCCTGAGACCATTTCCCTGCTTCCAGCCATGGGCTGTGAGATGGAGTGCTGGGAAGGGGCATCATCAGAGTATCAGGGAATGGTTTGGGTTGGAAGGGACCTCAAAAATCAACTGACTCCACCCCCTGCCATATCAGGGACACCTTCCACCAGCCCAGGCTGCTCCAAGCCCCGTCCAGCCTGGCCTGGGACACTTCCAGGGATCCAGGGGCAGCCACAGCTGCTCTGGGCAACCTGTGCCAGGACCTCACTGCCCTCCCAGGGAAGGATTTTTCCCTAATGTCCCAACAAACCGACTCTGTTTCAGTTTGAAAGTCAGCATTTCCGGGACAGTTTTGTTTGTCTCTGCTCCATGCTTTTGGTAGTGCTTCTGTAGAAACCTTCCCTTAAATCCCAGGGCTCCTTCCAGCAGAGAACAAGGAATTTCAGGGTGAGCTGGAACGCCCTCTCCTGAATGGAGACCCTGTGGTTAATCTGCCCTTGGCTCTGCATCAGTAACACCCCAGGCAGTACAACAGGCCTTGGGTTCCAGGCAGCTCTTATGGCTGGATGGGCAGGAGTGTGCCTGCTAAATAATTCCTGCTTTTTGTCCTGGGAGGGTGTTGGGGTTTAGGAAGAAAAGCCTTTAAATGTAAAACTTCACTGCACCCTAAAAAGATGTGAGGAGGAGCTTATGGATGAAGGGTGTGAGCGTTGCAGGGGGTGTGTCCACCCGCACACACATGTTACATCTGCACAACTGCCCCAAATTTGTTAAAAATACACCCAAAATACATCTAAAAAATTATTTTTTCCCTGTAACCTTAAATCTAAAAGTGGCATTGATGCCACTGTTAATGTTACCATTAAAGCAACGTAATAAAATGGTTATAATAGTGGTGAGACAGAATTTTTAGCTGGCTCTGACCCCAGAGTTTCATAAGAAAGGTCCCACCAGTGGTACTGGTTAGATTTTCCCAAAGGGTCTTTCTCATATTTTGTAATTTTCCTCAGGCTGGAAGGTGCTGTGGAATCATACCTCTGATTGTAACTTGTTGTGCCTTTCCTAGGGTATTACCTTGGGGTTTATTTTTCTAAAGGCATAAAGAAGCCATCAGCCTCTTAGGAAAAGAAATATGTTATATATAGCTATTGATAGATATGATATTGAGAATCATCCGTCTTGAGAAATACGAGGAAACAAGATGGGGTTAACACTTCATAGTTTGGGTTTTTTTTATTGCAATGAAATTACTCTTAGAAACGAAAATACAAGTGATTCTGTAAGACAGCAGGGTAGTGCCAGGCTGAACTTTAAATATTTCCTAATTTTTTTGCGGGTCTGTGTCAAGCAGAAGCAGGTGTTTGTGTCAAGCAGAAGCAGGTGTTTGTGTCAAGCAGAAGCAGGTGTTTGTCCGAGGTTTTACACCTTGCTCCCCTGCAGCTCAGAAATCGGGATAGTGGGAAGGATAATCGAGGGAACAGCCTTGGTGGTTTGTGCAGGGAAAAACTGGACCGTCAGAAAGGAAATGTTGATTGTTCTCTGATGACAGCCATCACCCTGGAAGGAGCAGAACCTCTGGACTGAGCTCTCCCTGTGCGTGGATTGCTGTGGAGGTGGCTCTGTGTGCCCGGGCAGGGGGCCCATCGCATCATGCATTTCGTTCAGTCTCCAGCACAGAGCCCTGCTGGGGACGCTTCTTATCGAGCGTGTCAGATACAGAAAAAGCAATTTAGTAAGCACTGTGATCAGCTCCTGATGAAATTCAATTCTTTTTCGGATCTGTTGTTCCTGAGAGACGTCGTTGATAAAAATAGTCTGGTTTCCTCTGTGCTCGGGTTCATTATGCTCTCTTGCTGCTCTTTCAAAACATTTTTATCCCCCTCCTCAAAGGTGGCTTTTTTTTTTTTTTTCCACAAATAAATGAAAGGAATTGCGGTTTTTGACAGTTTACTCTGTTAACAACCCAATCTGTCAGGATATTTGAATTTTACAGTTTTCATTTAAATAAACTGCATAAACATTGGGCACGACAGCAAACTGAGACTGCAGCAGCCAGGCATTGTATTGAACAACCAAAGGAGGTGCTAAAAGCTGTTGGACAATGACAGGGCTGAATTCAGAAAGTAGATGCCTTTTGATAATCAATCTCGTGCCTTAATTTTTCCCATCAGTCCCTAAAACACTTTCCTGCACCCCCAGAGAAGACAAGAGAGGTCGGGTCCCACATCCCAGCTGCATAAATGACCTGCTTTTGTCTGTGCTTTTTATCTGTGGCTTCTGGAAAGGAAGGGGAACTTCTTCAAAATGAAAAAAAGAGAAAAATTAGATTTAATTTAAACTTGCAGATCAGCCCTTGGGAACAGCCCAGCAAGGACAGGGAGCTGTGAGAGAGTCCAGAGGAGGCACCAAGAGGATCAGAGATGGAGCAGCTCTGCTGGGAGCAAAGGCTGGGAGAGCTGGGATTGTTCAGATGGAGAGGAGAAGCTTTGGGGTGAATTAATTATGGCCTTGCAGGACCTGAAGGGGCCAAGAGGAAAGATGGAGAGAGACCATTGACAAGGGATGGAGGGACAGGACACAGGGAATGGCTTCCCACTGCCAGAGGGCAGGGTTAGATGGGATAGTGGGAAGGAATTCCTGGCTGTGAGGGTGGGCAGGCCCTGGCACAGGGTGCCCAGAGAAGCTGTGGCTGCCCCTGGATCCCTGGGAGTGTCCAAGGCCAGGCTGGACGGGGCTGGGAGCAGCCTGGGCTGGTGGAAGGTGTCCCTGCCCATGGCAGGGGGTGGGATGATCCTTAAGGTCCCTTCCAACCCAAACCATTGTGGGATTCTGTAATTCTGTCCCTAAACATTTCAGCAGATGGAGACTGATCTTGGAGCATGGTATCTTCTAGCTCGTGAGTGGCCCAGTCCAGTATTGGAAAAACAACTCATATGGAATGGAAATGTAATGGATTTCCCTTTTTATTCTTAGTTTTCTTGTACTTCATTTTCATACAGAACTTCTTTGAGTTCAGCTGAGTGCTTTGGTTCTGAGCAGCCATGTCCCAGTTATATATGGAACAATTCTCATTTTTGTCTTGTTTTGGCATTGTTTCAGCTGCCCCTGATACATTTTAATCATAGAATCCCAGAATGACTTGGGTTGGGAGGGGCCTCAAAGCTCATCTCATTCCAGTATCCCAGGCTGCTCCAAGCCCCGTCCAACCTGGCCTTGGACACTTCCAGGGATCCAGGGGCAACCACAGCTTCTCTGGGAAATGGTGAGTTTAAAACCAGCCTTAGCAAATGGGACTGGTTTTGTTGTGTGTTTTTAACTCTGATGGAGGTTTTTCTGAAAGGGATTCAGTGATCTATAAATTTTAAAATAGCATTTCAGTCTTGGTCAGTTTTATGCACAACCTTCTCTCTTGACATTTAACTTTCATGCAGTGCTAAAGCATTTTAAAAATTCAAACAGATGTCAAATATATCTTGTCTCTTTCTTTCTGCCTATTTTGAGCTCACCCTCCTCATTATGCTTTTAAGAGTTTAATTCCTCAAAGAGCCCAAAGCGGAAAGGGAAAACTGCCTCACCTCCATTCCTGGCTTGGGCTCCTCTTCCTGGCTCCCCCCTTTCCCCTCTAGTTTTATCTTCAGGCATCACTAAAGCTCTCACACATCCCTTCCACCTCTCAGCAGGTGGATTTCTGAAGGCTGTGCCAAAAGCTGGCCAAGTGTGGGCTTGTCTCATTCCCAGTCCTGTGCTACATTTCCAGTTCCCTCTTGCAGAACACGGAGAGTTGGAGCTTTCCAAAGGAGAGGCTGCCAGAACTAGTTGTAGGTGGGGAAAAAAAGGCATCTGGTTCTTCACAGAGATCATTAAACATTTCTGCCATGGCAGTAAACATTCCAAGGGGGTGGAGGACCGGGGCACACAGGCTCATGGGTGGCTGCATTTCTAGTTGGTTAAGCAGCCAAGGTCACTGGGAATGGCAGCTCTGGGGTTACTCCTGGAGACTGGATTGACAGACAAAGCTTTCAGTGCTTTTTCTGGCAACCCCTGGGATCAGTCCAGGCTGGGGAGGAGCAGATGGAGCAGCCCTGGGGAGAAGAACCTGGGGGTGCTGGTGGGGCAGAGGCTGGACCTGCCCTGGCCCAGAACCCCCCATGCCCTGGGCTGATTCCCCAGCATGGGCAGCAGGACAGGGGGGGATTGTGCTGGGAGGAAAGGCTGGGAGAGCTGGGATTGTTCAGATGGAGAGGAGAAGCTTTGGGGTGAACTAATGATGGCCTTCCAGGACCTGAAGGGGCTGAGAGGAAAGATGGAGAGAGAGTATTTTCGAAGGGATGGAGTGCCAGGACAAGGGGCAATGGCTTCCCACTGCCAGAGGGCAGGGATAGATGGGATATTGGGAAGGAATCCTTCCCTGTGAAGGTGGGCAGGCCCTGGCACAGGGTGCCCAGAGAAGCTGTGCCTGCCCCTGGATCCCTGGGAGTGTCCAAGGCCAGGTTGGACGGGGCTTGGAGCAGCCTGGGCTGGTGGAAGGTGTCCCTGACATGGCAGGGGGGTGGAGTCAGTTGATTTTTGAGGTCCCTTCCAACCCAAACCATTGTGTGATACTTTCCTCAAAGATGTATCACTAAGATGTTTCCCAGAGAAAGGAGGTTGCTTTAGAAATGTGTGTGTTGCCTTCTTAATTTTGGTTTAAAAAGGGCCCGGAGCTGTAAGTATCCCCTTAATTATGAGGGCCTTTTCTCCTCGAGTTTCAGCCACTGTCCCTTCCAGTGAGATGTTTTTGTGCTAAACCTGCAGATCTGCCTACCGGCTTTCTAATTTCTCTGTTTCAAATCTGATTTTTCATTTCAGGCCCGTGTGAATCCCATCAGTGTCACTCCACCCATCCAAGCCATAGATCAGGACCGAAACATCCAGCCTCCTTCCGACCGGCCGGGCATCCTCTATTCCATCCTAGTTGGTTGGTGTCTGCTCCTCTTCCTATCCCTCACTGTCAGTCTCTTTTGTTATGCCCAGCCACACCAAGATGGCCTGGGAGAGTGGAAACCTAACAGAAATTCCCCGTTGTTGGTTAGTGGGATGTTTGAAATCGTTGTTCTGCCTGTTTGTGTTCAGCTGCCAGGGAGAGGTTTATTTCAGCTGGCTGTTTGTTATTATTTATTCAGACTGAATCCAGAATTGTCTGCTTTAGCGAGTGGAGCAACACAGCAAGCGACAGGAGAGAGACTTTGAGTGCTCATAGCTCTGCTGAGGCGTGTTTTGCATCCACAGGCCCCATAAAAGAGGCTCAAGGAAGGCAGTTAGGGCAGGTTCCATCCCAAAAGGCTCCTGCATCCCCTCCAGTTGTGCTGCCTGTCAGCTCGTGTGCTTCCCCTTGGAGTTTACTGTTTCCTTGGATGTTTATGCTGTTTTCTGGCCATGTCTTGTGTTTTCCTGCTCCTTCCCCGTGCCTGGCAGCTGTTCCCAGTCTCTCTGCCTGTAGGGTGTGATAAGGGAAGGCCTGAGGGTGGTTGGCAGCTGCAGTGCTCCTCCTGCCCTGCCCTTCCCCAGGCCCCCACGCTGCCTTTGGAGGCACCTCTGTGGGGTGTGAAAAGGGGGTGTTCTGGGGAATCCCCAATTTGTAGTGTTTCCTGAGTCAATCTGCAGCTCCTTGGCTTTTCTCACCCACACACAGGTGGGAGTCAAGAGTTTCACGAGCACCTCGTGCACCTTTGCTTGTCATAAAATCAGTGATGCTTCTGTGTCACAGAACCAGAGCTGAGCTCAGCCTCCTCCTGCAGCAGAGCTGGGGTTTTTTGGGAAGCCCTGGAGCCAGCTGGGTTCCTTTGGGCTGCAGCTGGATCCAGATTTGGCAGATCTCTCCCAGCAAAGCTGCTCTGGGAGGAGGTTGGGAGCCCTTTGCAGAGTAAATGCTGGGTGGGTTCATGTCTGCAGATGGACTTGCCTTATTTAGACTTGGCTAAAGCTCTGCTGGGACAGTCCTGCCCCAGTGCCACGTTTAGGCCACTTTAAAGTCCTTTGCAGAATTTCTTTTTTTCCTTCTTTCCATTTTACCTTCTTTTTTTTTCCTTTTCTTTCTTTTTTTCCTTCCCCTCTCTTATTTTCTTCTGTTCTCTTGTTCTGGTTTTTTGGTGTGTTTTTTTTTGGTTGTTTTATTTGTTTGTTTGTTTGATTTGTTGTTGTTTCTTTTTTGGTCGTTTTTGTTTGGGGTTTTTGTTTGTTTGTTTTTTGTTTTGGTTTGGGGTTTTTTGTGGGGTTTTTTGGGGTTTTTTTTAACCTTTTTATTTTTTCCCCCTTAGTCTTCCAAAGTCTTTCTTCTTAGATTTTTAAGCTTGCCTTCCTCTTTGCCAGGATTGCAGGGCTATTTATATTTTAGCCTCAGAAAATATTAAGTAGTTTCACAGGAAAGAGGCCTTGCAGATATTTCTCGTTATGTGGATTTTCCCCCCTTGCTTTAGTTCTAAGTGTACTTCTTAATATCTTTGGACTTCTTTTTTTTTTTTTTTTTAAACACTGGAAGGTTTGAACTGTGTCCATAGAATGAGGGATTTGGTTACTTACTGACCGTGATTTTGAAGTGTATTTGGTTTGACTGTTCTCTTTGGTTCTTCTTTTCATCCTCCCCTTCACACCTGCACAAATCCTGGCCTGTGCTTTGGGCACTGTGGATTTCCGATGTTTAACGTTTGGAAAGGTGATAATTGGATTTATTATTATTTATAATGCACTAATTTTTGCCATCCTTGGTTGTCAGGAATGTTAATTAATTTATTTGGGCCTTGCAGAAGACCCACATATGGTGCCTGGACGTACCCAAGTGTGAAGTAAACCAACCTCCCCTTATTTTCATTAGCAATACCATTTTTACTAATAAATGTTACTATTTTTACCAGTAAATTACTAGTAAAATATTGGTTTTATGAGTAATTTTAAGCCTTTTTTAATGCTCCAGGGCTGGTCCTTGAGAAGAGCCAAATTTTCCTTTAAATTGTCACCTTCTGACCCTGGAACTGTGTCTTTGATTTCTGCTGCCAGTTTGCACTACTGAGTGGTTTATTTGATTGATATTTTAACTAAAGAGCCCCAAACCCCCCACAGCATTTCTGGGGGGTTCCTCTCCATCCCTGTGAGCTCCCTGATGCCTTTGGAAGCACCAATTCCCACAAAAACCCTCCTCTGGCACCAAGAAAAGCGAATTTTCTCCTTCAGGGAACCTTCTGTTTTCTACTTTGACATTTAGTCCTTAATATCTTGATTTTTTTTTTTTTTTTGAGCCTCAGCATCAGCCCTGGTGAAACCTCTCAGACCACAGCAATCTGTCACCTGCCAAAAAAACTGGGAGCTCCTGCTGGGTGCCTGGTGCTCTTAAAGAATTAGATGAATTCATTAGGAGTTGAATTTAAAAGGCAGGACTTGGAACTTGAAGCTCTGCTGGTGGTGGAACAGAAAGAATAATCCACAGTTAGTTCTTCTGATACTTTCTGGGTCAATGAAATAGGTGTATATCAAGATAGTCAGGGAAAATATATATATGTATACACGTTACATATATAATTTATATATCTGGCAGTTGGTTGTCATTTGAGGAGCTGCAAATGAAATTATTGCCCGTGAAGTGTGGACAGTGATCCATCTCCTGAGGCAGTTTCTGGCTGTCTAAGAGCAGTTTCCAACCATTCCCCTTGCAAGGTGAACAAAAACCAGCACCATTTATCAGGACAGTGGTCTTTCCCTGGGCCACATCTTCTGCCCTGTTATGCTTCCATCCTGGATCCAGGATTTGGCATGGAAAGGTTTGTCCTGCTCCCATGGCTCAGGCCATTTCCTGGGATGTTCATCCCACAAGCCAGGAGTTCTTTCTGCCCCTCAGCTGCTGCACAGGACTATTCCCAGACCGAAAATCCTCCACCTCTGAGGCTTTTAATCGGTGTTTTGGTTTCCTGGGATGCTCTCCCAACCCTGCCAAGCTGGGAGGTGCCAGAGTTTATGCTGTGTGTCAACACTGGGGCTCTCTGAGCCCTTTGGTGCCGTTGCTTTGAGTGTCACATGGCTGTAAATCCCAGGAGCTGATTCTTCCCTCCTCCCGTGTGTGTCTGGCTCCAGCAGCAGCCCTCTGGAAGGTTTTTGGGCTGCAGGTGCCAGGCCCAGCGGGGTCAGGGCTGTGCCAGCCTCGCAGGGCCCTTGCTCAGTGTCCATGACATCCCCCATCTGTTGGGGCTCCGATGTTTTGGAGACTGTCCTGGAAATCCCCAGCCATGAAGATGCTGTTTCCAGCTGGCAGTAAATGGAAGCTGTTTCATCTGGTGCTTCCTCCCTGATGAGAAACTTTGTTTCTTAGAAGGGTTTCTAAAATAACCCGTGTATTGTTACATTATACAATTATCATTTATGCTATGACTCATATATATATATTACTTATTTGCTGTTATTAATGCTCCTGTTGTTCTCAAGCACTTGGGGCTTCCCATTGGAGAAGAATCTTTGTGGTCAGGGACAGCAGGGCCAGCATGATAATATTAAACACATAACTTAGTGGTATTCTAAGCTCCTTGTACACAAGATGCAGTATTTTATCCTCACAGTAACAGGATTAGGGTTTGTTCCTTTGATGACTAGTGAGTAAAATAAATACATCGTTGAACTAAACCTTTCAGATTTATTCAAACCTCATTGTCTTTCTTGCAGGTACCCCTGAGGATTTTCCACAGTATTTCCACATGAATCTCACAACAGCTGAACTGACACTCCTCAAGCCAATAAACAGGGATTTACACCAGAAGTTTGACTTGGTTATTAAGGTAATTTTGGCTGAATTCATCTTCCTGTATTCTTTTGAGAACAAAAAGCCCTGAAGAAAATGTGGGGTGGGCTTGCTTGTCTTTCCTGCAGTGTTCTCTTTTCATTTTTAGCCTGTCAGGCATCATTTAACGCCATCAAGGGGAGCAAGGGTGTGAAGCATTTGAGAAAAGGGAATGAATGATGGCAGAGTCCCAACAGTTCACGTTATATTGTATTAACAACCTAAGTGTCACTCGTCTGTCTGCTTTTTGTGGCTCCTGAGAATGCATTTGGTTTCTGTTTCACGTTACTGCTTTCTTTGCTAATTTGAGGATTAAAAGCAAAAGAATGGGAGGTGACAATATCAATATTTGGCTGGTTAAATGCACTAAGCTGCTAATCTTACTTTGAGCAAAACTGTCCTAAGCAGAAAGCTGAGCTGTAGGTGGGGTTTGCGCCAGGCTGCGAAAATCAGCGCAGTGAAGATGATGATGCCAGTGAGGACAGAGCAGAGTCACACTTGGTCCCACCGACCCCTGCAGCTCCAGGCTGGGGCAGAGGGGCTGGAAAGCTGGGAAAGGCCCTGGGGGTGTATTTATCAGGGCATTCCATTCAAACTGCAGCGTGTTTAAACCCAGGGATGTCATAAAGCTCCTGCTGTTTCTTCGTGGTATTTCATTTATTTCTAAATACAAGGGTTCAGCTCATACAGATAGTTTGGATTAGGAGTTTGGATTACAGACCATCTAGTTCCCAGCCCCTGCCATAGGCAGGGATGCCACCCACTCAGTGTCACCCACCATCCAAATGCAGGGGCAATAAGTTTATTAATATACAGGTCCTTTCTGTACCTCCTGAGGCCCCTGCCTGTGAATGCAGGAGGGCAGGAGGTCAAACAAAATTGCAGCTCAAAATAGTGTTGAAAACTTGACACCTTTTTAAATACTGTGTTGATTTCCTCCCTTGGTTGATTTTGAATGCAGCAAAGTACAAAGCTCGTGCATGCTTAGAGTGGAATCGTTGGATTCTTTGATAAAAGTCTATTTTGGGCCTTACTTCCCGTTCTGGAGTTCTGCTGTCACTGGGACAGATGTGGAAATTTGGGTGAATTGACGTCCAAACAAACGGAGAGGAACTTTTTCCAAGTGGTACAACAGGGGGGAATGGCTTCCCACTGCCAGAGGGCAGGATATTGGGAAGGAATCCTTCCCTGGGAGGGTGGGCAGGCCCTGGCACAGGGTGCCCAGAGAAGCTGTGGCTGCCCCTGGAGCCCTGGAAGTGTCCAAGGCCAGGTTGGAGCAGCCTGGGCTGGTGGGAGGTGTCCCTGGCCATGGCAGGGGGGCAGAACTGGATGAGCTTTAAGGTCCCTTGGCTGGTACCAAACCAAACCTCCAGATTCTTGTGTCACTCATTCTCGAGTTCTCATTTCTCGCCATTGTTGGATCCGATTCTGTCTTATCTGTGTGATGTTTTTGCAGCACTCACAAAATGACTGTTTTTGCAGCACTCACAAAATTTAATCCTTAAAATATTCCCTCTGATATGAGGAGATCAATTTTTTTTTTTTAATTTTTTTTTCCCCCGTTAAGTTGTTATGGAAAAGAGTGAAATGGAAAAGGTGTTAAAGTCAATACATGAATATTTGAATGCAGGAAGGAAGATGGACAGGAAATGCCTGTGCTCACCTCTGGTGCAAAAATTGGACTGCTGATAAATTTTGAATTCTCAAATAGGGAGACAATGGAAAAAAACTAAATATCTTAGTAAGAAATGCTGGTTTTCTGCCTCTGTGCTATCTCCAGAATATAACAGATGATAAGGCAAGGAGAAAAACTATTCTGTCCTCCTCTGACACTTCCATTCCCTTCAAGCAATGTGGGCTTTTTACAAAAGAACACGTGGATTTTTCTGGGTTGAAATTTCCATGGTGCATCAGCAAGGCTGCCACAATATGGGGATTTAGAACCTTTAAACTGAAAGGGCTTCCAGTGTTAATAATATTGTAATTAAAATTAGATACACATGGCCACTGCACTGTGGACATGAGACTGTGTTCTACAAAGTATTAGTGAGATTTTATTTATTTTTAAAGCATGTGTATCATGAAACCAAAAGGAGAATTAATCAAATGTTGATGCATTTGGATCCTTTCTTCTTGGAACTTGGGTTATTTATCAATCAGGGGAAATGTAAGCTGGCAGTTCTGTTATAATCAATTTGCACAGAGGATGGGCTGCTGAAGGCTGGATGTGCTTGCACAGCCAGTGAAACCTCATTCCTGCAATTGCTGCACTCCAGGGAATTTACCACATCTGGAAGGAACCAGACTTTGCTGAACTTGCTGCACATCTGGTGAGAGGGTGGAGGAGTGTTTTGTTGATCTCATGGGGGCACCTGTGTACAGGGGAAATTAAGCTGGTAATGTAGTTTTAGAGTAGGTTTGCATACAGCCTGTGTGGTATTAAACCACTGTCCACTGTGTTTAATTGCAGTTGGGAAATGAAAAGGATTTCTGTAAATTGGGCAACCTGTGGGGAATGAATGGCCTGTCCTGCCCCCTGCTCAGGATGGGGAGGGAATATTTGGGAACTCTGCAGCCTCTCTGGGCAACCCGGTGAAGGTGCCCCACTGCTCTCCCCGTGCCCACCAAGCCTTTCACCTCACTGCAGGGACCTGCCAGGGTGGAGGAGCATGAACTGCCCTCATAACCCACGGGAGGGATGAGTCCCAGCCTCCTCCTGGTCCTTCATACCCTTGGGAATGGCTCCCAGAATGATCTGCTCCCCCAGCGCTGAGGGGGGAGGTTCTGGACTTCCCCGGATCCCCCTTCTTGCCTTTCTTGAAGATACAAGTGATGTTTCTTTTGTTCTAGACCTCAGGAACCTTTCAAGTGCCGCAGAGAGGGGGTCTGGCAGTGACATCAGCCACCCCCCCTCCCTTAGCACGTGTGAGTGCATCCCATTTAGGTTGGAAAAACCCTCGGAGATCCCCAATTCCAGCCGTTCCCCAGCACTGCCAAGCCCACCACTGACCCATGTCCCCAGGGGGAACATCCACACGTCCTTTGAACGTGTAGATTTTTCCCAGTGCCTCAGAAACTTCATATTTGCAGTGTTTGGTTGGTTTCTGCAAGGCTGTCAACCTTCAGCTCTTCACACCCTGTTTTGATCTCTTGGCTCTGTGCATCTGGTGACCCGAGTTATCTTTGCTCAGGGTGGCTCCAGTTTTCCCCTCTTCCCACGTATCTTAACGAATGTCTTTTCTTGCACTTAAGAATTCTTTGCTTTTTTCTAAGTTTTTGGGTTTCAACTCACAGTGACAGATGAGAAAAAGAATAAAAGAAGTGTATTTTCATTAAATACTCGCTCAGTCCACTTCCTGAGGAGGCTGCTATCTCCCACATAATTAGTCTGGTTGAATTGCTGTGCATCTCCTGTAGGTATTAAGTACAATTACTGGTCTTTTAAATTAGCTATTCAAATGTTCATCCCTCAGGTGAACTCAGCATTCAGCTAATTCTCTTCGAGACCTCCCTGCTTCTATCCTGTGTTTAATCTAGTAATGAGAGCCGATGTAGAATTGAAAATCTGAGTGCAGGGACAGGTTTTGTCTTTGTGAATAAGGAGAGGGGGGACAAAAGGGTGCAGAAAACCCAAACCTTCACACGTCCATTACTAAAATGTTGCCTGATATCAGTCTTCAGAGTTGTCACAGACATATGGAAATGGCAAGTTTTCCCCACCTTTAGCAGCAAGGTAGAAGACTTTCCTGCCTCTAGAGTGTTGTCACAGATAGACATTAGAAAAAACCAGTGATTGTGAGATAAGATTGACCCTAAATTGTGTGTCAGCACTCCCAGAGCAGTGAAACCATTAAAATCAATAATGGCTTTGTTCTGTAATGTCTCTCATTGACAGAAATGGCTGTATTTGCTTCCTGCAGTAAACAGGCGTCTCTGTTCATGTAAAACTCAGACATCCATCACTGAAAACTTGGCATAACAGCTTCATAGCTGGTGTTTTTCTTGAAGGGAAGGGAAGAAGAGAGGCTTGGATTCTTTGGAAAGGTGGTCTCTGTAACTGTGACTGTTCACTGCACCACAGCCTTGCTGATCCTCAAGTCACCTGATACGTGACCAAAAAAAAATGGCTGTTTTGGGGTTTGGGGTTTTTTTAAGCACAGTGTCTAGACACATTATGTGCCAATTTAATTTCCCTGCCACATCACAAGCTTCACTGACAGTAAAGTCAAATTTCTTCTGAGTTCCAAAGGTACTCTGTGCTTCTTGTCCTCAAGCCATTTTTTAATCCATATCAGTGGTTCTTTCCTTGTGCTGTACTTTGTGACCTTGGGAATTAATCCAGTGTGTGACATATAATCCTAAATCTTAGCCTAAATCTAGATAAATTGTGTCCCTTGTTTCACCCAGAGCTCCCAGTTCAGGTCAGTCTTTCAAACTTTGTCAGCTTTGTCAGCCCTGACCTTCCCTCTCTGTGTCTGTGCTGGCTGCTCCTCAGTTTAATTACCCTGATCCAAATACTGCAGCACAGAATTACAGAATGGCTTAGTTTGGAAGGGCCCTCAAAGACCATCCCATCCCACCCCCTGCCGTGGGCAGGACACCTTCCACTAGCCCAGGTCGCTCCAAGGGCCATCCAGCCTGGCCTGGGACACTTCCAGGGAGAAGCCCAAATGAAAATCCCACTCCTGTGACACTGGGGGGTGGATTTTGGGGCAGAGGGAGGGAGTCCTGTCCAGGGATCTGTAGGAAGCACTGTGCACCCACATGTGCTGTCAGCATCTTCGGGGCTCAGCTCTCTTGCTGGTGCCTTGGGTCCTGTTGCACAGCCAGCAGTCTCCAGTTCTCCTTTGTCCTTCAGAGATTTTTCCAAAACTCTCAGTGCTGAGAGTTTGAGGAGCTGTGTTTGCTCACGGGCTGCGGAGCTTCGGGTTTCTTGTGGCCACGCAAAAGTTTGCTGTGATGGAAAGGCTTTCTGTTCTTCTCTCCTCCTAATTTGTAGTTGTTTGTTTGTTCTTCACAAAAGGGGAATCTGTCCAGGGCTATCCACTTCTTTACCTGGGTTTTGATTGCTAACTCCAGGCCATCCCCGCTCAGTCTCTGTTTGCAGCTGAACTTGGCTGAGAGCCCTTGACAAGCGAGGTGTTTTTCAGGCTGAACAAGACAACGGCCACCCCCTCCCCGCCTTTGCCAACCTGCACATCGAGGTGCTGGATGAGAACAACCAGAAGCCTTATTTCACCAGATCCACGTACGAGGGCTTCATCCTGGAATCCTCCCCCGTGGGAACCACCGTCTCGGACACCCCCAGCCTCAGCTCTCCCCTGCAGGTCGTGGTGCTGGACAACGACGTGGAGGAGGTACGTGCTGGCCCCTGAGAGCATCCTGAATGTTTTCAGGGCTCTTTCTTTTTTAATTTTTTTAATTGAGACAAAGCAGGTTGGGTCGATAAATTGAAAGTAAAAACCACCTCAAATCCATGACTTTTAAGAAACACGAGACACTGTTGTCACTGAAAGATACCTTTGCATCGCTGCACTGGAGTGATTTGTTGTCCCAAGAAGCCGTTTTAAAGCCCAAATTCCTGTAGAATATCTCCTTCCTGCCCATTAAAACATCTGCCTCGATTTATGGGCATTGATAAAAACCGGTTGGAAGGCAGATGGGAATGACTGTTGGAAGTGGGGGCTGGATAAAAAGTGTGGAATGAGGGTGTGGGACATCAGCGGGCATTGCTGAGGGTCTCGATTGCCTGTGAAACACTCCTGTTGAGTCTTGTTAAAAGCAAGTGTCTTGTTTGATCAAATTCCTGGGGTCCTGGATATTAGTATAGGAATAATGAAGGTGTGCAGGCATCAGGGGTGTATTTATAAATATATGTTATATGTGTTTATAAATATATGTTATATGTGTGTTTATAAATATATGTTATATGTGTTTATAAATATATGTTATATGTGTGTTTATAAATATATGTTATATAAATAGATGTTGTGCTGAACAGAATCTCCTGGTGGGGTGTGTTCCTGAGCACAACAAAACAGCAAACCACTGCACCTAATGCCACAGTTTCATGGCCTTTGTAAACTGCTAATTTGAGGCACTTTCTCGGAAGAGTAAGGAAGCCAGTGGCTTGGGAAGCCTTATGTAAAGAGCCCTCAGATCAGACTGTTTGAATTCCTCATCTCGGCTTTGGTTTACTCAGGTCTTAAGGTACCCGTGTGGCTTAATTTAATTTGTGCCATTTAAACAGACCACTTAATTATATCAGCACTTGGCAGGGCTGCTCTAGTTAAAGGTCTGTTTGCCATGTCACATCTGTAAATTAATTTTTGGAAGGTTTATAGCGGGACTCAATTATAATTCCCACGGGGTTTAAATTCTTTTTTTTTTTTTCATCCTCAAGACACACAGTTCAGATGCCCGCTTTCCTCCTGCTTTTATCAGAGGACAGGGAGTCATTTTAACAGGAAATACAATCTCCACTGATTCTTCAATTAGAAGACAGAATACATTATGTCTGGCCAGTGCCACTAGTGGAAACTGAGATGCACAGGCACGGAGAGGGTTTGATGTCAGCGTCTCCTCAGCAACCCTGACTCAGTAAACACACTCATTTACTGAGCTGCAGTGAACACAGCACAACGTTCAGGCCTGCAGGAGTTATTGAGCATTACCTGTGCTTACAAACCCACCCTGAGCTGCCATGTAGGCCTTTCTCTGCTGGAAGCCCCCTGCCCAGGGAGGCTGTGACCATGAATTCCCCCCGTGTCCTGCTGTCCCTCGGTCCCAGGTTTGTGTCTCCTCGCTGGCATTCACTTGTGCCCTGTTTTCCCTCCGTAGGTCGCCCCAGGTGCCCTGCCCGTAGGTATTGGGTGTTGTGTTTGAGAAGCTCCTTTTCTTGCTTGAGTTGTGTGATTTCTCTGTTTTGCCCTCCTCCCTTTCTCTCTGCCCTGATGGTGTGTGAGGCTGGGGCTGTCCCTTGGTTTGTGAAGCCTGCAAAGAGCCCTTTAAACACAGCGCACCAAATTCAGGGCATAAAGTCATGTACTTCATGAGAAGGTTCATTGAATGCTTAATGTTCGTTAAATAATTATATGTCCTCACAGGCGTCTTAAGTATTACAGAAAGTCCTTTTTTTAATTGAAAAAGTACCTCCTAAACCATGTCAGGTTTAAAAGTACCTGCTAAACCTTCTCAGGTTGGAACTCTGTGCTTGAAACGGCCCTTGCAGGTTGCATGTGCGCTCTTTTGTGTGGATTCTGATCCTCTCCTACGCAGAATTACACACTAAACAGGTTCTGAGAGACCAGTGTTTAAGTCCAGGCCCTAAAATAAAATAGTTTAAAAAATGAAAGTGTTGGCCACAGTGTTGGCAGCACTGCTGGGTTATTCCCACAGTCGTATTCTCTCACGTGGGATGTTCAGTCAAGTGATCTGACTTTCCTGCAGCACAAAATGTGATGATAACGTAAAATATCCATGCTAATGACGTAAAGGCGTAACAGTGCTTTTCCAGATTAAGGAAAGATGAGGGAAATAAATTGCTCTGTGGGTCTGGCGTGCATGGGAGGTACATGAACTAGGCATTGATTGCTGTAAAGGCAATTTAACTTCCACACTAGGATAACATTCCTAATACAGGAATAGCAAAGGAACAGGATGGATTACTCTGAGAGGGCGTGGGATCTCCATCGTTGCTTTTCCTGGGGAGCAAATTAGGGGAAAAATACTGTTTATTAGTGTTCAAAATGACATGGCAAGCGAGAAGTGTAACAACTAACGGGGGTGTTTGTAAATTAAATTTTTGCCTGACTTTACAGTGTCTGCAAAGGGAACAGTTATTGGCAACTAGCTCCTGTAATTTTTCACTGCTGTTTGCATTGCTGACTGGAAAAGGAATTGTAATTTTCCTGGGAGCTGGCATAGCAGCAAAGCTTCAGGGAACGAGAAACCACTCATTTGGAACACCGGGATAGTTCTTCCACGTAGCTGGAAGGGTTTCTCCTTCAAACTGGGCAATCTTTGCCTTCCAAACCCTGGGCTTTGTTTTGGCTCACTGAGAGAAGTTCCTCTCTCTCCTTCTGATTGTACTGATGTTGTCCTGGGAGTTGTTCACAATGCCACTCGGTGCCCTTTGGTGACATCTCCAGTGCTCTACAGGATTCACACTAATGGCAGGCAGGAATGAACCTTCTGGAAGCATTTTGGACTCAGGTTGAGGAAAATATCGAGAGAAAAAGAGCCTAATGCTCCTTTTTTTTGGCTAATTTGCTGAATTCAGCTGTTGGTGCCCNGATGTTGTCCTGGGAGTTGTTCACAATGCCACTCGGTGCCTTTTGGTGACATCTCCAGTGCTCTACAGGATTCACACTAATGGCAGGCAGGAATGAACCTTCTGGAAGCATTTTGGACTCAGGTTGAGGAAAATATCGAGAGAAAACGAGCCTAATGCTCCTTTTTTTTTTGGCTAATTTGCTGAATTCAGCTGTTGGTGCCCGTGCTGGGTGTCCTGCCCTGTACAGGGTGGGTTCTGTGCAGTGATGGTGGAAACCACCTGGTAAAACCCTGAATCTTCTGGTAGGTTTTATTCATCCCTCTGATCCCTCATCTCCACGTTACTTGGGGCAGTTTAAACCAGTTTTTATGGGGCTCATCTCCCAGCCTCTTTTGTTTTCTGGGGTGGAATTTGCACTCCACCAGCCCGGCCCCGTCTGACAGAAATAAACTCTCACTCGTGACCGAGAGCAGCACGAGAAGTCAGGTTGAATTAACCACATTATGGGCAAGGACACGGGAACTTGTTGGAATGCTGGAGGCAATAAAAGCTAATGCAGTTTGTTTGCAAATTTAACTAATGTGGAGTGACCCTTGCAGTCCAATCAGTTAAATAACTCAATAACATCTCCAAAGAGATGGAAGTCGGGAGTGACTGAAGTACTCATGAAGACATGAGTAAACTTACAATGCCTTGACTTGCCTTCATTTACCTTAAAATGTTACTTTCTAATGGAAACGGTGCCACGGTTCATTTGTTATGTTTTTTTTTCCCCTTGATCAACTGAGAAGTTCATAATTCTGCATCAATGTATTTTGATTCTTTTTGAGATGCAGAGAGTCTCTGAGCTGCATCTATTTAATGATGCACTTCAACACATCATTATACTTTTCATTGCACCAACCCAACTGTTTTATTGCTCTGTTAATCAAGATCAGTTTTGTTTTGGTTTTAATATGCCTGAATCTGATTTCTTATATTGTTATATTTGGCTTAGAAATTACTGTTTCAATGGGGAAAAAAAGAAAAAAAGCAGTCATTTAAAACTAACAGATGCAGGTATTTGTTTACCATTGGATTTTCTCTCTCTGGAGGTTAAAGTAGGGTTTTAATACATTTTTCATGAAGAAGATTAGATTTTTAGGCCAGCAGTGGGGGGTTTTAGTTGTGTTTTTTTTCACAGTTTTGAGGATTCTTAGTCACAGGCTTTGTACTTTCTGCCTATTTAGGTTTCAACTAAAGCAAGCACTTGCATCAAATAACTGGAGAGTTAATGTTAACAGTGTAGCTGAACTTCTAATAAAACACTCTTTTTTTCTTGATGTGGTTTGAAGACCAAGGACCCCCAGCTCCACCTCTTCCTGAACGATTACAACACGTTTTTCACTGTGACTCAGAGTGGCATCACCCGCTACCTCACCCTGCTGCAGCCCCTGGACAGAGAAACCCAGCAGCTCTACACCTTCTCGGTGAGTGACCACCCCTGCAGCCCCAGCCACGGCTTGCTGGGAGCAAGGGCTGGTTCTGACATCCTTGGGCATCAGGAAAATGGCCCAGGAGGAGCAAACAGCGAACCCAGGGGAGCTGATGGGGGAAGTGCCGTCCTCCAGACTGCTTCTCCCAGTTGGAGAGCAGCATTTAGATCCCCCTGAGCGTCATGTCCATGGTCCCAGGTGTGTCCCCTGCTCCTCACCCCCTTCCCATGGCAGCATCTGAGCCCTCTTTTTTCATCCCTGGCCTTTGAGGCCATCGGTGCCTTTCTTTTCTCGTCCCCTGAGCCGGGAACGGGACACCTGTCTTGGTCTTTCTGCTTGATTTCAGGAGCAAATAAAAAAACCAGGCTGCAATAAACCACAGCCAGCAGTATTTAAAAACAAAAAATTAATAAATAGCTAAAAATGGACTATATTGTCCCTCAGGCTGTGAGTAAACAACAGCCCTGCAGAAATTTGGAAAGGGGCTGTTCCTCCACGGGGGTTCCCAATCTGTGCCTCCCTATTTTGTGTCATTTTAGCAGTTGAGAGGAGAGCTCAAATCTCCTCTTTGGAGTAAAAAAGGCCTTTAGCTCTTCAAGTGCCACCCCAGAATGCTCTTTTGGAGCAGTTGGAGGTTTAAGAGAGGTGGAGGAGCTCCTGAGTGAGGTGGGACTTGACAGGTGGCTCATCCCTCCCAGGCACGGACCGTGCCTCCTATCCTGGCCCCAACCCCGGGAAATTCCAGGTGATTCCCCCTCATTTCTCCTGCTCACCTGACACAAAGAGCATTTCAAAGGTGTGGGCTGGCTTTTGCTTTTCCCCTGAGTCTGCAGGCTCAGGCTCAGCTGCAGCCTGGTGGAATTCTGAAGGGCGGAGAGAAGCAAAATGCCAATTTTGGGTTGTATTTCCTCACAACTGGAACTGTATTAAGGACACACCATTAACATATGTTCCTATTCTGCTTATTTTTTTTCTCCTGCTGAAGATGACAGCTTCTGATGGAGTCCAGGAGAGCGTCCCAGTGACTGTCAATATCGTGGTGATCGATGCAAATGACAACTCCCCCACCTTCTCCAACATCTCCTACAACGTCAAGATTTATACGGACATGAAGCCCGGGGAAGGTGTTATAAAGGTAATTTCAGGCCTTTTTTATTGGCTTTGTTAACTCACTTTTTGATAGCAGTAGATTGGAAATGCACTGAAACCAGCTAGAACTTAATTTTGTGTATCTCCATCCACTTCACTAGTTAAATAACCATTAAAATTGCTCCTCCCAACTCAGACCTGTCTTAGATGTACAGCTGCAGCTCAACTGCTTCACCTGAAGTTCCACAGAACCTTTTCAGCTGGAAAATTTCAAAAGAAGAAATAGCATTCTCCTTTATTAGCAGGATATTGACATAAAATGCTTTGGGGGAACAGGTAAACAGCTGAGCAGAACATAACCAGGAATGTTTTTACCACATCATAAAGGCTGTTGGTTTTCACAAGTCGTTTGTTCCTGGAGCAAATGAGCAGTGAAAAATGTGCTGAACACGGGCCCAGGGAGAAGCAGCTTTGATTAAAGTTTGCCAGCACTCATTTATGTCTTAGTGCAGGACTGGAGGTGAGTCCTGGTGGCACTGAAGGGAATGGAAAAAGGCTTTTTTTGGGTGGTCGTTCTTCTGAGATCTCAGCCGTGCCCTGGGTGCTGCCAGCGGGTGAGGACAAGATCCCACTGGTGGAGGCAGTGGGAATACTGGGAAAATAAAACCCATCAGCTGACTTGAGTAATAAAATGCCAGTTTCTGAATTATAGTCAGGAATCAATCAGGGTAGCAGTGATTTACCAGCATCAGGAGAGGGCTCAGTGCCTGTTCTGGCACACGCCCCCCTTGAGCTGTAATTGTGCATTCGCATCTTTGCATCTTCAGTCGTGGTTTTCTTGCCTTTTCACCAATCTCCTTAAGCTACAAGTGCTTAAAAAGCATCAGGGAGAGCCAGGGGGGCATTTTCAGCAAGATCTGAGGGAAAGATCAAAGTTTTAAGCACAATTAAGTTCCTTCAAGCGATGCACAAGTGGAAACAAAAGATACCAAATATTGTTGTCCTGAAGGGCACAGGGAATGGCTTCCCACTGCCAGAGGGCAGGGTTGGATGGGACAGTGGAAAGGAATCCTTCCCTGTGAGGGTGGGCAGGCCCTGGCACAGGTTGCCCAGAGAAGCTGTGGCTGCCCCTGGATCCCTGGAAGTGTCCAAGGCCAGGTTGGATCATCCTGGGCTGGTGGAAGGTGTCCCTGCCCATGGCAGGGGGTGGAACTAGATGAGCTGTAAGGTCCTTTCCAGCTGTGGTCATTCTGTGATTCCATGATTATGACTTTGGGCTGCTTGGCTCTTTGGAAAGCTGCTCATCTTTTCCTGTATAATCCCCCAGGCGTTCCTTAGGCTGGGAAGGTGGGTTTGTGCTGCCTTATTTCAATTTCCTTCTGCTTTATAAAGACCTCAAAGGCCAAGCTGACCTTTCTTTTCCCTTTTTTTGAGCTCTGACACAGTGATTTTGATGGCTTGTTCTTGGCACACGGAACAAACTCCCCGTGTAACCCCAGCTCCTCCCTGGGCTGAGGATCCTTTGAGATCCTCCGCTCAGCCCTGACCGTTCCCACAGGAAAATGACCCAGGTCGGATGTGATTAGTTCATAAAAGCCACTCTCTGATGCGAGGAAGTAGGTTAGAGAAAGAACAGTGACCTCAGAAAATCCGTACAGGCTCATAACCATTTATTATAATAATCAGGCTGATTTCAGGGAGGATCAAGACAGATTTGCCTTTATGAGTCATGTCATCCTGCTACCAAAATGCAAATGTTGCTACAGCACTGGAAGTGCTCTCATGGAGTTGCCACTTTGCTTTTATTATCCTGAGGGTGAGAAGGGATTGAGATTTTTTTTTTCTTTTTTTTTCTTTTTTAACTGAATGCAGTTGCATGAAAATGTACAAATAAAATATACCAATAACCCCAGTTTTTACTTTCTCTTTTGTGGAGAGCTGGCTTGATTTTACTATTAAAACAAACCCCAAAACATATTAATTAATAGTTTGTATCGTGTTTGCTCTCTGGCACACTCCAAAAAAACCGTAAAGAAAATAAAATAATCCTTAATTTCTGCTTGAAAATAACCAGAACTAGCAGGAAAATACAGTGATTATAGGCAAAATTCAATTTTTTCCCTTATTCTTTTCTTTCTCCCAGCGTGGTTAGAGCAAGGAATTTGCTGTGGCCTTTCAGAGAAGTGACCACAAGTTTTTATTTCAGTACATGTGGAACTGTTTGAGGCCTTGGTTGAGGAGAGTAAAGTGAAGTTTAAACATCTTTACATTCTGTCCCTTCTAGCTTGAGAATTTCTGGTTTTTCCTTTTGCTTTTATTGTTATTTTATTGTGGCAACTGAGATTGAGAAATCTGTCACTGAAAACAGTTAAACGTGTGGTAAATAATATTTGCCACCAGGAAGACTGCTTGATAGCAAACTTATTAAAGCACCTAATTCCATCTTTATTATTTTATTTTATTTTTTGCTGTCCAGTTTTCCGCTCTGGTACTGCTGTGATTCAGGTATTTAAGCTGGTTGTGCCCTGATGGTTGGAGCACGGAGCAGTGGGTGCTGCAGCACCCTCACAGGCAAGGATTCCTTCCCACTGTCCCACCTAAAACACTGAAAGTGTTGCTGTGAGAAGCTGACAGGTCAAACACTGATGCCCAGTTTCCTCCAAGTATCAAGTGAGTCTGACCAGAGCTGATACTGTGACCAAGAATGCCTTGCTAAGCTTATCATCCTTCTGAATCTCCTTTCTCCCCCAAGAAAATCACTTCTTGCAGCAGCAGAACATGCACCTCCTTTGCAAAATTTGCAGTACATTAAATATTAACTCAGTGGAGCTGACACTGCTGCATGCAAAGTGTCTGAGGAGAGTAAAATAAACCTTCTTCTGCTCTTCTTTCCCGTATATTTTAGCCCATGTTTCTCAAATCTTGTTAGCTATGAAGCTCTATCAGTCTGGGACAGCTGGAGATGGAATTTCTAAAATCGTACATTATGGCAGCTGTTGAACTTTAATTCTCTTTCATTCCAGTTTTGATTCCTGTTTTTGCCCCCAAAATGTTATTCAAATCACTTATCTTTCCAAGCATTCAGCATTTGTGGGTTTAATTAACCTTCTAAGTACATGGGCTTGTGTAGTCAATTAATTTTCCCTTTTCAGGCTGTCACAGTAAAAAGTGGCCTGGTTCCAAATCCTGTCATTAAATACTTAGGGCCTTGTGCTTTGCATAAAGCCTTTATTTATCTCTTTTTGTGCGTGTGTTACTTTTGAAGTTCAGCTGAGAAGGTTCATTACAGCTCTTTTTTCAGCTGTGTCACCGAGGTGGGTTTTTACTCCCTGGGAGGTTAATGAACACGTCCAGTTGTTGTGGAGAGACAGGAGGAGTGATTAAAGTGCAGCCTTCATCCTTTTCAGAATTTCAAAAGAAAATATAGAATGAGCGAGATAAAAACCCTCACATATGGATATAAATTCGGGGTTGAAGCCTTTTAAGGGGAGATGGACTCCCATTTCATGACTTTTGGGGGCATTTAAAGGGTTTATCCCGTGTTCAAAATTCAGTGTCTAAAAATACCGTAGGAATTAAGATTTGCTCTTTTAAGCGCAACCAGTTCAGGAAAATTAAATAGTTCTGTGCTGGAGATTGGCTTTGGATCACCGTGCTGGGTGTGAAAGAGGCAGAACACTGATTGCTTCAGGAGAAAAGTGGCTTAATTAATGTGCTTTTTAGTTGGTGAGTCCTGTGCACACCCTGTTCCATGTCCAAAATGATTGGACCTGCCTGAAGTAGCTCAGTTCCCAACAGCAGGAATAGTTTGTATTCCTAACAAGAAAGGTAAACTTTTGTTAATGTGTCTAGATGTTAGCATTGCAGTCAACACGCTCTGTTTAAGATATTGTGTGCTTAGGTCTGGGGTTTGAACACGTTTTTGACTTCCTACATGAAATGTCTTATTTCACTGAGCCTGTGAGGAATCAGAAATATCTTACAAAGCAATTAGATCCCTGAGGTTTTCCCTGGAAGTGTTCAAGGCCAAGCAGGATGGGGCTCTGACCAGCCTTCTCGTGGAAGGTGTCCCTGCCCAGTGCAAGGGGGGTTGGAACCATGGGATCTTTAATGTCCCTTCTGAGCCAAACCATCCTGGGATTCCGTGGTTCAGTGACTCACACTCTCCCCTCGGTGGTTAAGCTTGTATGAAAATGTGATTAACTCAAACATTACACCTTCGGCTTCCTGTTTTGGAGACAAGGTTTGGCTTCTGCTCTTCCAGTTTGTCAGCCATCCTTGGGCAAAGGTGGTTTGGCAGATGTAGGAGGTGGTTTCACAGCTCTAGATGGTGGATTGGCAGTTGTAGGTGGTGGTTTGGCAGAGGTAGGTGGTGGTTTGGTGTATGTAGATGATGTTTTGGCAGATGTAGATGATGTTTTGGCAACTGTAGGGGGTGGTTTCGCAGATGTAGGTGGTGGTTTCACAGCTCTAGATGGTGGATTGGCAGTTGTAGGTGGTGGTTTGGCAGAGGTAGGTGGTGGTTTGGTGTATGTAGATGATGTTTTGGCAGATGTAGATGATGTTTTGGCAGCTGTAGGTGGTGGTTTCACAGATGTAGGTGGTGGTTTCCCATCTGTAGGAGGTGGTTTGGCAGCTGTAGGTGGTGCTCTGGGCATCTCTGACCTGCTGAGGTTAGGGTGTGATGCTGCATGGACTGATAGATTATTTTAGAGGGTAGCATAGAAGAGATGTCACTGAGCTCCTCTACCTGTCTGCAGTGCTGCCACCTCTGAGGGTGTCCCAGGGGATGAAAGAGGTTTATCCTGCTGGATGTTCAGGTACTGCTCCTGTGGCTTTGTGTCCTCCCACGTGCTGTTTGAGGAACCAGTGTGTGTTTGGTATCAGCAAAACAAGCCCTAAGGGAAGAAGAGCAGCTGGGCCAGGGCTGGGTGGGGCTCTGAGCAACCTGATCTAATGGAAGGGTTGGAATGAGTCTTGGAATGAGGTGGGCTTTAAGGTCCCTTCCAACCCAAGCCATTCTGGGATTCTATTCTGTGATTCCTCTTGTCACTGAAAGCACAAACGTTGCCTGAGCTCCAATTTCTGGCCGTGTGTGTGAATGTTTGATTTAACACTGCAAGCTACAGCAGTGGGATAAACCCACTGCCTTTCCCAGGGGCAGGATAAGAACCCCCTCATTTCATTACGTTCGTCACCAGGATTTGGGCCTTGGGTTTTTCTCATGCCCAGAATCAAATTTGTGCAATGGTGAGGAAGAAACACTGCAGGGGGGAGTGACCACCAAGCCAGCAGAGACGGTGCAGGGTCACCAGAGTACAGAGGGGTGTGCCCAGTTGGTGTTTGACTCACCTTGCCCTGTGAAATGGGCCTTGCATGTCTGGGATGTGTTTCCTACAGCTTCAGGTTGCACCAGGAGAGGTTTAGTTTGAATATTAGGAAATATTTCTTCAGGAAAAGGGGCGGCCAAGCATTGGAACAGGCTGCCCAGGGCAGTGGTGGAGGTCCCCATCCCTGCTGGGATTAATAGGTGTGTGGATGTGGCCCTTGGGGACATGGGTTAGTGGTGGCCTTGGCGGTGCTGGGGAAGGGTCAGACTTGGTGATCTCAGAGGGCTTTTCCAACCTAATGGTTCTGTGATTCTCCATGTGTATCCATAAGGGAACAACTGCCTTTCCTTCCCCTTGGCTCTTTAGGGTATGTGTGTGTTGACACAAACTTTGCTCTCCGGTTCTGCACAAGGAAGGCTTGGAATGCCAGACCTGGGAGTGAAACCTCCTGGCAGTACCAAGGCTGTCCCTTTGAATGGTGTAGGGAGAGGAGGGAACTTCCAGTAAATAAATACGATCCTGTTGTCACTTTTGCAACGTAATAAGTGTCTTCTTCTCCCTTCCCCCTTTTATAGGAAGTGTTATAAATTCCAATCCACAGAGAGTGAACTTGGTCTTAATTAGGTTTCATAATTTGTGCCTTAAAATAACTGGCTGGCAGTCTTTAGTAAGCAGTTTTTCCTCTGCTTCGTGATGATTTTACACCTGTGACCCTTCATTTAAACTGCATCTTTGTTGGACAGTGGTTAGAAATTCCTGCCTGTGTTCCAGCTGTTGGAGTTTGCCCTCTGCCCCCTCTCCCGCTCCGAGTTGCCTCCCCCCCCAAGCCTGTGAAGGCCCAACACTGACACTGTGGTTTTAATTGCAGCTCACAGCTGTAGACGCGGACGAGGGACCCAATGGCCAGATAGTGTATGAAATTTTGGCTGGGGCTCAGGGAGACTTCGTCATCAATGAGCGAACAGGCCTTGTGACCATCGCTCCGGGAGTGGTGCTGGCAGTGGGGCGCTCCTACGCTCTCACTGTCAAGGCCTCTGACAGTGCTCCTCCTGCACAGAGAAGGTAAACGCAGCTTTGCTCAACTCCCCCTCCCCAGAGTCCGTCCCTCCACCCTGCCGTGTGTCCTGTGTGGGGGGAGGAGAAGGGTCACGTTAGAACTCTTCCCCTCTCCGCTCCTGAAAATTCTCTTTGCCCTGCTTGCTTCCCTTCCCGCCTGTCGTGGTTTCGTTTGCTCGCCGTAGCCTGGTTTGCTGAGAGTTCCCGGTTGTGCTGTCTCGTGTGCATGTCCGTTCGCTGGGAGGAGCTGAGGTGAGGGGATGGCAGGAAGAAAGCAAGGGGGAAGGGAGGCGGTTTTTTGTTCAGAAGGCAGAAAGGATCAGGAGTAATCTGGTTGCTGAGCTGGAGAGCTTCTCTCCGGGTGAAGGATGTGCAAGGTCACCCAGACTTGGCATGACGGGGCCACACCTGAGCAGCTGTGCCAGTGGTGAGCAGTGCCCCCCACTGAAACGTGAATTCCCACCAGCAGAATTATTTCTCTTCCTCCTGCTGATAAAGAAGAGCAGTTTGCAAGTTTAGGATGGTCAGGATGGGACCCTCTCACGCCCATGGCAGGGAGTGGAAAACATGACCTTTAAGGTCCCTTCCAACTCAAAGAATCACTTTCTGTGATTCTGTTAAGTTGAAAAAAGTAAAGGTATTGAGTCCTGCCGACCTGGTTCTTTGGAGTTTGTGTTCTAAATATGGCAGTTGTGCCCAAATGTCATTTCAGGAAGGTGTGGGGGTGCCAAAAAATGCCTCTCTATGGTATTGATAACATGACAACCTCCCTGTTCCAAAGAGGACGACAGGAGGGAACTGCAGGTTCCAGCTGTTAAACCTCCCACAGCCCTGAAGTGCAAATCATTTCCTCACATGGGGGGTGTGAGAAGGAAAGGTAATACAGGTAATGATTGGCCAGGGACACCTTCCAGCAGCCCAGGCTGCTCCAAGCCCCGTCCAACCTGGCCTTGGACACTTCCAGGGCTCCAGGGGCAGCCACAGCTTCTCTGGGCACCCTGTGCCAGGGCCTGCCCACCCTCACAGGGAAGGATTCCTTCCCAATATCCCATCTAGCCCTGCCCTCTGGCAGTGGGAAGCCATTCCTCCTTGAGCTGTCACCAAATGCCCTTCTGTTGTGGTGAACAAAAACCATTTTTGCTTCCAGAACTTGATTGAAAATATCTCAGCCTGGGCCTTATTTAGATGTAGCAGAATCAGGAAGAACATGATACAGAACAGTGTGGTTTTTTTAATTATTCAGCAGTGGAAAGGGGATGAACACACTAAAGCCCAGCTCTTTGGATATGTGTCCCATACACAGGCAGCAGCTATCCCAAGAAAACAGGCAGCCAGTGCTCAGGGGATGTTTTATCTGCTAATTCATTGTGTCTATTGATCATCTGGTGATGGTGTTTTTCTTTACTCCATCAATAGAAGCGTGGAACGTTAATTCAGGAAGATCAGGGGATGTGAGGGGATAGTTTGAAATAGCCAGGAAGACAGGAGGTAATACATAAGGAGGCAGTTGGGCAATGTTCAACTCCCGCTGTGACTGTCCATCTTCCGTGTGCTGCCTGTGGGAAGCTCGGGATTGCCCCAGCCTAGCTGGCAACCAGGATTTTTGGGCACAGCTGGAGGATTTTTGGGCACAGCTGGAGAATTGCTGGGCTGTTAACAGTCAGCCTGTACCTGGTGTTAAGGTGGAGGTGGTGGGTTGGCCTTGGCCAGCTGTTGGACACCCTCCCAGCCACCTCACTACCCCCCCTCAGCAGGACGGGGGAGAAGATGAGGTGGGAAAGCTCTTGGATTGAGGTCAGAACAGGGAAGTCACCAGTTACTGTCACATGAGAGACAGGTTCAACCTGGGAAGAATTGATTTGACTGGTCTGGTGGAAATTCCAACCCCCACAGCAGGGGGGGAACTCCATGAAGGTCCCAAACCAGTGTAGGGTTCTGTGATCCTACAAATCTGTGTGTGGCTGTGCCCCAGGGGACAGAGCTCCTGCAGCCCTTCCCTGCTGGTGGCTTTTGTCCTTCTGGACAGGGCACACTGAGGGGTTTGTTGTGGTGGAGCATGGCCAGGGTGCTGTGGGACAGTCCCCAGCACATCTGTTGTGGTGTTCCAGTGCTCTGCCCAGCTCCCATCGGTGACCCAGAGTGACAGAACCTGCCGGGAGAGGGCAGTGGGAACATCCAGAACAGGGTGGGGACTGGGCTTGGCCAGAGTTTTAGAACTTTGTAATTTTAAAGTATTGGTCAGTGATGTGTTTTCTGGTATTAAATGAGCTCTGTCAGATCCCACAGCAGCTGTTTTAGCTCTAACATACCTGGTAATTTCGGGCAGTACCCTCTAAATCTGCTCTGGAGTTTGCTAGCCCTGCAAGAAGCAGCTCACTGGGGTTCATGATTTTCTTTTTTCTACCTTTCCCCACTCCCTCTCAAAAAAAATTGGGACAAAGCCCTTTGGTTTCTTTCCTGCAGCCCTAAAACATGAGATTTCCCAACTTTCTCAAAGGGCTTGCGTGGGGAAAACCTGCACCTGCAGCCCAGGGGTTCTGTCCTCGGGAGGGAGTGCTGTTCTAACATCCAGGAGAGAAGGCAGGTGGGATAACGGAGCCAAGAGAAAAAAGTCCCTTTAAGCCAGATTTTAAATCACTTTCAACTTCAGGGAGCCTTCTGGCTCCTTTTCTCACGCTGGAGCAGCTGAGCAGCAAGGGGGTTCACAGGGGGGGCTGTGGAGGGTCTGCAGTGTCAGTGCCCCACAGAGCCTTCAGCGTTCCCCCTGCAATGCTGTTTGCAGCACATTCAGGGCAGTCAAAGTCTTTGCCAGGTTTCCACGATGGGATTTGTAGTTTCCTGTGTTGCCACTGCTCTGAACTGGGCTGGGGTTTCTTGGTGTGAGCCACAGCATCGCTGCATCCTGCCCGAGAGCTGTGGCCATGCTCCTGCCAGCATGATCCTCTCTGTCCCACTCTTCCAAGGAAAGGTAGCACATGGACTGACAGCTCCAGGGGTGGATGCTGTGTGTGGCAGGAGCAGTTCCCAGCTCAGAACTGGGAATGTCTTGTAGAGGACACAGGATCACCAGGGCAGTGTGAGCTGTGTTTGTGTGTGGAGTGTGCACCGGTGTTTTACTGCTCTGATGTTGAAAGAACACCGCTTTGGGCTACTTTGAGGGAAACTATTTAGCTTTTCTTCCTTTAATGGCTTTTCTTCCTGCTTTACTTTTGATTTGGGGTGGGTGGAATATATCCTGAAGCTTTTAAGGAAGCGAAGGGAGGTTGTTAGAGCTGGAGAACACACGGTGTATAACACAGACTTTGTGGGTTGCCTCTTGCTTGTCGATTTACTGATTTTCACTGGCTTGGACTGTGGTTTTCTCCCTCCTTGTGTTGCAGGAGCTCCATCACCACTGTTTACATCGAGGTCCTGCCACCCAACAACCAGAGCCCTCCCCGCTTTCCCCAGCTGATGTACAGCCTGGAAGTGAGCGAGGCCATGAGGATCGGAGCTGTTTTGTTAAACCTGCAGGTACAGATGCTTCTCTGGGCTTCCTTCTGCTTCCCTCTGCTTCCCTGGAGGTGCTGAACCCTTCACCACCTTCCTTCTGTTTTTGCTCTTGCCGTGCAGAAGCCAGTCCTTGGATACAGGAGGAAAAAGGGCCGTTTATAGGGATTGGATGATTTTCAGATCCAATAAAGTGCCTGTTTACTTCTCCACAGCTTAGAGAGCAACTCCTTACAGGGCCAGCCCATCTTCTGAAGTGGTTGTGTGGGGAGGGGGTTTCCTTTTTCACGTTGTAATTATGTTGTGCACAAAGAAATTCGATTATTCGTCCCATTTCTAACTATCCCACTGCTCATATATTAAATTTGCCCCCCGCTCTGTGTAAACGAGGCATCACCTTCTCTCTGCAGGTGACCTGAGGTCAGGGATGGCCTCGTGCTCCTTGTGCATCACCTCCCTGTGCCCCAGGACCAGGGAGCTCCCTCCTGCAGCAGAGCCAGAACTTCCCCTGTTGGGTTAATGGTTAATGAATCAGCTTTCTCCTCGCTGACTGTTCCCTCAGCCTTTGCTGTGCTGCGTTCTGCCCACACATCTCCAAACCAGCTGTGCAAAATGGGCAGAGAAATGACAGCTCTTCAGATCCTGGTGTTTTTTTTGGGGGGGGAGGATCAGGAACTTAATGCTACGTTCAGTAGTAGCGAAATAAAGCAAAATAAAGGAGCTCTAATTGAGCCACTGATGCAGGTGAACGGGTGAGCTCCTGGTTAAATGGTTTGCTGATGAAAGATTTGGATTATTATGGATGGTTAGGCTGATGTAGTCACCTGTGCTGAGGGAGGGTGACTCATTTAGCTCAGTGCTGCTGATTAACTTCTGGCACATCTGCGGTGCCTGCAGGGAGTGCAGGATGGAAGGGCCATGCTGTTCAGGAGCCTTCTCCTCCCTGGTGGGGAGACTCTTGCTTTTGGAAACCCCACAAAGGAACAGGAGCCAGGAGCATGCTGAGGAACAGAAACATTTGTGTTCACTTGACAGGTGATGGAATATGTGTCTGAGGGCCTGGGGGATCTTTGGAGATTGGCAGGCTTTAGTATTTGAGGGGTTTACACAATTTGAATGCGGTTGGAAAGTGTTGGAATAATCTGCTTCAACGTTTCACTGAGTCCCAAACAGCACATTCTGTGCTCCCAGGGAACAGGGACAGGAGGAGAGGGAACTGCCTCAGGCTGTGCCAGGGGAGGCTCAAGTGGGACATCAGCAGGAATTTCCTCCTGGAAAAGGTGGTCAGGCCTTGGCAGGGGCTGCCCAGGGAGGTTTGGAGTGACCAACCCTGGAGGTGGGGACAAAGGTGGGCGTCAGGCACAGAGGGGATCCATGGGCTGGGAGGGCTTTTCCAGCCTTAACAACTGTGATCCCATAATTGTACTGTGTAGATTCTGTGTCCTTTTCATGTGATCCTTGGTAAGGAATACTGAGGAAGTCCAGGAGAGACAGCCTGTGCCAGGCAGGGCAGGGGGGATGCAGGATGGCCGTGCCAGCTCCTGTTCCCCTGTCCAGGATGGTGCTGAGAGCTCTGGGGATAGAGCAGTGTTCTCTTGCCACATGCCAAGATCCCCAGAAATCCCAGGTTATTGTGTTTGGGGGAGAGTGAAATGCCTCAGTTTGTTTTAAGAGCTTTGGAAACGCATAGAAGATGTTGAGTTTTACTGATTTTTACCTCAGTGTGGATTAATCTTGTATTACCAGTCTGCTGTGCATGGCGTGAGTTCAGCCAGACAATTGTTCTTTGTGAAAAATACTGGCTTCTTAAATGCCAAATATTCTTGGCTTTGGCTTTTGGGGCTAAGTCCAGGACTGTATCTTTTGTAGGGCTGGTGATCCTGGACCTGGAATGTGGGTGCATCACACCAGAGAGATGGAGTGGGACTTTTTCCAAGGGTGTGTAGTGATACAACAAAGGGGAATGGTTTTCTACTGCCAGGGGTCAAAAATAGATGGGATTTGGGGAAGGCATTGTTCCCTGTGAGGGTGGGCAGGCCCTTGCACAGGGTGCCCAGAGGAGCTGTGGCTGCCCCTGCATCCCTGGAAGTGTCCCAGGCCAGGTTGGAGTAACTTGGGCTGGTGGGAGGTGTCCCTGCCCATGGCAGGGGGGGGCACTGGATGATCTTTAAGGTCCTTTCCAGCCCAACCATTCAGTGATTTTAAGTTCAAGTGCCTCATTCTGCATGAAAACACCCCTCTGTATTAAAGCACTTGTGGGGATTGTATTTCTGTCTTCATCTTTCTTCATTCCCTGCTGTGTAAAATTGGCCAGGACATTTTAAACATTCATAAACTGAGTATTTAAGCTTGTGAAATCTTGGGCTGTCCTTTCCAGGCAACAGAAAGTTACCAATTAGTCACCTTGGTGTGGGGGTTTTTGTGCAGTTCTAGCAGTGGCTCCAGGTATTGCCTGTGTTCCATCTTCATGTGTGTCCATGTGTGCATTTTCCACACTGATGTTTCCTGTCATGATTCTGACCGATAAATCAAGGGTTTAGGTTGGTGCAGATTAAGAGATTATTCTTTTATGACACTCTCTCAGTAATACTTTGTTAGTGTTGCCTGCAGCATCAGGCTTACAAAATCTGGGAAAGAGTGAGCAAAACATTTTAAATATTCCCAAGCTGGCAAATCCAAAGATCTGCAAAACATCAGGGTCAATAACAATGCAAATGCAGCTGCTTCAGATTTTTCCTTTTAGGCTTTAAAATACCTGTTCTAAAAATAAAATTCACTTTCTCCCTTTTCCCTGCTCTTTGCTGAGGATGGAAGGTTGTATTTCTTTCTTATGCTGTTATTTATTTTATAATGCACCCAGTTGATTGTGAGTGGTGTTTTAATTAACAACATTTGAGATTAATGCAATATTAAATGGTCTCCACAGCATTAATTTGTAAATAAACCTCAGAGTTTATTGCATGCCTGGGAGGCATTTACGGCTTCGTGTTCTGCCAGCCATTATTAATTAAAATATGCAAATGGTGTCATCTTTCTGGGAGCCTGCAAAACAAATAGGGCTGTTACCACGGTCCAGTTCTGTGCTGAACAAGGAGGCAACACGGAATGGTTGTGTACAATTTATGGAGTCACTGTGTTCCACTGAGCTGGAAAACAGTGGGTATGGATTGCTCTCCTCACTCGCAAGCCCTCGGGGATTTTCTCATTTCATAATAACCTGCTGTCCTTTGGAAACAGGAGCTTTTAAAAACAACCAGTTATCGTTTTCTCCCTGATTTTGAGAGTGGAAGGTGGATTTTCTCTGGAGATAAGGAGAAAATGAAATGAACTAGAGCCAGTCTTTTATTTTCTGTCTTTTTGAGAGTCTCCTGACTTCTTGTTGTGAATGCAGTCCCTAATCATAGCTGTGGGACACCCCAGAATGTGAAGGGAGGGCAGGATGCCCTGCAGATAGAAGGAGTACAAAGGGCCACTCAGGAGGGTGATTTAGGATCTGGGATAGTCCTCAGAGAGAGAGGCCAACTAATCAAGTTTTCTAGCTCCAATATTTGTAGCATTTTGTGTTCTTGGCTGACAGTTCTTCCCTGGTCTTTGCTGAGTCAGATCCTGACTGTTCCTATCTCCAGGACAAGGAGATCCAAATCCCACTCGGACCCACTAAGGTGGTGCCACCTCCCGCCACTCCCTGGATTTTACAGACAGATTTTCTCCTCTCCTGTTGTGGTTGGAACTGTTGATCAGCCCTGGAGGAACTGTTTACACCTGTGCAGAACTGAGTCAGGGCTAAATGCCACCCACTGCTGCCTGAGTGGTTTTATTCTTGCTCAGTCCCACCTTCCATTTGGAGATGGTGTTGTCTGACTGGTTTGGGGAGGTGCCACAGAAGGGCAGCATGAGAAGCCTCTCCACGGCTCAGGTGTTTTATTACCCCCACAGCTTCTGCCCTGTTGTAAAAGGTCAGGTTCCTTCACCATCCCTTTGCTCTTGGCAGCTTTAGCTTTGTGTTCCCCATCTCCACGTTGCCACCCAGGTGACTTGGGGATGACCTGGTCGTTTGTGGTTTTCCAGGAGTTGAGCTCTCCCTGTGATTCCCTGGCTCATTCCCCCGTGAAGGATGCACCTTGTGTCTGCCTTTTCTTCTGTGAGTTTTCAAAGAAAACCGCTAATGGTTTTGAGATTGCTTCAGCCTGGGTTTTATACACTAGGATGAACTTAATCAGGCTTTAATTCCAGCCTGAAAATGATTTAAAGATGCTCTATTTATGTACAACTTCTCTGCCTGTTCTTTCCCCATTCTCAGCCGAGATTTTACCCCTTTGTTGCCACAGTTAATTCCAGCAGTGTCAGCTCTTTGACCTCCTCAACACCATCCCTTTTGCTCAGAAGGTACCACACTCCTCAGGTTTCCCCTGCAGTTTGAACTGTTCTTTGTTATCCCTTGTGTTCTTTCCTGTTTCTATTAGCTTTGCCTTGACTTTTCCTAACTCTGCTGCTCCTCTGGTTGTTCTTGCTCTCCGTCCCCTTCATCTGACTTAGCCACTGTGCAGGAGACTGTTTAAGATTAATTTCTCTAAAAAGCTCACAATACTCTTTCCTGTGAAAAGGTTTTTGTGTACCCTTGACAAAACAGTAACAATTCCATGGCAGATTTATGGCTGGGTTTTGGGAACAGGTTAGCCAAAACTTAACAACAAAAGTAGTTTACTCAGCTTCTGAAAAGGTGGGTTTTTTTGGCACCTAGTAGTTGGAATATCATTGTTTCGGTGCTGCTGACAGCCATTCTTAAAGGTCTCATCTGAATCTTCATCCCCAAAAAGCAAATTATCCTGGGGAGAGAGTGCTACAATGTCTGCACTGCTGGGTGGAGCATCAGCCAAAGATTGGGAGTCTGGTAAACCAACTGAGAGAGGGATCCGGACAAGAAGTGGGAATAAAGATTAGGAAGAAAGAAAATAAGAAGTTCAGTCTGCTCAGTCTGTAGCTATATAAAATAATCCTAACTGAATAAACCTGAATTTCAGGCTCATGCTGCTGTGTGTGTATACGTGGCATCAATTTGATAATTACTGATAATGACTAATTATTAATCCTGTATTCAGGATAATCCTGTGTAGCATGAGAGTGCTGGTGTGCTACAGCTTTATCATCAGAAGTAGCCCATCTGCAGCAAGCAGAGTTGCTTTGGGAACAGAGATCAGTGTCATCCCTGCAGACATCCCTGGAGCCTCAGGGGTTGATTCTCCACTTTATACATGGAAAGAAAGTAAAGAAAGCTCTGTCACTGACTTAATTCTCTCCTCTTTTTTTTTTCCCTAAAGGCTTTTGATAGGGAGGGTGACCCCATAAGATACCTCATTCAGAACGGAGATCCTCAACAAGTTTTTAATCTCTCTCAGAGGTAAGTGGAGAACCCTTGGAAAACAGACTTGTAGCTTTTCAGTCAAGTGAGTGTGGGGGCTGAGAGTGGAAGAAAAGGTTTGTAATCACACATGCTCAGCTGCTCCTTACACGGAAATGAGAGCTCTGAGAGCCTTATTGCACTCTGGAGTTTTTCACAGGGGACTATTTATTTATTTTGAACACTTTAAGTAGGTAA
Source organism: Tyrannus savana (assembly GCA_013399735.1). Taxonomy (NCBI): domain Eukaryota; kingdom Metazoa; phylum Chordata; class Aves; order Passeriformes; family Tyrannidae; genus Tyrannus; species Tyrannus savana. The sequence continues at coordinate 93,005 of VXAW01008448.1, read as the reverse complement.
AACTCACTGAAGTGGAAACATTCTTTTTAGAAGAGTGACCAGGGATTAATTAAGAACCTTATACCTGTCAGCTCTTGACTAATCACAGGGACAATTTTTGCTTTATTTTCCTGCCTTCTTGCAGTTTAGCCTGTATTAAAAAAAAAAGCCTTCTGAGCATTGTTTTAAAACCTCTTTTCCTCAAATTGAACACCAACTTAAATAGAGGGAGAAAGAGAGGCTGCATCATGAAATTATGAGCACCAGACCTGTCTGTGCCTGTCCCATCACCCTTTCTTTATTTTACCTCTTATTAGCCATTGTTTACCTATTATTAGTTGTTATTTACCTACTGTTAGCTATTATTTACACTCCAAAGTATCTTTTTTTCTTTGCAGAAGGAAGGGAAGGTGGTGAGTTGACTTCCTGTGGTAGTGATGGGACAGAAGTAACCTGGGGCTAATTTGTTCATGGTGTATAATTGCAAAAAATTCAGTCTTTTTTCTTTTTGGCAAAAAATTCGGGGTGAGGGAGACTGTGAAATACACAAACCTACTGAAACAGGTTTGTATGTTCTAGGGAAGCTCCAGGTGAGAAATCTCCCATAAATGGAGAATCAAATCATTTAGAGGAGAATGTAAAACCCCCTTGGAGATCCCAGGAGATGGTGCTCTCCTCCACCAGGAGTGATGGATGGGCCCTCTAATAATAATAATAATAATAATAATAATAATAATAATAATAAAGACTTGTCAGTTGAAGGAAGGGACACTTTGGAGAGGGGAGACTTTCCCTTCACTGAGGGAGGCAGGTTGGGCTGCTGGTGTTACCCGTGGCTTAGGACTGGAGTTGTTGGTGTAGATCAGGGAAGGTGTGCTGTGCTCATCAGCTCAGAGGGATTGCTGCGAGCTGCAGCTCCAGCACAACAAATCCAGCGTGGATTCGTAGGGATTCCTGCACAAGGGACGCTGGCAACCCTCTCCTTAAAACAGAGAAACTCAGGCTGACCTCCTCTGCAAAATTTCCTGCAGCCTTTCTTGAGTGTTTGGTTTCCTGGCTGCTGGAATGTCTTGAGAGGAGATGAAGGGAGGATTATTATTAATCAAAAATTAAAATAATATATAAATAAATATTACATAAATCAATAACTGGGTTGGTGTTTTAATCCTAAATTGTCCAAGTGGAAAACATCAGTGATTGGCTCATGGCTTTTTATTAGCCTTAACCTGCTCAGAGGGAAACCTCGGTGTGACACGGGGTGGTGGAGCCAAAAGTACCTGCAGATCCCTGCCAGGCGCTGTGGTGACGTGCTGTGGGTTTGTTTTGTTGCAGTTCTGGGCTGCTGGCCCTGGGAAAACCCCTGGACAGGGAAAGCACCGACCGCTACATCCTGATTGTCACGGCCTCGGACGGCAGACCCGACGGGGTGAGTGCCCTGGGGACGCTGAGGGGAAGGGGCTGGGCAGGGTGTTACCCCTGGCTGGAGTGTCCATGGTACAGATCTTGAGCAAATATATCTGTAATCTGCCTCTTTGTGCCCCCAAAGCTTGTGGTGGAACCAAAGGGGGAAGAGCTGGGCTTGCCAGAATCCCAAACGGGGCTGGATGAGCTTCTTGGCTTTTATTTTACACACAAATGGATGAAACAGGGCAGGTCAACCAAGCCATCAAATCTCCATGCCTCTCCCATGCCAGGAAACAGTGGGTTTGACTAATTTGCCAGGCTTCCTTGTGTCTTTGCACAATCTCCTTGATTTGCAGCTCTTCTGGAGGTGCTCCCTGCTGTCTGACAGCTCCTTGCTGGCTGGTGCCTTGCCAAGTGTTCTGAGGACAGGGATGCTTGTTTCAACAAGTCACTGTGATTTCAGGGAGGAGCTTTGATTTTTTTAACGAGTTTTGATCAGAAAGCAACAGTGTCTCTTTAAAAAGAAAAACAGAAAGAAAAAAAAATCCTGCAGTTCCAAAACTCCTGCTCCCCACGCCTCGTTCACCTGCTGCTTGTCATCCAGCTTGGCTTTTCCTGAACAATCCCATTAGTGCCTACAGAAAACGGGGGATCTGATTGAATGACTGGCTTCAGTTTCCCTAAAAACGACAAAATTAATTCCCCAGGCAGGTACAATGTAATTTAAATCACATTAACATATTTTAGCTGGCAGCGTATCCAACCTGATCCCTTTCCATCCAACACTGAGCTGTTTGAAACCAGCTATTAGAGTCCAATATACTCCAACTGAGCTTTTGTGTTCCACGTGCAGCCTTTGCTGGATTTGCTTGTTTCTTTAAAATTTGAAAGGCATTCAAAGGGAAAGGGCTTTATTGGCGTGTGTAGGGTTTTTGTTGCTATTGCTGTCAGCTGAAATACAGGGAAAGGCTCAGGAGCTGAGATAAGGACGAGGAAAAAATCACTCCCTGATCACCACCACGGGCAAAACAGACTAAATTTGGGGGCATTGACTGAAATTTGTTACCTGCAAAAGCAGAGCAGGATAATGAGAAGTAAAACAAAGCTGAAAAACACCTTCCCCCACCCACGCTTCCCTCCTTCCTGGGCTCTCCTCGCTCTCCTCCAGTGGCACAGGGAGATGGGAATGGGGGGGACACGTTGTTTCTGCTGCTGCTTTCTCCTCGGGGAGAGGAACCTTTCCCTGCTCCAGGGTGGGTCCCTTCCATGGGGTCAGTCCCTCAGGAACTGCTCCAGGGTGGGTCCCTTCCATGGGGTGAATCCCACAGGAACTGCTCCAGGGTGGGTCCCTTCCATGGGGTCAGTCCCACAGTGGGCAAAATGACCTGTTTTTATTGATGTTTCATACCTAACTGAGTAAGGTCAGTCCTTGTAGCTTCACCCAGAGATTTTGCTTCAGAAATTGTGAGCAGCACCCCAGACATTTCAGGGTCAGTAATAACTTTCAGCTGAACTCTGAGCAAAGAGTTTTGGCCATGAAACCAAAGGGGGTGTCACTTTGGCTCATTCATTTTTAAATATTTGCATATAAAATACTGCATTTTAGATGGAATACCCCAGCTGGGAAATGATGCTCTGCTTTGGAATTGGTGATGCTTTTGGAAAGAAATTTATCCCACGCTGCTTTGAAAGCTTCTCTCTCAAGGTGGTCACTCTCTTGCCTGTTCAACACTGTTCTCATAAAACTAGGAGTGTTTTCCTTCGTGGAGATAAGCAAGGCTTGTTAGGCATCCCCAACCCTGACACAATCTTCTTTGGCCTGGGGAACAGTGCCAAAATGGACCTTTCTCTCCACCCTGGTACCTCCAGGAATTTGAAGGACAGCAGGACACTTCCCGCACAAGCTCCCGTTTCTCCTTGGGAAGCAGCACCAGCCCCGGTGTCCTGGGGAGCAGCATTTCTTCTGAGTGCCTTCCCCAGGGAAACCAGGGAACCTGGGGCTGCCCCTGGATCCCTGGAAGTGTCCCAGGCCAGGCTGGATGGGGCTTGGAGCAGCCTGGGCTGGTGGGAGGTGTCCCTGCCCATGGCAGGGGGTGGGATGGGATGACCTTTAAGGTCCCTTCCAACCCAGGCCATTCTGTGATCACATTATTTCAGTTGTGGTTCATCTTGTGAGTCAGGCTTGGGTATTTCATCCCTCTTCAGATCATTAATAATTCAGAGCATCTTTCTCCCATGACACTGGAATTAATTACCTTCCTTAGAGCAAAACAGGTAGCACTAGATCAAGGTAATTTAAACAAAGATTTACTTCTCGAATGGCACACAGAGAATGACTTAATTACAGTAAATTTTCTGTTACTCCTTGAAATATTACCTGTCTCTGCTCCCCATCAGTTCCATTATGTAGCAAGAAGAAAGCACACATGCCTCTCAGGAAATGCTGAACAGAGATTTTGTCTACAAAAGAGCTTGCATTGAAAAAGACTTCTACTTGAGTGACCCTTTTGTAATCAGTAAAACAAGCCTACCAAAAACCAAAAAAAAATATCTACGTAGCCTGTTTATTCTGGGCAATTTCAATACTACCTTACCATATTAATTAAATACACTTAAAGAGAAACGCTATCTATTGCTATTTCCCTGCCAAGTTATGGATTCTGTGTGAGAAAGCCATAAAAATTTCAGCTGATCTGTAAATTTCAGTGTGCACAAGAACTTTGCCCAGCCAGATCCCCTCCTCTTGGAGAGAAGGCTTTTTTCTCCCTGTATCAGCTCCTTTTATTAGGGCAAGATCTTTTATTAGGGCCTGATCTTTTCTCACTCAGCCTTATCTTGTCCTTTCAAGCCTCAGTCTCTTCTCTCTGCACTGTTGCTTTGCAATCCAGCTGACCATTTCATCTGTGTAACTTGGAGAGGTGTAACAGGGTGGTAGATTCCACTTTTTAAGTTCTTGTGCCCTATACTGGAAGGAAAGAAGGTCCAAAAATAGTTCTGTGATCATTCCAGTATAGTTTTGTTGAGCTGAATATAGATAAGTGCTGATATGTAGATCACAAGCATTATTAACTGGGGGTTTTTTGGTTGTTTTTTGGGGTTTTTTTAATCAAATAAGGTCTTTGCCTCAGATTTTATTATTTGCAAACTAGTTCTGTCTCAGGATGAGTGTTTGTCTTAGAGTTTGTCCAAATTAATAAACTTGCTCGACATCAGAGCTGACAGTGTTTCCTCTCCGAGGCATAGCATGCTCTCATCAATTCCCAGCTTCAGTTTAAATGACAGGGGACAAATAAAACAAGAATAAAGTGGAATTTCCTTCATATTTCCCATCCATAACGTTTGTCAGGGCCTGGCGTGCTCAGGACACAAAGATATTTGTGCAGGCAATGTAAATGTTACAACTATTGCTTAGGGAAGAATTATATGTGTAAGAACTATTTCAGGGGCCCTAAGAAAGCCATAAATTGCTGCTGTTGATCTTTTGTTTGAGTTATGTTTCTTATAAAAGGGAATTAAACAGGGCTTGCTTCAGTAACGAATGGGAAATGCCCAATTTGAGGCTGGGCTGGCTTTTCCCTGGGTGGATTTCCAGCAGTAGCTTCAGGACTCCTTTCCAAACCCTGCTTGGCAAATCTGCAGAAGAAATGCCTCATTTTAAACCAGCCAAAGTGGTTTTTTAACCTTGCTGTGTTTCCATGGGGAGGATCCATTTGGTGGATACACAAAACCAAGTGGTGGATTACGTGTCTGTCCTTACTTTGGGGAACCACTCAGGTTTCTTTAAAGGCTTTTAGTGATATTTAAGCATATGTGAAAAGCTTTTTTTTTTTTGCTGTGTCACTGTCTTGGAGCATCCTCTGCAAAACTCTGCAACTTTTCATGATTCCCTAGGAAATGTGTGGCACTCTTTGCTTTCTGAGCCTCCAAAAAGATGGAGAGAGGCTGTTTAGAAGGGCCTGGAGGGACAGGACGAGGGGGAATGGCTTCCCACTGCCAGAGGGCAGGGTTGGATGGGATATTGGGAAGAAATCCTCCCCTGTGAGGGTGGGCAGGCCCTGGCACAGGGTGCCCAGAGAAGCTGTGGCTGCCCCTGGATCCCTGCAAGTGTCCAAGGCCAGGTTGGATGGGGCTGATTTGCTTCAACCATCTCTTCTTGAAGCATCATCTTTTTTCCCTGTTTGCTCCCCCCAAGCTTTGCAAGGCACAATCTGCTTCCTGCTGGTGGGAATTCTGAGTTCCTTTTCCTCTGCCACGTGCAGGTGACCTTGCAGAGGTACAAACAGCAGAGCCAGGGCGGACAGTACCCTTGTGGGGGCGTGGGATGCAGGTGCCAGGTGTGGTGCAGCACGTGAAGTATGAGCAGCAGTGACCCATTCCCTCACTCCCTGTGGCCCTTCCCACCTGTTGCCCAGTGCCAAACATTTCCCTGGCTGCTGCAAGAAGGTGACTTTCCCCATTATTCCCAGGATGGATGATCGTGTTGTCAGCACCGCCGCCCCGTTCTGCAGTTCTGAATAAGCCTCTGTAATTAATTCCAGTTGTCTAATAAAGGCTATTTCAGAGCAGGGCCGAGGCTGTGGTTTGCACAGAGCTCAGGCAAATCTTTGGAGCCATCTAATGGGGAGATAAAAGCGTGGGATTTGGTCAATGACCTTGGATTGTGGTGGTTTGGGACGTTAGTGGCAGAACTGCCGCTCTGGGCATCCCAGAGACACACAGGGACTCCCATTTCATGGTAAAGGTTGGCATTTCAACCTTTCAGCAAATGTTTCCTGCTTTCAGCTGAACAAGCAGGATTTTTGAGTTATTCCCACGTTCTCTCTCAGTTCAGAGTGTGTTGTTGCAGATTTAAAAGAAGGGAGCCCAGGGGCACTGCTGCTCACCCAGAGTTTGCTTTGAGTGCTCCTCGTGAATTCATCCACTTTTTGATCATTTGCTAAATTGGGGCTAATTAAAAAAAAAGGAAGATTATTTATTTGAAATGCTTCTCTGATTACAGTGAATTCTGAACTCAATGAATTCATCCACATCTGATAGGTTTCTAAGCTGTAACTACTCTAAAAATAAGGGATTATTTGAAATGTTGGTCTTATGATGGGATCCTTCATAATCCTTCAAATAGAAAAAAGGTATCTGATTGCCCTTTGTTTACTATATTTTTCAATCTTAAGCCTTTTTTTTTTTGTCTGATAAGAATAGAAAGACTAAAAGAAGTAATGCTGCTTCCCTCTCTCACAAACTGATAACCTGTTTACCTGTGATTCTGCACTGCTCAGCTCTAATAACTAACAATAAGGTTTTCACCCAGGAAACTAAAATAAAGATAATTTGTTCATAGTGTTGTTTTTCTCCTTAGACCTCAACTGCTACTGTCAACATAGTGGTGACAGATGTGAACGACAACGGACCAGTTTTTGACATGTTTCTACCCAAAAACCTCTCCGTGCAGGAAGAGGAAGCCAATGCTTTTGTTGGTCAAGTAAGGGTAAGTCATTAAAATTGTTTATTTTATTACCCAAGCTGTCCAGACAATTGGGAAAGAGCACGAAGTAATTATGCCTCAGACAAAATCCCACCAGAATATCTTCGGTTCAACTGCAAACTGTCCATTGTGAGATGCATTTCTGGTAACAAAGTCGTGTTCTGAGCTTTAAAATACAGAATTGTGCTTTGAAATATGGAATTGATTGTTTTCTTTGCTACGTGGAATAGCTGAAAACACTCTTTGGTGTAAAAATAACACATTAAAATCTGTTTGTTTGCTTGTTTGTTTGTTTTTTAAGAAATGCCACTGTATAAGCTTGCTTCTCACAGATTTCCAGTGTTAAAACAGTGCTGCCCCATTTTTAACCTCTTGCTGCTTTCTTTGTAAATCATTTCCTGCCACACTGAACAAGTGACACCCGGCTCTAGGAAACTGTCACACACACAGAGAACATTTTAAGGCCATTAAGGGGGAAAAACCAGTTAAAGCCCTGACTGAAATAATTGATTACCTGCCGTAAAAATAGATGTTGCTTGGGGGGATTGCTAATTTGAGGGATTTGAAGCTGTGGTGTTGTGTTGTTTGTTTTTTTTTCCCCCCCAGTAGCAACCATGTAAATTGAAAATGGGAACTCCTTAACTCGTAGCTTGGGGAAGAGCAGGGCATTTTGAGTACCATGGGAACCGTCTTGGGTAGCACATAACCATAATCATCATGGGGGGGGGTTCCCCAATTTGTATTATTTAATAAGACATGAGAGACTGGTTTGAAGCCTTGGACGTGGAGAATTTAGGGTCCCTCACTGCAGTTGAATCAGGTTTCACAAATGTTTAAGTTACTGCTTCGGTTTTTGGCGCTGTCTTCATGTGTGGTGGTTTTTCATTTTGCCTGCTAAAAGGCACAGGTGTAATAGTTCAAATCAGTACCAAATGTGTTTAAAATCCACTTTGGGTTTTGCTGGGGGCCCTCAAGGCTCAATCACCCTCTCGAACACGAGGATGGATGAATATTTAGCACAAATACTGGGTGTGGTTCCTGTTGTTTCGCGTTCACAAATGCAAATCAGTGTAGAAATACCCTTTGGAAAAACCATTCCATGGCAAAGAAAAGAGATTTGGGCATCTGGAATTTTTTTTTTTAATAGCTTCCCAGGTTGCTCCAAGCCCCATCCAACCTGGCCTTGGACACTTCCAGGGATGGGACTAGAAACAATTTGGGGTATAAAACAATTAGTTTGGACACTCCCATTAACAACCTGCCACAGACAAGAGTTTCCTGTGCTCTGCTTTGTCTTGAGTGGGAAAGGTGGACTTCAGAAGGGATTCCCATGAGGGCTTAGGTGGCATCTGGGAAGTTGTTTCCCAAGGAGGTGTAGAGCAAGGGCAGTGAAAGATTTCCTGTGGGAGAGGGGAGGGTTTGTTGGATCCATACTCTGGAGCGCTCTCACTCCCCACCACTCCACCAGCTCTGTCTGCCAGTGGAGCTCCTGAAGGCACTGGCACAGGAGTTCTGCCTGGGGGGATTTGTGGAGCAGACTGAGGATTAAAAGAACAAGCAGATGTCTTTCCAGTCCCTTTTATTTTGCACTGTGTTGTGCAGGATTGGATTCCCTGCTGCTCCTCCAGGTCTGATCCCGAAAGGCAGCAGGAGATTTGCTGCACAAAGGTCTCTACAAAGGAGCCACCAAAGGCAAGCAAAGAGCTGCAAATGGGAAACTTGGCAGTGAAATTCAGGCGATTCAGGGCAGTGTAAAGCAGGCTGAAGGCAGGGCACTGGAGTGGTTTGCGTTGTACAGTGCTCTGTTATCCGTACCAGGGGCATGGGAGGCATGCAGTGACATTTAGGAAGGGATCAGTGTATCGACTGCAAAATCTGCTGGCAGCTTCACACCCCTGTTCAGGGAAAAATCAGTCCCAAGTAGTTTGCTGCAGACTCAAAATGCAGGCTCTGGTTAAAGAAGAAGCTCTTGAGCTCATGGGGCCCAGGAGAGGGAAGACATCACTGGACTGAAGGTTTTATTCATGTTTATTTGTGTATATCAAGATCCCCTCACACCCCCCAGTGTTTGTTTGTTTGTTTGTGATCAGCACTGTTTGAAATCTCCAGCTTGAAGGTGTTGGTACCACGGGGAGAGAGAGTGCCAGGAGAGGAAATGGGAAGGAAAACAGGGATAAAGAATTGTGTGGTGGTGGGTAAACCTAATCAGGTGCTCAATTATGACTGACCTTAGGTCTTCCCTAAAATGGAGACTGTAAAAACAAGTTGCAGTGTTGAGAGTGGTTTGCAGCGTGTGTGATACCTCTGTCACCTGCCTCTTTTTACAGGACAGGAGAAATGCTTAAAGAGAGCTGCTCTTTAGGAGTGGGGCTGTTCTAGTATAGTAATCAGACCCTAAAATCAGAGAATCATAGCCTGGCAGATGGACCACAACCAGAGAAAGGTCAGACTTAGTTTCTTGTAAGTGGTTAATCCTTTGAATAGAACCTTTGTGGTATCATTTTCTTCCATGTATACTGAGAAAACTGCCTACAGGTTAGGTTAGAAAGAACTTAAGGACTTTTATAGGACTCTCAGCACTGTCTCCCATAAGATCTCATGGAGATGCTGGTGGCATGAAGACTTTCATGTGCTTCTAGTTGGCCTTTCATCTGGTTCTTAACAGGCAAATTCCTGCAGCCTCTTAAAAAGTTTCAATTCCGAGCCTGTGGCGTGAGAGGAAATAGATGTGGGCATAGATTTGTGCACCTTATTTCCATTTTAGACCACCAGTGCTGGACAGGATCACCTTCTTGCTGCTGACTCCCAAGGGGTTGTGTTATTCCTGGAGGATACTTTGCAGCCCCACTCCTGCTCTACTTGAACTTTTAAGGCACAGATCAAATAGGTTAAAGCAACTCCTTGCCACTGGTCAATGAATTTCAGAAGCTGTGCCCTTGTCTTCCCTGTTCCCAGTATCTCTTACATTTGTGTATGGATTTCCATCTTTACCTTCCCAGTGACACCGTTCCTGCCTCAGTGCAGTGAATTACTGATCCTTGTCATCAGAGCAGCTGCACACCCGTGGCAGCTGCTTGTGGAGAGTCCAGGGATTTCTGAATGAAAGGAATCCTAGTTTTTGTCTCCTGGCACCTTGCCTCTCAGGATGCTCTTAAGCCCTTTTACCTCTTTCAGCCTGGTGCTGTAAAAACTCTCCTGAATCGGTGGTTTCACGTCTGAGCTCCAGGAGGGGTTGGACAATGCTCTCAGGCACAGGGTGGGGTTGTTGGGGTGTCCTGGAGCTGGGCTGGGTGATGCCTGTGGGTCCCTTCCAGCTCAGGAGATTCTGGGATAACACAGGCCCATTTAGGATGCTGGGAAGTGTCCAAGGCCAGGTTGGATGGGGCTTGGAGCGACCTGTGCTGGTGGAAGGTGTCCATGGCAGGGGATGGAGCCAGATGGGCTTTAAGTTCCTTGTAGTACATGTCAGGTGTCTTTTTTTTTCCTACTATTCAGACCTCTTGTCTTTACCATCTGTAAGAAATGTAAGAAAAAATAATTCCCTTTAAGTTTTCTTCTGTGAACAAGGGAGATGACAGAATGCAGCCAAGAGCATTAGGAGAGTCTGACTGGTGAGATAAGGAGTTTTAAATCCAAGGGTTGACTGTCATGTTCCAGCTTGGATTCTAATTCTAATATTCTTTAAGTGGGTGGGCTTAGGAGGAGAGCCAGCAGTCAGGAGAAATTCCAAAAATAGCTTTAAAATGGATCACCCTCTTAGAGGAATCTTTGGGAGCCCAGCTAAATGTGAAGATTTCCAGCAATGTATTTCATCTGTGATGTAGAAAGTTTTATTTTGGGAGGGGTTTTTGTTGTTGTTGTTGTTTTGGTTCTGCATTGTGCAGGCATTGGTTTCATTTTTGGATTGCTCCACCATACCACTGCCAAAGAACATACTCATCCAAAAAACCAAAAAAATTCCTAATCATCCGTCAAGTAAACCCAAGTCTCTAAAAAGTTAGGCTTTGGTTGTGTGCCAGACTGAAAGAAGCTTGTCTGTTTTTGAGTGTTAAAATGTGATTAACTTTGTAGGAGGTTCACCAGCCCATTAAATCATGAATTTGCAGCCACGAGGTTTTTTGATTTTCATTTATTTTAATTTATATTTGCTCGTAGTATTTAACTGTTCTTACAGTGTAGTTTCATTTAGAGTCTCACTTAATTGGTTTGGGAAGTAACCCTCCAGCTGCTCTGGAATTAGCATTGACTGGGAAAGTAATCCTCACAGGTTCTTCTGGCTCCTCCAAGGGCCAAAAATGTGTCATTGTTTGAAAATTTATGGGGTGTTCCTTTATTCTACTGCAGGTATAGTGAAGGACAAGCTGGTGTGACTTGAGGGTGGCAGATCACTGAATTTGCCCCCTGGTAGAACAATGTCTGATTTTATTTTGTGTTCTTTCTGTCATCTCTCTCCACTGGGTTATTTTGTGCAGGCCAGTAATTCAGGATGTTGGAGGTTTATCCCACAGTGTATCCAAGCCTCTGGCTCTTCTTGCTTTGTGTTGGTACCTCCTCATCTTCTGCTTGGCTTGGAGCACAGGGTGAACAGAGCAGAGAAGTGAAAGTCTGGGTAAAATCAGGCAGAGAGGAATGAAAGGGAGGAAAAGCCTTTCTGAATTCTAGGCAAGAGGAAAAGTCCAAACTTTTGTGGGTGACTGATGTTCCCTCCTTAAAATATTCGCAAATAAATACCAAAAGGTCAAGAACATTTCAAATATTTGTGGCCTCTTACTGCACTTGGGAGATGTTAATTTGGTCCTGTGGGCACAAACAGTAATATCCCTGCAAAACAAGTACAAAATCCAATTTAACACTCCCACCCACACTTGATTTGCAGTTTGACACAAATGAAGGGCTTGGGAATATTTCCAGCCCGTAATAATAAACCCATTAAACCCTCAATAATAACCCTATTAAACCCACAGTAATAAAAAAAATCATGTTATCAGCCATGAAAACAATAATTCTCACCAGCAGCAGCATTTGGATCCTCCAGCAGAGTTTCCATCCCTGCCTGGAGCTGTGGTGTTTGCTGGAATACTGGGAAGCTGGGGGAGATCAGGAGCTTTTGCTGGGTTGGGAGGGGATTGCAGGGGACTCTTGTCCCTGAGGAAGGGAAATTTAACCTGGAGGAAGTTGGTTTGGTGTTCAGGTGGTCCCTGAGAAGTGTTTCAACTTCAGGATTCCCACTGTGTTCCCCCAGCTTTGTAGGAATAACAACCCACTGCCTTGTTTTGCTGTTTTCCAGCTCCAGCAGTCCAAGCCCAAATCCTCAATTAACCTGCCTAAATCCTGTTCCCCATCGTGAGCAGGAGTTGTGGGTATTAGTGGAAGGTTTCCTTTGAAAAGAATGATAATGATATAATTAATGCTGTTGACATTAAAGCCCTTGTCATTATATTGCAGAGTTAATGATCCTTCAAGAGGCATTCTGGTAATTCAGATCTCCCTGAACTGTGTTTTCAAGCTGTTTGAGATGGAGGAAGATAATTTGTTGCTCTGGAACACTTGTGGGTTTATATTCTTAGGAATATCCTAGGAATGCTGAAGCAGAGTTGGTAACACAAATGTCAGTTCACCACATCAGGTTGTCACCTTGGAGATTGTGGTATCTCTAAAAAATACAGGATGCGTTTCCTGGGAAATAAAGCAGCAATTTGTTTAGGTTTTATGAAGCAGTACTTTGTAAGTTAATGATGGAGATGAGAGTTGTCTTGTGGATCTGAGGAGTTACTGGAAGAAGAGCAGTAGCTGCTCTGGCTCTGCAGAGGAACGTGGTGAGGCTGCACTGTGGGCAGTGGAGAGAAACACGACCAGTTTTGGGCTCAGTGCTTCCCCTGATACTTCTTTTTGCTCCCAGTGGACCTCAGCTAATAGAAGAAATTACAAAGGTTGTTTGTATGGCCCAGAGAAAAATCACACCTGTGATTTGTATGTCGTGGTTAGCGCTGAAAGCTGCCACGGAACCTGATTTCTGGAGAGGCCCCAGAGCTGATATCCTTTCCTACCTCCCAGCAGAGAGATTCTGGGAGAAAACACTGACTGGAAAGGTCAGGAGTAGCTGTCAGAACATCAGGGAGGGACTCCTGGTTTGAGCACGTGTTGTGCTGTGGCCCAGCTTGACAAACCAGCTGCTTGTGAAGCCGAACCCTCGGATAATCCCGATGCTGGAGGATCTCCAGGGGGTGTCGTCTGAGGGGAATTTCTGTTCGACACTGTTTGATTGGGGTGTTTCAGCACTGCCCAAATCATCCTGGAGCATGTCCTCAGATGGATGGATGGATGGATGCAGACAGCTGGAATGGACACATGAGTTAGAACCTGGCTTTTCCCTTAACACATTTTGTCCCATCCAGGGATGTTTTAATCGCTGCTCTCTGAAGAACCACTTTTAGTTTTCTACAGTTCGTTCCTCATGTTCTCCAAACCCAAATGTTATCATGTTTCACCCTCGTTCCTCTGCTCTCAGAAGAGGCCAGAGATTGCAGCAGGAGACTGTTCAGGTTTGTGCAGCTGGTACCTCTGTTCCCACACGCTGAACCTCCAGTTTCAGGAGCAGCCAATTAATTCTGGCTTTACACGACTGTCCTTACAGGGATGGAAATAATTCACATGCTTTTCCAAGAGCTCCCAGGTTTGAATGCTGACCTGTTATTTTTCCTCCCCTTAATTAAATTATGGCGTGATGAATAAGGTTATGTAAATGAAACAAAGGGCATCCTGTGAGCAAGGCATTCTCATTTATTTGCCTTTGTAAATGACATCTGGGATGATCACGAGAGATTTGCATGTTTTGTTTTCAGAACAGTTGTCAGGAAGTTTCCCCGAACGTTTCATTCCGGTGAAAGTGTTCGTTGTAAGACTTGGTAATGAAACCTTTTATCTTCCTGGAAATCAATTAAAAGTTAATTAAAATTGTTAATAAGAAAAAAAAAATAGATCACTGTGCTTCTTCCCTGCCCTACATCCATGTGCTAAGCAAGGGTGGCTGTGACTTCATGCTGACTGGTCTGTGGATCACACGTCCTTTAAATTGACATCTGTCAGTGGATGGTTGGATTTGCTTGGTTTCCAATCAGTTCTGTTTCCTCCATAGAAATAACTGATCCAGACAAGAAAAAACAAACAAACAACAACAACAAAAACAAACCACCAAAAACAAAACAAAGAAACCCATAAACAAACAAAACCCCAGAGGAAACTCCAGAAGTAATCTGAAATACTCCTGTAATTGGAAACCATCAGAACAAAGTCTCCTGAGACAACAGTTTTTTATTAGATTAATTGGGAAGTACGTTTTGGATGGGATAACCTTGTTTTATAGGAATGTAAATTAAAATTATTTCCAAATCTATGGCAGGCTTTGCAAGTTGGTTCCTAAAAACGTGACTGTGCATGTTGTGAACTTGTGTCCATCCTCAGGCATAAACATCTTTGCCACATTCTGCAGGACTGATTTGATNGTCCATCCTCAGGCATAAACATCTGCAGGACTTATTTGATTCACAGAATCATCCAGACAAGAAAAAACAAACAAACCCATGGATCCCCCCTTGGATGGGTGCCCAATGCCCACCTTGTCCCCAGCCCAGAGCACGGAGTGCCACAGCCAGGCCTGCCTGGGACACCTCCAGGGCTGGGCACTCCAAACCTCCCTGGGCAGCCCCTGCCAAGGCCTCACCACCCTTTCCAGGGAGAAATTCCTGCTGATGTCCAACCTGAGCCTCCCCTGGCACAGCCTGAGGCCGTTCCCTCTCATCCTGTCGAAAGTTGTCCAAGGCTGAGCAGCTAACTGTATGTCTTCTCCTGAGGGATTCCAGCTGGGATCCATCCGGTTACCTGCCTTCTGTCATTGCAAATCGAACCGTTTGTTTCTGTGGGACATTTTCCCTTTGGCAGAACCCCAGGGAGAGGCAGGCTGCCCTGCAGAAGCAGTGCTGAGCAGCCACAGGAGCAGTGCTGCTCTGTAGAATCCCCCCCAGGTTGCCTGCTTTCTCTGGGGGAGCCGTGTCGAGTGTGTGCATCCAAACGTGGTTCTTGTGCCCTTCCTCCAGGCTACGGATGCGGATGCTGGGGTCAACGGGCAGGTGCACTACAGCCTGGCAAACTTCAACAACCTGTTCAGGATCACGTCCAACGGCAGCATTTACACTGCAGTGAAGCTCAACAGGGAGGTGAGGGACTACTACGAGCTCATCGTGGAGGCCACGGACGGCGCGGCGGATCCCCGTCGCTCCACGCTCACCTTGGCCATCAAGGTGCTGGATATCGATGACAACAGTCCTGTGTTTACCAACGCCTCCTACACTGTCTCCGTGCCGGAAAATCTACCCCCAGGCACTGTCTTCCTGAAGATAGAGGTGAGGAAGTTAGGGAGGGCAGAAGGTGTTGTGTGACTGATTTAACGTGGCAGTGGGAACGCAGGCAGAGATTGGGAACTGCAGTGTGTGTGTGGGGGGGAAGTCTTTTTGCCCAGAAAAACTGTGACTGGTCCATCCCTGGAAGTGTCCAAGGCCAGGTTAGACAGGGCTTGGAGCAACCTGGGCTGGTGGAAGGTGTCCCTGCCCATGACAGGGGGTGGAATGAGATGGTCTTGAAGGTCCCTTCCAACCCAAACCATTCTGGGATTCCTTGATCCTCTCCCTGGTAGTGGCTGATAGCAGGTGCTCCAGGGAAGAGAACAAGACCAGCCTCAACTTCCAGTGCCTCTTTCCCTGAATACTGTGCTTGTCTCCTGTGGCAGGTACCTCTGGATTTTAGACCCTTCAGTGGATTTGATTCCTTGTGCCTGTGGACATCGAATACAATCAGAGCAATAGAACAGAACTCCACTCGTTTGCAGCGGTTTTCTTTTATGTGTCCTTTACCAGGGAGGTTTTGTGAAGGAGGGCTGTGTTTGGTTTCAAGTCCCTTTGTGTTCCTGCAGGCGAAGGATGTGGATCTGGGCTCGGAGGTGAACTATCGGATCCGCACGGAGGAGGCTCGGCAGTATTTTGCACTGAACAGGCACACGGGCGAGCTGTCCCTGCTGAAATCCTTGGATTACGAGTCATTCGCTGACACAGAGGCCACCTTCACCTTCCTGGTGGAAGCCTTCGACAGCAAGGGCACGATGCCCCCTGGGCTGGCCACCGTCACCGTCAGGGTCAAGGTAAGAGCAACCGCTGCTCACTCAAGAGAACCTCTCCTGGGGGTACAAAACACCCCCCCAGTCCACCCAGGAACACCAGAACAGCATCAGCATGGCTGCTCCTCTTGCTTTTCACTTGGACAGAGCTACTTTTTCTGCCAGCAACTTGTTGGGTTAAACCCACGTTTCGTAGCAGTTTGTAATCACTGTGCTGTGTGCAATTATACAGTTAAATATTGGATCACAAATTTATGAGGTGCATGCCCTGGGCTGATCCCATGGCAGGGGGTGGAACAAAATTAACTTTCAGGCCCCTTGCAACCCAAGCCAGTCTGATTCTGTGACTGTGGTGGATTGTTTTCATTAGTCACGGGGTTCAGGGAAGAAATCCAGTTTAACCCAGTGGCCTCAGTAACAGCAGCTTGTGCACTCTCACAGGGGGTGGTGTGGCAATAGGGAACTTAAGAAGGGGATTAGTAGGATCAAAAAGCTGGTTCTTGCTTTCCTGGAGGCTCTTCCCACACATGATCAACAAAAAGATCAGACTTGGGACAGAGGACAAGCAGCTGATCTTTTAAATGAGAAAGAAAATAAATCAAAATATTAATTGAGTGTTGTCAGGTGACAGACTGACTTTTGCAACAGATCAGTGGACACAATTAAATATTACATATGTTTCTGAGATGAAGATGCTGCCTCGTTTCCAGCCTTGAGTGACAGGTAGGACAGTGGTATTTTGAGTGGCAGTTGAGAGGACTTGTGAAAAAAAATCAGCTTTAATGTCTCCTTTTGTTGGGCAGATGTCACTAATACGTCAGGTGGTAGAAATGATGAACCTTGATCTCAAGAGATGTCTGGCATAGGAAGGATGGTTTAATTGGAGCTTCTAGATGAACTTCCCAGATCCAAAATTTACAGAGGTGGGAGGAGAAGGCGGAGATTGCAGCCCAGACCCCGTTCTGTCCCTGTGTGAGGTGTGATGGATCCACAGGAAGACACCTTGTGTGGCTGATCCAGGTGACAGAGCAGCTGGAGGGAGTGCAGAGCCTTGGAAACCAAGTGGGAACAAGAACAGGCCACCCATTCCCTCCTACTCAGCTCATCTCCTGCTCCAGGACCAGGAACTGGAGGTGTCTGCCCTTAGTAGTACCTGTGTTTTCACTTCATTTAGAAACTGATATTTGATTAATTATTTTATTGCATTGTTTGAGACCCCAGATAGGGGATAAACCGAGTGCAGATGCACTGTAGGCTCCAACATAAAAGCCAAGCAGTCTGTAATAACACAGGGCTGGACTAGAGGAAAGCAGGAGCAAGAATTAAAGCTGTTGTGGGGCCAAGCAGGGAACTCGTGTCACCATTACAGATTCAGCCCCTCTAGTCCTCAGAACATTATTTGTATTATTACTGAGGTCTCCGAGGGCTCTCGGGCTTGCACTGCTCTGTTCACATTTGTCATGTTTCAGAGCCCAGCTCTTTACCCAAAAGAGCACTGCAATTTTCCCTGTGTAATAGGATTCTGTTAACCAGCTGTGGACATCTGATGGTGTCATCTATCATTTCTGGGATATCAAACCAGAGTGAGCAGCACCCCCATTCTCACCCTGCTGTCTGTGGCCAGAGGAGGGGGGAGACACACTGTGATATTCTTTAGAACTCCCACTTCCAGCCTGTGGCATGACAAGCTACAAATAGTCTGTATTAACCTTCCCTGAACTGGATGGAGACACAGATTGCAGAGCAGAACATGCACTGCAGGAGCAACAACTTCATCTGGTCCTGGTATTGAAACACAGAGATGAGGCTCAACCAGGCCAAGTGCCGGGTCCTGCCCTTCGGCCACACCAAGCCCCAACGGTCCCATGGGTTGGGGACAGAGTGGCTGGAGAGCAGCCAGGCAGGAAGGGAGCTGGGAGTATGGAGGGACAGGGAGCTGAACATGAGCCTGTATTGCCTCCAAAATTCACCTCATTTCTAGTGGAATTAGTGGAATAACAGCCGTGGTGTTGGTCTGTGGTGCCCGTAAACAGATTTATTTCTTTACTCCCATCTCAACTGATCTGTTCAATCATCTGCCAGTCATTTATTGCCTCGTATATTCCATCACAAATATTATCCCCTAATTTATATGATGAGCTGCTTTAGGGCTTGCTGAGCGCTAAATGTGAAAAAGATGCAGTCAGGCCATGTGAGGTGTGACAAGGCTCTGTTCTGGGTGTCTTCAGGCAAGAATCTTGTGTAAAGCAGCACCAATCAGAGATAGAATTCAGGGGGCCACTTCATACTTTTTGTCATATTGTCACAATGATTCTGAACTTGATAATATGAAGGTGTGTGTTCTGAGAGGCCAAGGAAACAGGGAAGGATGGGAAGGGACTGGGAAGGCGCTTCTTGATCCTCCAGTACCTGGTGAGATCAGGTATTTCGGGGAATCAGAGCGTGGTTTGGGTTTGGCTGGGTGAGGCTGGTCCAGGCTCCCAAGGGCTGTGAATGCCCTCAAGGCCATGAAATCTTGGAACCTTCAGGGAGTTTTTATTCTGCCTACTTAGTAAGAAAGCGTCTCGGATTTTTGTTTTTAAAATAAGGTGTGGAACGACAACTTTCTGTGGTTAAAGAACATACCAGGGGAGTTGGGATTTTCCAGTGCAGTGATACCCTTTGCTTTCTACAGAAGAGAGTTTCCCACTTACAGCAGAGGAATGTGAAATGTGCCCTTGGAAGCCCCCAAGCAGCAGGGAATTATTAAACATTTGGAGGCAGCTCAGATGGGAAGCCACCAGCTCTGGGGGTGGGCACGTGGACTGAGGTGGCAGACGTTCCAAACCCAAAATGACAGCAGAAAATTACAGATCTGGAGCTGTGGGAGAAGACTGGGGAATTTCCATGTGGGACATGAAGGAAAAACCTTTTCCCTCTCTCCCTTTGTGGGACTGAACATGAGTGGAAGAGGAGATGGCTGGAAAAATACGTTTCTTTTCCGATTTATTAGACTTCTCATAAAAGGCAGCAGACTGCAAAAGGAGCTGGAAAGGCTTAATGTGCATTTATTAGCTCAGAGAGTGGGTTTTGTAGCAGTGGAATACTGATTTCCACTTTGGTATCAGCACAGTCCTGAAGGTGTAGGAAAAACACACTGATGTGGTTACAAAGGTTTCCTGTAAGTATTTACACCTCAAAAATTATGGTATTAAAGAAGCTGGCAAACTTAATAAGTGGTTTTTCTTTTTCCAGCAGATCAGAAATAGGAGACTCAAACATTTCCCTCAGACTTTTAGGATTTTTTTCATGGAATGGTTGGGGCTGGAAGGGACCTTAGAGATCATCTAGTTTATGGTCATTTCTGCTTAAGAGATGAGGAGAGAGGCAAGAGGAAAGGGAAGCTTTGGGGTAAATGGCCTTTTCCCAGGTGGGCACCTTTGCACAGGTTGGTAATGATAAAAATCACCTAAACAGTGGGATTCTCTTGATGGTCTGGATAAATCAACAGGATGTGTGGGTTTGGTGTTTTTTGGGAGGAATTTGTCCCTCTGGAATTGTTCAGCAGATAAAAAGTTCGATTTTGCTGTCACAGGATTACAACTAATTTTAATAAATAATCAATCCTTAATTAGAATTAGGTCCCAACCTACCAAAAAAAAAAAAAAAAAAAAAAAGGCAGGAATTTAAAAATCATGGTGATTTTTAGAAGCTGCAAAAGAAGCCCTCAAAACCTGGATGAGTAGATGTAGAGAAGTATGACCTTGTTTAAACACAAAGAAAATCAGTGAGGGTTAACCAGGTTGATTTTTGGGAATGTTGGGAAGGGGAGGCTTCATTCCCATTTGGAAGGGCTGCCATCTAGTGCACTGCAGGTGCTGGCAGCAGGTTTAACAGGGATATTCCTTTGGATAAAAGGGCATTTGCACTATTTATTGGGCCTGAGATAGCCATAGAGACATACACATAAATATTTATATTTATATATATATATATACATAAGTACATTTGTATATACACACACTTGTATATATACACACACATACACATATATCTCAAATATATTGGAGTATCACCCAGACCTGCTTCTGGCAGTGTGGAGACTGAGAATAAACTCCAGGTTTTACCCTTTTCATATGTCTCTCATAAAACAAGATTTCTACCAAACCACTTTTTCCAATTAAAGTTGATTCTTCTTCAGAAAGTCTTCAGGTTGGTGGTAATATCCAAATCAGGCGAGTCTGTCACTCAGGTAGCCTTAGTAATAATATTAATTATTCCTAATAAATGTGAGTTATCAGTGGGGAGATGTAACCTGGGCTGGTGGAAGGTGGCCCTGCCCATGGCAGGGGGTGGAATGAGATGTGGAATGGGCTTTGAGGTCCCTTCCAACCCAAACCATGCCATGGTTCCATGCAACAACTGCAGGCAGAGATCTTAATCCAAGGTGTGTGTTTCCAGAGCAAGGAAGGAGGAGGAGGAGGGAATTACTTCACCCAGGTGGTAAATGCTTATATTCTTAACTTAGTGGAGCACAAGCAAAAAAGGCCTCCCTGTGTCCTCATGAATCAAAAGTATCTGAAGTTGGTTGAAGCTTCCAAGTCCATTTTGTGCTGGGAATGCTGAGCTGGAGGGATTTTCCTTCTGCTCTAGCTGTGGATTGCCCTCCCCACGTGTCCAGGAGCTCCTGGTTTAGTATTAGTGCATTACAGCAAGTGACTGGCTCGATGGTTTTTAAATTACATATTGATTTCCTCCTTAATACCTTTCCTCCCCCCTGCTTTGTTTCCCCTCTCTGGCATTCCGTGGTGACAGTCTGGGTTCACAACAGTTTTGTTCAGCATTTTAATACTCTTTGCAGAGAGGTCAATATTTGTTCTCCTGCCGACCTTTTTGCTCAATAACAACCCTTTAAAACTTGGGAGCGAGCTGTTTCCTCCTCAGAGTGCAAGGAAAGGGAATGGGCTTTGAGGTCCTTCACACAGCTGAGTTAACAAAGGAGTTGGCATCCAGAGGATGGCTTAGTTGGCTTTGGGAGGTGCTGGTGTGGATTCTCGAGCTTCTCTCCCATCCTGTGCTCCATCCCTGACCTTTGGGCAAGGGAGGGTGTCAGGATGTGTGTCCTGGCCTGTTTGATGTGTTGCCCTGTGTGAACATGGGGAAACCAAGCAGAAGGAGAAGCTGCAGATAAAGAGCATCTGTGATGGGGATGCAGCTTTGGGGGACGTTATGCTTTGACTTTCCCTCTGTTTTGTAAATAAATAGGCATTGAACATGCAATAAATCTGCAGTTAGGTAAGCAGTGACACAGAGGCTGGTTTGTATCTCTCTCTGAATGTTTGGCTGCTGTTACCTTACTGTCAGAACACACGGCCCAGGTGTTTGAAAGGGAGACCTGTGGAGAATCCATTGCCTGGATTTCCCATTTACATATTTTGGTGCGTGTCTGGTAGTTAACAGGAGCCTGGATTTAAGTGAACAGCAGCCTGGATTTATGTGGCTGAAGCAGTGAACTGTGGAAGGCTGTAAGACGCTGCAGTTTGGCCACAGGAGCACGTGGAGGGTTGTGCCTCAGATTTAAAAGGTGATTTCCTGACTTCTTACCACCCCTTTGGGGAAGGTTTACTACCCTGTTCCTTAACCTGTGCTTAGGGATGGCACTGGTGCTGCATCCATTTCAGTGCCAAGGCAGGTTTAGAGGTGTTTTAAGCAGAAGCCGTGAGGTGTAGAGTGAATTTGGGTTATTAACCTGTGCAAAATGTCTCTGGTCATAACAGAAGCCCAGTACTTGTCCCAGGTGTTATGTTCTTGCCAAAAGTCTCGCTGTGATGAAAACCTGAAAACTCTGCATCTGGACACCAGGAAATCCACTCTGATGGCAAAAATTGGATTGGAGGTCTTGGAGAGAGAGGCTTTCCAAGGGACTGGAGGGACAGGAAAAGGGGGAATGGCTTCAAACTGACAGAGAAGGGTTAGGTGGGATATTGGGAAGGAAATCCTTCCCTGTGAGGGTGGGCAGGCCCTGGCACAGGTTGCCCAGAGAAGCTGTGGCTGCCCCTGGATCCCTGGAAGTGTCCGAGGCCAGGTTGGACGGGGCTTGGAGCAGCCTGGGCTGGTGGAAGGTGTCCTTACCCATGGCAGGGGGGGGGATGGGATGAGCTTTCAGGCCCCTTCCAACCCAAACCATTCCATGATTCTTTGTCTGCAGGGGCACAGGATTTGGGGTGAAATGGAGTGGATCTTGACCTCTTGAGCTATTCACAGGACATACAGTGTGTTTTCTTTCCCTAAGAAAATCAGGTGTGGGCTGTGTTCCATCCTCAGTGATGGTGCTTGGTGCCCAAAAATCAGTAATTTCTTTCCTTGACCTTTTTGGTACCTCAACTCCCCACAATATGCAAAGAGGAATTCTACCAGTTGAAGGAGGTGATAATATAAGAATTTCCCCTTCTCACCTCTGAGACAAGACTTTATTAGAATAAAGAAAGCATTACAGCAAAAAAAACCTCCCATTTCCATGTCATCTGCATGTTTCACACATTAAACCTTCTGTCTGCCTGCAAAAATTCCCTTTGTGCTCCCAGCAGTTACCCCTCCCAGCCATTTGGGATGGGCACAGATGAGATCCCGGTCTCTCTGAGGAGCACTGACTGCAGCCACACAGCAGAGACCTGGCATGATTCTTCTGGGGAGCTTTTATTTTGTTAGAAGTGGAAACGTTAAAGCTCAAACTCTGCCATAAAAAGAATTAGTGGCTGCTTTAGGATTCTGGAGAGATGAGCCGGGAGGACAGGCACGTGAGGCTCTTCTGGGTGGTTATGAGTGAGGCATTTAGTGCCTGTTGGGTCGTCTCAGTTAACATTTATGAGGCACAGTCACGCATAAAGCTTGTCTTAGAGGAAGGATAATTTAGAGGGGCAGAAGACTTTCTGTGTCCTACTTTATGCTTTGCTTTGTGTTCCTTAGTATTTTGTGTGTCTTGAAAAATGGGTGTGTTAAGCAGGATGACTTCCTCTTTTTCTGTAGCAGAGGACGTAGTGAACCATCTAGCAACAGGGTTATGCTTCCCAGTACCTCAGGTCAGCAGTTTTCAGGCTCTAAGGCCACATGAAGGTATTCAGAAGATAGCAAAAGCTTCCCAGGGTGAACTTCCTCACTCCCTCCAGGGAGCAAAAAGCAGAGTGTGTGACCTCTTGTGCCTGGCCCAAGAGAAAGGATCAGATCTGGTGTGGGTTTGCAGGTGCACAGAGAGGGGTGGATCCAGAACACAGTCAGGAGAAACAAGGTTGTTTATGTAAACTAGACCTGGGTGTTGAATTCTCTGATGAAGTAAATGACTTTCTCGCAAGCGGGTCAGGAAACGGAAATGATGAGATCCAGTGCCTGTAATTCCGTGCAGGAACGCTCATGTTTGAATGTGGATGTCTTGGATTCCAAGATGTTTTCATTTGAATGCTCCCCTGGTTAAATTGCCTAGGAGTGGCTTTTTAATGTAGTGTAACGATCCGTTTGTCTTTGAAAATCGGATTCCAAGAGGAAAGGCTTTTCTGGTGCCTTTTGAAGACTTGGATCACAGACCTTGCACCAAACACAAGGCATGAATTATTCAGGCATTTATTACATGGACTTCTGACAGCCATTTCTTTAACGTGTAGCTGTTTATTATACTGTTATTCCCTCTGAAGGGGTCTGGGTGAGTGTTTAAGAGGACTCTGCAATGTGATGTTCAGCCAGTGTCAGCACGTGGAGTTTGCAGCGGGAAGAGCTGTGACAGTGGGTCAGAGCATCGTTGTAGGAACTTTGTGTACCTTCCTGGGGGGATTTACATGAGACCTGGTGGCACCTGTGTTCCCCCAGAGCTCAGGCATCTCCTGCTCCAAGGTGGGAGTGAGGAGGGCAGGAAGGCTCTGCACAGGGAGCTGGACAGGCTGGATCCATGGGATGAGGGACAAGAAGATCCAGAGCCCGCTGCTGGAGGAGCAGGTGGGGTGGAATTCTCTGCTCTGTTCACCTGTGAGACCGTGTTCTCCTGCAGAATTTCCTTCAGTTGAGCTCTCAGAGGCATATTTTTGGTGAATCTTCAGCTCCTTCCCCTTGGGTTCTGGTTTTGTGTGGTGGCAGTGGCACTGGGAGAGCCTGGGGATGGCAGACTGCCCGAGGAGGGAGTGGGGTGGGGAGAGTTCCACAGAACCGCCTGTGATTCTGTTTGAACTTCACAACTAAACTCTCAGCTGTGTTTTGCAGGCTATGAATGATCCCTTCTCAACTGTGTTTTGCAGGATATGAATGACTACTCCCCAGTCTTCAGCCAGAAGCTCTACAGGGGGATGGTTGCTCCCGATGCCACCAAGGGCACCGTCATCACCACGGTTTCAGCTGAGGACCAGGATCCCCCGGTAAGCAAAACAGGTCCTGTCAATACCCTACACCCAGCAGGGAAAAAACTTGAACTCTCCTTAGTGCCTGTCCTTTCACCCACCAAGATGAGGAGCAGGAGTGTCAGGGGAGTAACTCCCACGTTTGCTTTGTTGTCCTGGACGGAGGCTGCGTTTACAAGGCCGGTTCCTGAAGCTGGGAAATCACGGATACAGCTGCCAGGAAGACTTTTGGAAAGCTCTTTATCTGACTTCACAGCGTAGATGAGTAAGGGAACAGGCAGGAAGGGAAGCTGTGCCTGTCCTGGGGACAGTTCTGCAGAGAGGAAACAAAGCCCAGCTTTGTAAGGTTGTCACTGTGCTGATTTTGCAGTCACTGAGCATTTCCAATGTGAGCCATCCAGGGCTGTGTGGAACACACACCCCACCAACCAGCTGTTCCACATGCAGGATTTGAACCCAGGGCGCTCATTCTGGGGATAGAGTTTGTTCCTGTCACTGGCTTTTGCTGCTGCTCCCTGGTGGAGCTGTGGATTGACAGGACTGGGCGCATGTTCCTGACTCGTTGGCTGTTCCGAAAGGGGAGCAGCAATCCTGGCAGTCAGAGGGTGATGAACATCAGTGACCAGATGATCCACCGAGGACAGGAAAAGCCAAAGCTGTTCTGCCAGCCAGGTTTAATTTTTAATTGTTAGTGTTTGGCGTATCAAGGAGAATAATCCTCGGGGAGAACGTGCCATGCACATTAAAAGCTGGTGGCAGTGCTCTGACACAAATCAGCTCAATCTTCTCTGGGGTGATGTCTCTGCCACCCAGGGGCAGAAATGCAAGAGCAGAGAGGTATTTGCTGGAAGACAGTTTTCAAATTGATTCAAGACTATCTGATTCTGCTCTGTGAAGGACTTTTACTGTCACCCTTCCCGAATGTTTTACTCTCCCCTACGTTTGCTGCAATAAGCCCCGTCCAACCTGGCCTTGGACACTTCCAGGGATAGGGATTTGCTCTTGGCAAGTTTATCAAACTGTCCTGCAGGAAAGGATGTTAAGGGTCAGTGAAACCAGGCAAGAAGGTGAATTTCTAGGCCATGGAAATTACAACATAAGGGGGGATAGGAAGTAAATAGTTGTTCATTGGGGTTAGAAAGTCAGTTTTAAGTCGTGGGGGGTTTTTTTGGGGTTTTTTGTTTGTTTTTTTTTTTTGGTTTGGGTTTTTTGTTTGGGTTTTTTGTTGTTGTTTTGTTTGGGGATTTTTTTGTTGTTTTTCTGTTTGTTTCTGGTTTTTTTGTTGTTTGTTTTTTTGGGTTTTTTTTGTGCAGCTTTTATTTAACATGATGTGTTGCTTTATAACAAGAGATTTTGGATTCTGTTTGCCCCTTCTGATAGAAACTCCGTTTTATAATCCCTGGATTTAACATGTCTAAATTTTGAAGACTGAGTTCTTGGAGGAAACAAAACCTTCTGAAACCGATGAATGTATATTTATAGTTCTTAGTCCTGTGTTGTCAGCATTTCCAATACAAAGTTCCTTCACTTTTTCATTTCAAACCTCCCACACCCCACTGAGCTCTTTCCTTTTCTGTATTTCTCTTGCTATCACACTAACACTTGTTGCATTTGTTTGATTTTTATGAAGATTTAAAAAGGAAGCTGCCCCGGAGCATTTAATGAAAGCAATAGCCATAAAAGTCAGCCAGTTATGGAGGAAAGCTTTTAAAACAGGTTTTCAGAGGGTTTTTTATTTCAAACTAATGGCTGGTAGTTTTGTGTCTCATCTTTTCTGTTTCAAAAGTAAAAATTATCAGGCACAAACAGCTCTGTTTCTTTTTCTGCCTCAGTCAACCTGTTTAGATGCTTTGTGCTCCTGGAAAATCTCTGTTTATTTATTTGGAGCTGGCTTTGACATTAAATGGTGTCACAAAGTATCTGATATGAATTCACCAGAAACTGGTTTTAAAAACACACAACCTTTTCTCTGTTCACCAAAGGACCTTCCCCCAAACTTGCCTTGAGGGATAGAATACTTTTAGTTATCATCAATATTTTACTTGTGTGGTTTGGGTTTTTTAACCTGTTGGAATCTTATTTGCAGAGTACTAAGACATCTGTTTTATCAGTTCAGGAGAAGAAATAGGTGTCTATTAAAAAAAATAATTGTGGCTTTAAAATATGCCTGATTATCAGGGCAGGACTAATGAGAGCCTCACTAATTTGAGGTATCCAAGCCTGATTTTTTTCACTTGTTATTTTGCAAGTAAT
Source organism: Tyrannus savana (assembly GCA_013399735.1). Taxonomy (NCBI): domain Eukaryota; kingdom Metazoa; phylum Chordata; class Aves; order Passeriformes; family Tyrannidae; genus Tyrannus; species Tyrannus savana. Next base: position 66,364 of record VXAW01008448.1, on the reverse strand, counting down.
GCAACCTATTCCCATATCCACATTCAACTCAGCCCAGGATAGAAGTCCAGCCAGATTTTTCCATCATCTGCGATAAAAGCTTTTCAGAACTAATCAGCTCTTCAGGGACTCCCACTGTCTTAGTGAATCCCAGCTTGGCTGCTCATTGTCAGATTAGCATGGATGCTGTGAGAATCCAAATGGAAAAGCTCAGCCCCTGCATGGGATGGCTCTGCAGGTAAGGCCAGTGGGAATTTTCCGGGAGCACAAGAGCAGGTTTGGGGTAAGAAGGAGGTGTTGTGAGTGTTGTCAGTGTGGTTTGGCTCTTCATTTCAAACAAACAAACAAACAAATAGTGATTTAGGTGAAAGATAAGAGGGTGAGGAACACCTGGGATATAGTTTTCTGTGTGGATTTCCTAAATTATTTAGGAACTTGCTGCATATGGAGGTGTGGAAGTGTCACAAGTGACTGTGATCTGCTTTCAGAAAGTCAGCAGGGGTAAGAGCCAGGTTTTGCTCTTCAATTGCTGCTAAATTAATCCAACAATTAATCCTCATTTATTGGAGTTGTAGATGAAAAGTTCTTTTGGTTTTATTGAAAACAACATCCCCCATCAGATCTCCCCATAGTAAATTGTTTGCAATTGTGCATCTTCCGTGGCTGAGGGAACAAATGAGTATCTGAGGATGAAGATGTGGGATTTCCTTTATTTAACTGATGCCCAAAACCTCCAACCATCACTACAATGCAACTGTCGATAATAGGATCGGTTTGTTTGAAGAGAACACCCTTGGATTTCTGGTGGTTGTTATTAAAAGTTAAAACAGAAATAATCTGTGCTAGATTCAAGTGCTTCCTGGTAGGTGTTTTGTTATGGTTTTATTTTGACCCTTGGGTTTCAAAGTGGTCAGAAACTCTTGGCCTGAAGGCATAAGAGACCTCTGATAGTTATTCCTTGAGGTCCTTGGTGAAATGTCAATTAAAACATAGAAACCAGTGCTTTTCACTAAAGGCCAGAGCAAGATTTGCAGGGCTGTCTTTGAGTAAATGTCAGTTTAAATTCCTACCAGTTACTTACACTTTCTCCTTTCTTTTCCAGTTTTAATACACTTTTTACTTGCAGCGACTGAGAATATAAATTATGTTTTAGAAGATAATTTTCTATTTGTTATAAGAACTCAGATTTGAAGTGCAATTCTGCTCTTTGAAATCTGGTCAATTTTGCTCGACCTGTTCTCATGAAACATGGTAAATCAACATACTGTCCTTTCAATCCAGACCAGTCTGTGGTCCTGTGATTTATTTTTTTTTTCCTCGCTGTGAACTCCTTGTCTTCTTTCCTGGAAAGAGCTCCTTTGACCCTCTTTAATTTCCCCCGCACAACTCTTTTATGCTGAGGTCAGAAATGGTGAGAGGTGCCAGCAAAGTAACTTTACAGGGGCTTTGTGTGCCTGGGGAGCCACGACAATGCTGCATTTTTGCTGATGCTGGAATGATGCTTCCAGATCCAGAAATGCATCCTGCAGGAAACCTTGTCCTAGGGTTGGATAAATCCCTTGGAGACAGGGAGAATTCCCTTCCTTGCTGAGGTGTTGTGCTGATTGATGAGAGATGCCAGACGGTTCTGTTCTGACTGTGTCCTCAAAGCTCTTAACCCTCCAAATATTTGGGCAGGGGAGCACCAGGAGCTGTGTGGTGGCTGCTCAGTTTGTTTGCTTTGTTTATCAGAGGTGATTCCCAGGATTGACATAGCAAGAGGTGTTTGCTTTTCCTGTGTAGGCCTTTTTTGTGTGTTTGTGTGTGTGGTTTTTCACTGTAAAAGCTGGAATATTTCTGCCCTGGGCTCCATAGCCTGATTGTTTTTATCTGAAATGTTAATAGAAACAGATGCAGAACACTAATTTTAATGGGCAGCCAGCTTCCAGAGCTCCAGAACATCCAGTTTAATGGTTTATCCATTCTCTTACCACCTCGTGAGGTTTTTGTTCAATGGAGCCCTTTTGTCAAATTGAGAATAATTGTCCTTATTGTCTTACAGGCACCCACTAAATATAAGATGCTGGTAGATGTTTAATTAGAGATTGCACAGAATTTTAATTGGAGGTAAAAGCGTTTTCAGGCAGTCCAGAACTTCATCTTTCAAAAGCTCTTTCTTTGCTGGCTCCAGAGCAGAGGGGCTCCAGCCTCCCTCTCCTGGAGAGTGGAAGTGGTGATTCCTGCCTTCCTCTTGAGCTGCTCGCAGAAATACCCATGAAAACACCCAGAAACGGTTGTGTTTCCCTTCTCTCCTTTTTTTCCCTGCCTTTACTGGATGGCAGTTTCTCTGCAGCCTGTCTGTGCCTGTCGGGAGTTATCTGGACAGTGCACCTGTGCCTCATCCGTGGCCCCTTTCCCAGGAGCAGCCTCCTCATCAAACCTGAATATTGGGGTCCTGTCAGTCCCTGACAAGCTGGGCCACAAATGAATGTTGTTTCCCCAGAGCCAATGGAAACTTATGGAATAACAAGCCATGGAAGAAATAATTGAAGTTGGATGAGCTTTTTTTTAAACTTTTGTGTCTTGAACTCTCGGGGAAACTTTGCTTTTTTTGAGAGAGTGAACGTGGTTCCTGCCAAGTACAATCCTTGCTCCGTGGTTTGTTTGGGAACACGATCTGCTCTATTCAAGCTTTGCTGCAGACATAATAATGTATCTAAATTAATTTAGAGCAGAGGCAAAAGATGATTAATATTTCAGATAATTAAAACTTGCTTCTGAAGAGATTTCCCTGGGAAATCTCTCTGGAGGTTGTTCTAATTGCATCGGTGCCAAAACACCGTAAATAAAAAATAAATCCCTGTTTTGTTATTTTTTCAGCAGCGGCAGGGGCGAAGTGCACTTGATAGTCAGAGCAGGAACAATAACCTGATGAGAGTTTTGTTTATTTAATACCAAATTACCCAAGGTGTGCAGGTTTAATGATGATGAGAGCTCTTTTAGTCTTCCAAGCCAATGCGAGGGCCATTACTCGGAGACCAGATAGACTGGATTTCAGCAGGTAATTTGCTCTTAATTACAGCGTTGAAGAAAATGGCTGGAGCAGAGAATGCCAGTAGGAAAGTTGCTAATGGCCTCTGCTATGCTGTGGCCTCGGGAATTTCTCCTGTTTCCAGGGATTTGCACTCTTAGCACCCGTGGGCCTCTGAAGTTCTTGGAGCTGTTAACGTGAACTCCCCTGTGCTGCTTTGCTGAGCACCAAGACGTGTCAGGCAGCCCCAGGTCTGGGTGATTCAGGAATAACCCTCTTTGTGGATACAAGCTGTGACAGGTTAATGGGGTTTGAAGGTTGTTGGGGAGAGTTCCTAACTGCAAGTGTGTGTTTTAAAGCAATCTGCCGGTGCAGAGATTAAACAAGGACAAGCTCTGATACAAAGCGCGTGCCGTGGGGTGAGCACAAACACGAGCTCGAGTCCTAAAAGCAGCATTTAGAGTATCATTCTCCCCCAGGGTGTGCCTGTGGAAGGTGGGCTCAGCCCCTTGACTGACCCCAGCAGTTTTAGTGGAGTCTTCTCCCACGTTCCCCCCCTCCCCAGGTCACTTTTATACTCTTTTCTTTATGTTTGGGTTGGGTTTGAGTGGCTCTGGTCGTAAATACCTTTTATTTCTGATTGCTGTGTTTGATGGGAGGGGGGTGGTCGTGGCTTGGTCCCTGAAGGGGGGGTGACATGGTTGTTGGCAGCAGCAGCAGAACACCTCGATTCCCTTGGCACACAGGTGCTGTGTGGTCTCAGTACCACAATATTCCCCGTTCTGCTGGAATTCCAGTGGAGGAGGCCACAAAGTTTGTTCCTCACTCTGTCTGTTCCTCTGAGCAGATGTTGATCATTGGACTGGGGAGCAGGGTGACCTCAGTCCACGTAGGGAGTTGCAGCTGCTTTTTACCCTGGAATTCTGAATCTCCTGTAGATTTAACCCTATCCATCATTCCACTCTGCCTCATAAACCCTGTCTGGGCTGGAGTTCCTTGGAGGGCTCCAAGAGGCAACAGTCAAAGGACTTCGGTTAGATCAGCACAATATTGATGGGATTTCAAGAGGTTAAAGCACTTTGGAGCCACTTCTGTTGCTGTTTACAAAAGGAAATGTGCTGGTTCCTTGTAGTTAGTAGCTAACATGGAATTTATTTTGGATAACCACAAAGCTGCTTTGTAGCACATTATTGAATACAGATGAAAATCACTAATTCTCCTCTAATGAAACGGTGGGCTCTGATGTTCTGGCTGTTTAAGTGCATTGTAAAGGTCAAAACCTGATCTGAGATCCAGACTCTGAGGCTTTAAGAACATGAAATCATGGCAGTGACAGGATCTGAGTTTCTAAGTGCTTCTGTGAATCTCCTCCCAAATATATTTAGCAAATAACTTGGTTTGAACCTTTTTAAATGTCCTGGGTGTCTCCATAACCAGGACACACAGACTTGGGGCTGCTGAAAGATGGTTATTCAGATGTCAGTGTGCAAAGAGGATCAGGGGGAAGGCCTGATGTCCTGAGGGGAGTCTCTTCTGAACCAGGATGAAGACAGGAGGGGGGAGACAGGGGCGATCGGGCTCTGCTCCCAGGGAACAGGGACAGGAGGAGAGGGAACGGCCTCAGGCTGTGCCAGGGGAGGCTCAGGCTGGACATCAGGAGGAATTTCTTGCTGGAAAGGGTGGTCAGGCACTGGCAGGGGCTGCCCAGGGAGGGGGTGGAGTCCCCATCCCTGGAACTTGGAGATGTGGCACCTGGGGCTGGTGGGCTTGGCAGGGCTGGGCTGGTGGTTGGACTCAGTGACCTTAAATGATTTTTTTTCCCAACCTTGTGACTTTGAGATGCCTGGAGGATGACTGCTGGAATTGGAATCATTGGAATATAATAGATACCTTAAGAAACTACGTTCTTCTCAATAAATGGGGACTTTCTTTAGGCAGGTGGGGTTAAAAGAGTTAAATCAGGGAAATAACCTTCTATCAGAAAATGCTGTGTTACTGACCTGAAAAGTTCAACCACTGTACCCTCTGGCACTGCTGCTTCTGATTCCCACCTGGATTTGGTATTTTGTGATGCACTCATGGGCTGCCTCTGCTTGTTCCTTGTCACTGAAGCAGGGTCTGAAGAGTGAGGGGGGTTCATCGCAGGGCTGCTTAAAATTCACTTACAAAACTGCAATTTCTGTGATTACTGATAAGCTTCACGAACTTCAGATGAGTTTTGCAACACGTTCAATTATTTTTGAAAGGTACTTTAGGCAACCTTAAGCTGTGCCCATCTTCTGCTTAACAATTTCAGTAGTTATAAAACAGACACTGTGTTTAAGTGGGTGGAGGGTTCGGGTCTTTTCTCTCCAAACCTCCAGTTATTTTTCTTGCTGGAAAATTTAAGGCCTTTTTTTGAGGGGGAAACAGAGGATTTCTCAGTGAGTTATGAGGAATACAGACAGAACTTTCGTTAGTGATGGTCTTAAAAACGTTCCACTTTAACCCTGGACTTTGTGAGCTGTGTGAAAACACAGGAGTGCTGCAGCTGCCTTGTCTTTGCCTTCCAGGGCACACCAGCGAGCCGGGTCCGCTACAAAGTGGATGTTGTGCAATTCCCTTACAGTGCCAGCATCTTTGACGTGGAGGAAAACTCAGGCCGTGTCGTAACCCGAGTAAACCTCAACGAGGAGCCCAGCACGGTGTTCAAGGTACAAGCCTGTGTCGCTGTGGTGCCTGGAAATTGTTCCCTGCTTTTCCTTTCCCCTTCGTGTTTCTCCTCTCTTTCTTTATATCCCACAGAAGGGTCACGGAATCATCACGGGCCCTCCAAGGTCATCAAGTCCAACCTTCAGTTGGGTGAAGATGTGAAATTTCAATTCTGTTTGTTCCTTGCTTCTGTTAATTTTTATTTTTTTTCTCCTGCCATTCTGACCTCAGGAGTGTCTTGAATGGATGTGGTTGCACTCATTAGGAGGGCAGGGAAACAGGGAGGCAGCTGAAGGAACCTTCATTTTTCCCAAGTTCATTTTCATCAGGGCAGTGTGAATAGAAATTTAGGGAGAACTTTGAAAGGATAGCAAGATGTCCTTTAAGGAAAGCTATTGCACAGCTGGATAGTTTGGGAGTTCCTGTTCACAAGGGCTTTAATGCAAAAAATATTGACTTTAAGGAGCCTTAAATTCCACAGAATTCTTACCCAGCCCTTTCTCTGTTTGTTTTATTGGGAATCACAGAATCACTTGGGTTGGAAAAGAGCTCCACAACCCTGGAGTCCCCCCTGTGCCCGATGCCCCCCTTGTCCCCCAGCCCAGAGCACTGAGTGCCTGCCTGGGACACCTCCAGGGCTGGGCACTCCAAACCTCCCTGGGCACCCCCTGCCAATCCCTGACCACCCTTTCCAGGAGGAAATCCCTCCTGATGTCCAGCCTGAGCCTCCCCTGGCACAACCTGAGGCTGTTCCCTCTCCTCCTGTCCCTGTTCCCTGGGAGCAGAGCCCAAAATCCCCCCAGCTTCTGGAGTTCTGGATAAGGACGGGCTTTGGAGAGTATTTGTAGAAGACAGTTTTATTTGTAGTCCATTTTACTCTGTTCCTGTAAATTTTCCAGCAGAGGGTTCAACCTGTGGACAGCTGTCACCCGTTTCCCCCGTGTTTTGTTCTTACACAAGTCACGATTTGCAGCGAGAGAAAATCTCATCCGATTCGTTAGGCCCTGAAAATACAAGTGTTGCTGCAGGTCAGCCTGAGAGGTGTCCTTGTCCCTGCTCAGTGCGTGGTTTTCTCTGCTGTTAACAGCTGGTGGTCATTGCATACGATGATGGGGACCCTGTGAAGTTCAACACCACGACGGTGGAAATCGCCGTGCTGCAGCCCTCGGTCATCCCACGCTTCACCCAGGATGAGTACAGGTACAGCAGTTACTCATTCACATTTCCACTGCTGTGTTTTAGGTCCTCTTGAATTCTGAGCTATGAAAATATTGTGGTCTTAACAGGTTGTCCCCGGCTGGAAAGATCTGGGCTGTAGGTGAGGAAAGGTTTGCTTGAAGCAGTGCTCTGAGAGGCTGCTGAAAATGTCAGTCCTTTGGATAAACATGCCAGTCACTTGGATGAACAACAAATGTTGTGCCTTGGAATTGTGGCTGGGGTCACCAGGGTTCAGGGTTAATTTTCCTCCAGCCTCTGGGAGCGTGTCTTGGTCGTCTGCACCATTTGTGTGTCAGACTCGACCTCTCCGATGCTGGAAGCACAGATGACAGTTGTTCTTATTACAGTGATAAAGTTTGCCCTCTGACAGTTCAACTTCAGTGTCTTAAAACTGAGTATAAACAACAACAAAAAAGCGGGGCACAGGCTGATTAGTTTGTTTAATTCCGTTACAGAGAGTGTGTTTATCAGTTTGACATCCACATGATAATCGGAGGTGATAAACTTGACATCCGTAGAAAAACAGGGAGCGAGGGATGGGGTCCATGCAACCACCCCAAGGTGTCAAGGAGCTGCACTGTGTGCTCCTGATGCCCATGTTGGGACAGCAACCAGAATATGTTGGGCTTTGTACAGATATTTTCAAACCCAAGTACTGCAGCAAACGAGAAATTGGATGTAAATGGTCTTCACAAGGACCTAATGGGGGGCTTGCCCTGCTGTTCTAAGGAGTTCAGACAAAAATTCATGATGTGCATTCTGTTTATCCTCAGGATTACAGCATTAGTGTTTTGAAGCCGTAACTTTAGGAAATGAAAAAGAGCAAAACACTGCCAGACCTCTCCTGATTTCGGATTTAATCCCGAAACAAACACAGAATCCGAAGGAACAGTGCAAAATGACGAAGTTTGCATTTAATTATAGTCCTTTGCTGCAGGATTTTTTGAGAGAGAGATTATTCCCGCTGCTCCCTGTAGTTTATTGAGGATCTCCAGAGGTATGAAGTGCAGTTTAGGTAATGCAGCAAATACAAATGCTGCAATCACTGTGGCTGTGATTTCAAACGCGTCAGGGCACGGAGGTTGCTGCTGGAGCAAACTTGCTGTTGGAGCAAGTCCAGGGGAGGGTCCAGAAGTTGGTGAGGGGACTGGAGCACCTCCCCCGTGGAGACAGGCTGGGAGAGCTGGGAATGCTCAGCCTGGAGAGGAGGAGGTTGTGTGGAGACCTCACAGCACCTTCCAGGGTCTGCAGGGGCTACAGGGAAACAGGAGAGAGCAGTCACTTGTTTTCTTCAGTGTCAGAAATGACATGAAAACACCCCCAGAACGTTCTGGTCCAGCTGTGAGACCCTCTCAGACATTCTGGAGAGGCACCAGTGCTGATTCCCGAGGTTTTCAGGATCTGTCACGCTCTGCAGGCTGCGCTTTGTGTTTGGTTTCTTGACAGGTGATTCAGGCTGGAACTGGCAGCTTTCACAGCACCTTCTTTTCAAGCTGCCATAGGATATCTTTGGGGTAAATGACAGCAAAATGATAAACTGTGGGATGTGGGTGCTTGGATTTCTGAAGGATTGAGAATCAGTGGCTTTGGAGTGGATTAGAATTGATCTTTGCTTGTTTAATTATCATAATCTGGATGATTCCAGCGTTGTTTTCGAGCTGTTTTACAAACTTCCTTTCTGTGTATTTAGGAAAAGGTCACAGTTGAACAGTTTGACAGAGCAAAGCTGCAGCATGTATTACAAAATCGGAAATAAATACAAAATCCAGGAGAGAGGGACCAGATGGCCTGAGCAAAAAGGGAGATAAAAGTGCCACTCTGCCTTGAGCTGTTGGTCTGGCAGCTCTGAGCTCTGCCAGAAGTACAGCAGCACACTGGGGGCTCTGCTTGCAGCCCTCTTCACACCAAGGGAGGCTTTGATTGATTATTACCTCCATCTTAGAGTGACTTCCACAGGAGGCAGCAGACAAGTGGGCGCAGTCAGAGATTTGCATTTATTCACTCTGCATTATTGCATAACTTGGGGCAAATTAATGAGCCTCTTTTGCCCCCACCTCCTCTGTTTGGATTGTAAATTATACCGGAGACTCCTGGCTGCTGCTGTGCTGTACATACCAAACAGCAAAGGGCAGCTGAGGCTCTGAGAGCAGGAAAATACAGCGTGGAGCAGTTGCTTTATGACAGGGGGGTGCTAAAATGCAGCTCCTTCCTGGTGGCTGCGATAGATGGACCTCAGGGGACACCGGAGAGGGATCAGCTGAACCAGCAGGCTTTGGGACAGCCCTGCTCTCCCAGCACTCACACCCTCTCAGGAGCAGAGGAAGGAGTTTAACTGCATTAGCAGTGTGGACCCTTGTCTGTCCTTGTCTTGGACGTTAAAGATGACTTTGGAGAGCTGACAGCAGCAGTGCCTGGTAAATAAAGTGTTTTCCAAGCCAAGCGTTGTTCCACAGAAACGCAAAGTGTGAAGAAAAGAGGCAAAAATCCCAAAGAATCAAAGTGCTGTGGACATTTAATTGGAAAGGCTGGTCCACCCTGAGCCCAGCTGACCTTTCAGCTGCCGGGGAAGGACGTTGCTGATGCTGCTCCTCTCCCCACACTGTTGTGGGGTGATTGGCAGGGTGGTTGGCGCTCAGTCAGATTCCGCTGGTTTTCCAAAGCACTGATGGCACAGGGAGGAACCAGCACCCTGAGGGATGCATGGGGTGCTTGTCAGCAGTGGGCACGGACACTTCCACCCTCCCCAGCTGCTGTGACAGCCTGGAGAGCAAGGACACAGCAGGGTGATGAGGGCAGGGATGCCAGACCGAGGCACGGGAGACTTCGTGCATCGCTGCCCAAACAGGCTGTGACAATCCCACCACTTACTCAGGATTTTGATGCTGGCTGATCTCAGTCTGATTTGTACCAGTGCAGCAGCCACATCTCTGCACAGACAGTCAGAGAATCCCAGCACGATTTGAGTTGGAAGGGACTTTGAAGCCTTAAAGCCCATCCAAGGATGAGACAGCCAAAGCCTCTCTGGGTAATACAATAAAAAGGTCAATAACCCAATAAACCAAATAAGTCACTTGCCTGGGAAAGTCAAGCCCCTGATTTTGAGTGGCCCTTTCTCAAGCTGGTATTTCTCCTGTCCCAGTGGCTCCACCCAGATCACCTCTGGACTGAACTTGAGAGCAAGGAATTGATCCAGAAGTTTCCATGTCTTCCCGACATCTAAAGGCAACACTTTCATTTCTTAATTAACAGCTATTAATTAGTAGCACAACAAAGCAGTGAAGACCAGATGTGAAGCAAACCTCAGAAGAATATTGTGTTGTTTTTTTTTTTAGCAAGCCTGTCCTCTTTATGAGCACGTTCTCATTTTCAAAAAGTAAAAGTTCAAAGGGATTTGGGATCTTTTTGCTGTTTTGGTAATTAGTAAATAGCACATCCTCTGCAACTGGAAGGTCATTGCTAATAGGAATGTGCTGCTGGAGCAGGGAATGAAATGTTAACCAAGAGCAGCGTCATTGCTCCCTAATTATTGCCTGCGGGCACATTAAACAGGTGTTCAGCCATTGCAGAGCAGGAAAAAAGGAAAATACTGGAAACTTACAGCTTCTGTTAGTGTTGCATTATAGGTCCCCAACCTGCTGGAAAAGCTGTGTCCAGTTGTACAGCAATGTGAGGGTTTATGGGGAGGTATGTGGGGCTGGGAATTCGAGGCTATTACTCGCTGTAAATGTAGTGTGGAATTTTATGTCTCTACCAGTAACCACGCTCTGCTGTGAAAATGCGTTCTGCCTAAAAAGGGGGATTTGGGGACGTGTGGGCTCCTCTCTCCCCCGGTGGAAGGGGCAGTGGGATGTTTTTCACCTCATTAAATCCTTCGGTGTTGCAGGCAAATGCCATCCAAGGCAAACTGTGCTGTGTCCTAGGATTTCACAAAGCAAAGCTGGGGAGCTGCTGCAGGAATCAAATGGAAGTGTTTTACTGCAAGAGACTCTTCCCAGTTCCCTGGTTTATTGTTGTCCAGTCGGTTCTTGTATCCTCACTGGGAAACAGGGAGTGGGGAGTCCTGCACAGTGACAGTGACAGCTTGGCTTCAGGAAAAGATGTGTGGTTTTGCTTTAGGAATCGCTGGTTTATGGTGTGTTTGTTTGTTTTTCTCCTGGCACTTACTTGGTTTGTAATAGAAAACTAAATAGCCTGTGGTTGTGTAAGAAAATTAAGTTATTTCTTCAGCAAATGCTGGGCAGGGCCCCTGCCTCGCTGTGCTGGGGGAGGATGAGGGGCAGGGCTCTCAGCATCACGTGGCAGTTACTGAAACGTAGAAATAAATCGCTCTGGGGTGTGGAAATGGGATAGAAATAATCCATCTTAATAGAATTAAACCCTCTTGGTGTACCAGGAGGGCAGGCTTGGAATTTATCCCATCAGTCTGACCAGTTCCAGGATGGGAATGTGTCTTGTGTTGTGCTTGGTGGGAGTTTTTTTCCTCCTTTTCTTTTTTTTTTTTGGCCTCTGCAGTGACTCTGACAGAAATATTCCTGTTTTCACATCCTTTAATGCAGGAAGATTGGTTATGACAGGGGTTCACTGGAGCGGTGTCCAGACTCCCCCATCATCTGTTCCAGAGATAAATACCAGGGAAAAGGTCAGGGTGTCTCCAACCACTCCGAGAACTGAGACACAAAAGGAGGATTTTTAAGTCCAATAAGGAATATGGGATCCTTTTCAGGAAACTTTGAAGCCAAACGCTTGAAAATTACACTTAATTAAGAAGAAAATATTCTTTTCAAGAAAAAAAAAATAAAAATAATCACTATCTCTGACAAACTGTTGAGACCGTTACAGTTGCACCTCCAGGAACCCAAAAACTTGATAAATTGAGTAAAAAATACCCTCAGCATTAATCAAGTTGAGGGGAGAATCTGAACAGTGTCATTAAACGACAATAAAACTTAAGTTCTGAGCTGTTCTTGTGGACCTCCATCATTTTAAACATATATATATATATATATATATAAAAGAATGCAATTACAATATGCTGTAAAAAACATACATATAAACTATCAAGTCCACAAAACAGAGTTGACTGCAGTGTCTAATATGGAGTCCATACACATCCCGCTATTAAACTTCACTGCTAAACCAATTTTCCAAATTATTATTGGGTTTGCTGCTTTTAAATTTGATTTTTTTATTAAATCTCCCGTTCGTGCTGTGGGAGATAGGCAAGTTTCATGGTGAATTTGCAGCCTGTTGGATCCCAGGCAAATTGAAAAATGGCTGTGAGTCTTGACGTGCTCAGCAAAGGGAAAAGGAAGAGAGGAGAAGCTAAGAGTGGGTGTTTGTTGCTCTTTGCCCCATTTCACCCCAAGATTTACGGGGTGCAAGTGGATTACCAGGTCATGGCAAGGGGTCTTCTTACATCCAGGGCCTGGGTGAATGTGGAGCCACGTGCAGGGAAGTCTTTTGGGGAGGAATATTAGAAATCCCACATCCCAGAGGGATATCAAACTATTTCAGAGCAAGTCCGGGGAAGGGAACGGAGCTGGGGAAGGGGCATGGAATTTTTGCATAAAAAAGCCCCCTGCCTGTGCCCTAAACCAGCTTCAGATGGTGTGTCCTCCACTTCAGAAGAAACAGAAGCACCCTTTTACACCTTAGTCATTCAAAACAGAAAACAATGAAACTTATTCCCCAGGAAGGCTTATTAGAGCTTGTGGTACAGGATAAAAACTGAGATATTGCCACTTGAATGGTCTTGGGTTTTGCCTCTTTGCTCCTCTCCAGCTCCTCTGAAGAGAGGAGCTGAGTGTTTTCTCCAGCTGCTGCGCTGTTCCCATTGATCCCAGTTCCTGGAGTCAAATCAGGGGAATGAAATCCCAGCCATTCCCGTGGGGGGTTCCTGCCCCTCCCTCCAGAACCTCTCAGAGCAAACACAAAACCTCTCCCCAACTGTTGTCGATTTGTCAACCCACCGAGTTCAGCCGTGGCAGAGGGGGAGCTACAAGGCCATTGCCACTAAAAATACACTGACAGTGTGCTTGAAATGAAATTTGGGGGTTGGTTTGTTTGTTTGTTTGTTTTCCAGTCATACACATTCAGAAGGAAAACAAACCAGCATAATATGTAACGCAACATTTTCCTTGCTGAGCTCATCAGAAGCAGCCCAGCTTGAAATGCTTCCAGGTTTGACAGCCTTTCCCCCCTGTCTCTAAGATCACCCTTTGCACTGGTGAAATGCACATTAATAAGCATTTCATGGCAGTGGTTTTACAGCTTAATAAATCAAGGGCAATGAGGAATTTTATTTCTCTCGCTGATGGCAGAGGCAAGAAGGGTGGGAGCCAGAGGGATCTGCTCTGGGCAGCTGTGTTTGGGTAAAAGTGAATTTGCCATCACCTCCTCCTGTGAAAAAGAAAGGGGAGGTCAGTGTTTCAGTACAGCCAATATTACATGATCCATATTCGGTGTCTCAGCCTCTTTCTAGGATGTTCAAGGCAATATTCATCCCAAAGGGGGTGTTTGTAAGGCAGAGTTCAAGGACAGGTTGCCTGTTTCTTGGGGGTAATGGCAAAGATTTGGGTCCAGTAGTTAGGATTGTGACCTGGGTTTCATGAAATCCCAGAATAATAAAAAAAAAAATCTGCATTTATGGCTGAGTGTAAAAAAAAAAAAAAATTCCTTTCAAATTGTTTTTTTTTTAAGAGTTTTAGGCATGAATTCAACCTTTGCTTGCCATGATGAAAATCGGAATGTTTGACTGGAGAGGAGCTCAAGTGCCTCACTTCTCTTGGTTCAAATTGTTCAGATTGGTTTAAAGATTCTTTGTTCTTTCTGAAGTAGTTAGAGTTTCCCTGATGAGACAGCATCTCACAATGTTCCTCCTCACATTTTCTGAGGAGGTGGGATTTGAGAAACAGAAGAGGAGAAGTGAAGTAATTCTTTGGTGAGTTTCAGGAAGACACTCATTATTTAGACACGCTGGAACAGTGCTGAGTGTGAGATGCTCCCTGTTCAGTGTCTGCAGGGTATGGAGATTGTGAGATACCCAAGTATTAGTGGTGTAATTGTGGGGTTTTTTCCTCTTTATTGACATAAATTGTGCTCAGTGCTTAAAATGTACTCAATGCTTAAAAGTTGTGTCTGTGCAGAATCAGAGAATCATGGAGTGGTTTGGGTTGGAAGAGGCTTTAAAGCTCATCCCATCCCACCCCCTGCCGTGGGCAGGGACACCTCCCACCAGCCCAGGTTGCTCCAAGCCCTGTCCAACCTGACCTTGGACACTCCCAGGGATCCAGGGGCAGCCACAGCTTCTCTGGGCACCCTGTTTTCTCCTCCTAGTTTTTCAGGCTGTGCTGATTCTTTTGTTTCAGTTTCTGCTCGCTATTCCCTTCTTTTCCATTTCTCATACCAAAGAACCGTTAGATGTTTTTTATTGCCCCCTCAGTTGGACCTTTTCCCTGGTTTTTGCATTTGCACAGGGGGTCAGCATTTGCCTTTTTAACGTGGTTTCCTTAAATAACAGATCCTCTCCCTTTGGCAGCCTGATAGACGGAGGAAACTGCCAGCCTGCTGTTCAGGCAGTGGGGATGTAACCCCAATCCTTTTGTTCCCCTCTGCAGACCCCCCCCGGTGAGTGAAAGTGCCCCCAGAGGAACCGTGGTGGCCGTCGTCACCGCGGCCGCCCTGAACCAGACGGTCGTGTACTCCATCGTGTCGGGGAATGACGAGGGTGAGTACAACACCCACGGGAATATTTCAGCCTCAGTGGTCATGCCCAGCCCGGTGTGGGCACCAGAAGCCTTGCGAGAAAGTGTCAAGAAGTAAAGCTGCTGCTGAGGGGAATCACGCAAGGGTTGAGGTTAGGAAAGACCTCTAAGGTCAAACCCAACCCAGAGGTGAAATCCCACCTTTAGAGACGAGCTAAAGATCAAAATAATTTGCAGAATTGCAACTGAAATGTCTCGTGTTTTGCTGGCTTTCAGATGTGTTTGCCATCAACAACAGGACGGGCGTGATCTCCGTTAAGAAGGCTCTGGATTACGAACGTGTGACGAGCTACGAGCTGCGGGTCCAGGCAGATTCCTTGCAGGTGGTGAGATCCAACCTGCGGGTCCCTTCCAAGAGTAAGTGGGAAAATCCTGCCTTTTAAATCTCTTTTTCACGCAGAGGGGTGTTTTGTTTGATGAGGGTGAGGCAGTGACCTTGTTGTGCATGTGAGGGTGACGATGGATCTCCCAGCCTGACCTCCTGGTCAGTTTTGAGGTAAATCCCCACAAGCCATCTCCATGTAGGTCTTGGTGACGAACCAAAAGTCATGTTGATGTATAAACAGAGAGTTGATGGCACAAATTGTACATTTTCAG
This sequence comes from Tyrannus savana, assembly GCA_013399735.1. Taxonomy (NCBI): domain Eukaryota; kingdom Metazoa; phylum Chordata; class Aves; order Passeriformes; family Tyrannidae; genus Tyrannus; species Tyrannus savana. The sequence continues at coordinate 51,106 of VXAW01008448.1, read as the reverse complement.
TGTCACTGGGGGGTTATGTGATGGAATGGCACAGTTGCTTTTTCACAAACACGTCGCACAGCCCAAATTGGGCTGGTGACACCTCACCAAGGGTTGGGATGCTCCCAAGAGGATGGGAAACAGATCCACTTCAGGAAGAAAAAAACCACTTTCCTCACCCCTGAGGGTCTGTGTGGAGTTTATTGGAACCCTGGCTGAGAGCAAAGTGCTGGGACAGAGACCAGAAGGTTCTTTGCAGCATCTCCAGGCAGGGAGGAGTTGATTCCCAGCAGAATTGCTTTGGCTCCATCTCAAGGTGTGGGTTTTCTATTTTGAAGAAAAATATTTTGGAATGTCTTTTGATTATTTTTATCATCCTCCCTCTAAGAAATTGTCCAGGGAGTCTGACTTTCAAACCCCTGGCTCGCTTTGCCAGTCCTGTGCCACTTCCTATTTAACTCACAGTTGGTTCAGAGTTCAAAAAAAAGCCCCAAACCTTGTAAGGAAAGTATTTTGGTAGATGTTTTTACATCTACTGTTCTTGCCCAGTTTTTTTTCTGTATTTTTTGGTCTCCATGTGTCAGGTTTGGTTTTTTTTTTTTTTTTCTGTTAAGGAGCATCACGGGTGTGTTTTGGAGCTGAGGAGTGCCTTGAGGCATGGCTTTGGGTGCCTGCTGCTGTGTGTGCATAATTCATTCCCAAAAGGGGATCACACTGGTATTTGGAATCCAGGGACTGCAAATGGGGTTCAAATTTACTTCAGTTTTAGGAGAATAAACCATTATTTAGTTACTTGTTGTCAGTCCAGGGAGATGCCATAACCAAAATGTCAATCCCAGACTGTTCCTAAACATCAGTGAGATCTTACAAAGTGGGTGCATAATTAAACCTTCTCATCATTTTCGGGAACCCTTGGTTATATAAGGAGCAATTTGAGTCCAAGTGCATCTTTGGAAGCGTTGCTGGCTGTCTGATGCTGTAGGGGTGGTGCTGCCACAGCCTTGGATTTGATCCCTGCTCCCAGGGAGGGCTGCATGGCCAGCCCGGGGCACAGGAGCTCCCATCAGTCTGTCATCTGCCTGTCACCTTCCCCCCAGAGATAATCCATGCTGCCTGTGCCCAGGCACAGAGCTCTGGCAAAGCTGGAGCTCGGAGCACAGGGGGGTCTCTGTTTCTCCTGTGCTGCAGGGAGGAGTGAGCTGTGCCAGCTCTTTCTGCTTTGGCTGCTCGCTCTGGGCAACCCGGCAGGGTGACAAAAGTGCCACCCTGCCATGGTCAGAGGTGACAGGTGACACGCTGAGCCTTTCCCACACTGCAGGTTGTGACCCCCAGAGTTCAAAGCCTGAGGGTTTTTTACGAGAAAAAGCCACCCAGATTTTGAAGGTTCTTAAAGGTGGGTGAGACCCCCCTGCGGAGCTGCTCCAGCCCTGGGGACAGCCCAGCAAGGACAGGGAGCTGCTGCAGAGTCCAGAGGAGGCACCAAGATGGTCAGAGATGGAGCAGCTCTGCTGGGAGGAAAGGCTGGGACAGCTGGGATTGTTCAG
>VXAW01008448.1:0-49544 GCA_013399735.1 Tyrannus savana | reverse complement strand
GGGGCTTGGAGCAGCCTGGGCTGGTGGAAGGTGTCCCTGCCCGTGGCAGGGGGTGAACAAGATGAGCTTTAAGGTTCCTTCCAGCCCAAACCATTCTGGGATTCTGTGATCCCATATTAGTTGAAGGGGCTTAGGTATTTGGGCACATGCCATAAAACTGGGGAATAGGATACAGCCTACAGGCTTGGAATATGCCCTGTGCTACGTGGAGAGCCAAAGAATTTGGTAGATATATATATTTTAAATACTTTACAAGTATCTGGCCAGCTAAATCACTTATGTCTTTGTAATGGAGACCTCCTGACCCCTGGGTTTGATTCCTACATTTCCACAGTGTCTTCCTTTCCATTTTCTCAGCACCTTGTTCATCTTTGATGGGTTTTAATCAGGTTAAATTCTGCTTCAGAGTCTGGGGGCACTGAATTGATGAGCTCCAGCGGGAGGAGACGAAGCAGAATTAATGCACCACTGAGGACTTTGGAGCCTCTGAAATGATGTATCCCCTCCAGCGGTGCCAGGGGAGGCTCAGGTTGGACATCAGGAGGAATTTGTTGCTGGAAAGGGTGGTCAGGCACTGGCAGGGGCTGCCCAGGGAGGTTTGGAGTCCCCACCAGATGGACACGATACGCTGCAGAGCCTGCAGAGCTGTGGCTGATTCCTCACAGCTCTGGGGCAGTCTTGGGGCAAACCTCGAATTTCTTTAGGTGTGTTGAGTGCATTTTAGAGAGACCACATAAAATGTGAGCTCTCATTCAGTTATTTATGTGGTAGAAAATGGAGGTTTTATGTGGATTTCAATCAGAGCTTGGATCGGCGCCGTTCCAAACGCGTCGCTGTTCGTGCCTTGTCACGGGTTCTTTTTGCACCATTCTGGATCAGTGGCAGCCCATGAGGAGCTTTATGGGCTGATTTAGATCAAAAAGCCACTGAACAAATACTCAGTGCTCGTTCCTATTTGGCTCTGCCAAGCTGAGGAGGGCGAGATGGAGCAGCTGCAGCTCAGTGTGGCTCACCTGCCAAAGCCCCGAGTCTGCTCCAGCACTGGTAAGGCAGGAGCAAAGTGCTACTGAACCCTGACAAATTACAAATCTCATTCCCACCGTGAGTAAAATGCGCTTTTAAAGGGAAGAATCTGCTGCTGCCTCCTGCAGAAGAGCCTCTGCTTTTTGAGGGGCAGGGATTGACGTTAAATTGTCTTTGCATAAATTATCTTTGCAGCTGGATCGGTGGCTGGTTTGGCGTGTTCCAGAAGACAAGGGCAGTGCTGTTGGGTGGGCAAGCCTTGTGTAAAACCAATCAGGGGACACTCAAAGCATCACTGATGCTGTCCCAGTGTCCAAAAAGCATTGCTTTAGTTCAGCTTCATTTCTGCAGCCTGGTGAGAAGTCAATGGATCCAGCACTCGGATAAGCAGGGATGCTGGGGAAGGGTTTTCAGCAAGAGTGCTGGGGAGAAACTTCTGGAAATCAAATTCTGTACACATGCTGGGAGGAGCTCCTGGCTGTGAAGTGCTGCTACACATTAGTTGTGAGCGGCTCCCTGGGGTCCCTGTTGGGTTTGGTTTCCCTGTTAGTCACTCCTGGTTTAGTGGTTTTGGGTGTTTCAGAGGTTCCTCGGCTTTTCACTCTCCTTAAGCAAATCCCAGAAGCTCAAAGATCCAAAGGCCTTCTGGTCTCAGGAGTGGTTATTTAGCTGGTTCTTATAAACCCCAGCTGGCTCAGAGGCAGCTGCAGTTCTGTGCTCTCTGTGCACTGCAGCTCATCTCCAGGGGCTGGGAAAGGGGACACAGGGACCTTGCAGGAGGCTGAGGTGGCACAAAATCAATTTTCTTTGCTCCTTTTGTCCCCCTTGGCAACCTGTGCTGCTTTGTCCAGGCAAAGGGGCTGTTTCTTCTTTCACCTGGCCAGCTATTTAGGTAAGTCAGTTGTAGCAATAAGAGTTATTCTTTGGCTCTGTGAGGTCTCCCAAGAATTCCAAGGAGGAGTAAAACCTTGTTTTGACTCCTGGAATCCATTTAAAAAAAAAAAGAATGTAACTGGAGCTGGATTCCAGATCTGGAATGCCAAAGATGGAAGGTTTTATATGTGGGAGAATATACAATTTCTGCTGTGGAAGGTGAGTGTAACTTTTGACACCCTTTGAGGATCCCTGTCCTCACAGTGGATGCAAAGAGGATTGGAGCCACACACAAGGAGCAGCAACAAATTGGGAATTTGAAGGAAAAAGCAGTCAAATGGCAGAGCCTAAACCAGCCTCTGTAAGGAAGTGCTCCAGCTGGGTGGCCTTCTCCATCAGGCTGGACGCTGCAGGGGCAGGGGGGGCGGATTTTAGGAGCACCAGAGCCCCATGTTCAGGGATATCTGCTGAGCCAAGCAGGGAAATCCCCATGGGGAAGGGTCTGGCACAACCTTCCCCGCCTGGCACAGCTGCTGCTGAGGGATCCTGGGGAGGCTGAGAGGCAGGCAACCTCTGTGGCTGGCTGGGAGCCGTGTCCTGCTGCCAGCTGGAGCTTGGAATTGGAGCCAAGGGCCAGCACAGGGAGGAGTTCACAGATGCCACGTTCTCTCCATCTGCCAGAAGGCAGGACATGTAAGCTGTGGTGTTTGAAACTCAGGCAGAAGCTGAGATGCAGGTAGGTGTGTGATGCTGATGGTGCTCTGTGGATGGGCAGGGTGTTTCATTTGGTCTGTGCTTAATGTGGTAACTTCCATTTCTCGTTTTCAAAGCATCACTAAACAAAGCAGTGTTTTGGCAGCTCAGAGAACCACCAGCAAATGAGACAAATGGATTTTTGAGCAAATAGTGACACAAACTTTGCAAGGAGGCTGAGCCACCTCACCCAACCAGGTGATCACAGAATCCCAGGATGAATCAGGCTGGAAGGGACCACAGTGGGATCTGGTGCCACCTCCCTGCTCCTCCATCCCAGAGCACAGGGCACAGGAGTGTGTCCAGACAGCTCTGGGATATCCCCAGGGAGGAGACTCCAGCCCCTCTCTGCTCAGGGCTGGGTCCCTGCCCAGCCAAGAAGTTCTTCCTCCTGTGCAGGTGGAGCTCCTGGGCATCAGTTCCTGCCCGTGGCTCTGGTGCCATTGCTGGGCCCCCCGAGCAGAGCCTGGGCCATCCTCTGCCCCCTCCCTGCAGCCCCTGCCAGCCCTGGCTGAGGGCCCCTCTCAGGGGGTGCTCTGGAGGCTGCACAGCCCCAGCTCCCTCAGCCTTTGCTGCTCCCAGAGATGCTCCAGCCCTTGGGCATCTCCTCTGGAGCCGCTGCAGGAGCTCCCTGTTCCTGCTGTGCTGAGGAGCCAGAGCTGGGCCAGCCCTGCAGATGTGCCTGCCCAGGGCTGGCCAGAGGGGCAGGATCCCCTCCCTGCCCTGCTCCAGTGCCCCCCTGGTGCCCTCCCTGTCCCCAGGACACACAGCTGGGCAGGGACAGATCGATGGCATTTTAAACGTTGGTGTTTTGGTTTTTTTTCAGATTTCAGTTATTTATTTGGAGTCCTCGTTTGTTTCCCATCAGTTGGACCATCAGATAGGCAGAATATGACTTGGGCCATTTGAGAAATAGTCTGGGTTTAAATATTTTCCTCCCCTGAAGATGCAGCTCCTAAGCCTGGGTGAAGGAGCCGTGTTGTGTAACTAACTCAGCCCAGCGTGGCACCTGCGCAACATTTAAATTACCCTGGCACTGAAAGGAGCGGGGAGAACCAGCTCTGCAATTTATCACTTGCAAATGTGGTTTTAATGAACTGGATATCATCATTTCCAGCAATCTTCCTGGATCGTACAGTGCTGAAAGAGAGAAACAGATGTTGGTGGAGATTACTGCGCGGTGGAATCTGTCTGGCACCGGCTCCCGAGTTTTTGCTGGATGTTGTTCCCTTGCAGAAGGATGGAGATGTTTATTGTTCAGCGGGGTGGATCAGGAACTGTTTAACAAAAGCAAATTGACAGTGGTGGTTTGTGTGGAACCTCTCAGGGAAAATAATACCCGTGGAGTTCCCCTGGGCCAGGCCAGGTCTGGGAGGAGTGCAGGCTCAGGGATGCATCCAGTTAACACAATAAATTAATTGGGTGCTGGGGCTGCTTAGCCAGGGCTGTTGTGTGACCATTTATGAGTTTACAGACAGCAGAACTGAATCCCCTGTTAAGTAGCTGCATTTAATTTTTATAATTAAAATCTATAAAGCAAGCTGCTGTTTGCAGCAGGCCTGCTGGTGCTGATCCTTCATCACCTCTTTTAGGAGCTTGTACTGGGACCAAAATCTGTGTAACTAAGGTATGACACCGTTACTTGTGCTTTTCTGGTTATTTTTAAAAATTAATTACAGGTCTTTGCTTGTCTTTTACCCAAATTGCTTGCTTTGTAGGGAAATCCATGGCACCTTTTTGTTCATGGGCAAATTCAGGTAGCCCTGATGATGAGGTGCAGGTGTCCAGAGAATGGGAATTATCCTCATAAAGGCAGATCCAAAAGTTAAATCAAGATCTGTTCACAAAAAAATGGCAAATGGAGAAATAATAATTCACGAAAAGGGAAAGGGCTTATCCAGTTTTAGGATATCTAAGGTACTTGCTTTTCAAGCACTGACTTTTATCTCTTTGGGCTGCAGATACCTGAGTGCCAGTAGGCATTACAAAATTAGGACCAACTGTTCTATTTACCCTTTTCCTCCCCTCTTTTAGGCAACACAGCCAAGGTGTTCATTGAGGTGAAGGATGAAAACGACCACGTGCCTGTCTTCACCAAAAAAATGTACATTGGAGGGGTGTCTGAAGATGCCAGAATGTTTTCTTCCGTGCTTAAAGTTAAGGTAAGACCAAAGTTTTTCAACTGGCGTTCACTTGCAGTGGGAAAATATTTACTCACTGCTTTGATTTGTCACAGGAGATTTTGGAAATATGTGTCCTCTAAAGCTGCTGGAGCTTCTCGGGCACTGGCACCAATTTTGGTTGTATTTCTTCTTAGGAACAAGAATACTGAGCACAGAATGGGCCACTTTGCTGCTGAGATCAGAGTCTGAGCATGAATAAGAGTGTGATGGTTTCCCATCGGTGTGGGTTTGATTGACGTGCCTTGTCCTGCTGTTCCAGCAATTACTGACACAGGGATGATTTTGAGTTGAAAAAACAGGGTTTTTTTCCTACTGAGTTTTAGGTGCTTTTTTTTCCCCATGAGGGTTTGCAGCTTTCATTTTAGATCCATATTAATATTTAGAAGTTTTGGGGTTTTTTTGTGGTCAACACCATTTTTTACCTGCATTTTTTTCTGACTACTTGGCAGCAGCATGTTTAGGCTTTAAAAGGGAAGGAACAGTTTCTGTTTCAGGTCAGCAAAGCAATTTCAGGTCTGCACTGGGACATAACTGTGAGGAAAATGAACTGTGAGGTTTTTAAAAACAGAAAAAAAAAATTGCAAGGAAATATAATATATAGAATCTAATTAGAACCAGACATAAAAATAGCTAAGAGTAGAAGCAATAAGTCTTCAATAAAATGCTTTTCTTTCATCAAAACTGCCTTTGTGACACAGTCTTTTGTGCTCGAGGCAGCTTGAGCTGCCAAGGCAGCTTCTTTCCTCTGGCTTTATTCTGTTCCCTCAGCAGATCTCCTGCATCTCTGTTCACTTTAAACATTAGTGGGATAGCTTTGAAGCTGCTGATTCCAGCTTGTGCATGAAAGGGCACAGAAATATGACCTGCTCAGCTTTCTCTTTGACCTCATGATGGGTTTTGGAGCGCCAGGAACGAAATAGAGAAGATCAGAGGTTATTAAAGAGTTGTCCATTGTTTTTTTTTTTCTTGGCAGTCCTTCCCAAAACAAGCCCAGAGATGGCAGGGGAGTGGGAAACTGTTTAGCTTTCTCACAGCTGTTTGTGGCAGAATCCTTCCTCCCTGACTTTGCTGGCAGGCAGAGTGGAACAAGGCAGAGGCCAGAAGTTGTTGTAAGTGGATGGCATCAAACTGTGTGTTTAGTTAGAGTAAAATTAGAAGCAATTAGGAAGTGCTCTTGTTGCAGAGAATCAGGCTGTAATTTATTGTTCTAGCACTGAGCCTTTTCAGCACTCAATGCTACTTAGCTTGTTTTCTGGCCTTTAGAAAGGAAAAGTAATTACTGTTGGTTAAGTACAATCCCCATTCCAGTTTATTTGAAGAATAATTAATCAAGTGAATGTCTTTTCTTGAACAGCTCAGGTGAGCAGAATTAAAAGAGCAGTTTTCCAGGTTGAAATTTAGAAGAACATTAATAAATTACACGTAGAGCTTGCACTGTAGAAATTATCCAGATTTTGATACTGCTGGGGAAGTGAGGTTCTTAGTAGGAGTTTCAGATGCACTTGCTTTCATCTTCTGCATTCATTAATTCACATCATCTGAGTAATTTTGAAAAGAAACTGATTTTTCTCCTCCTTTTCTCAATATTCCTGTCACTGTCAACAGCTTTGATGATCCTCAAATATGGAATATTGGGATCAGGGAACCCCAGAGTGGTTTGGGTTGGAAGGGACCTTAGCAGCTGAAAGTTTTGTAAAACACAACTCTTACAGCAACATCTACAAGGGAATCCCATTTCATTTATCCCATTTGTGGTGTACAGATGTGGACTCAGTTAGATGTGATTTACAGGGTGTGTCTGCTTTATTTGCCATGGCTGTAACTTAATTTTATTAATAAGCACAGTGCCAGTGGCAGGCACTTGGCAGCAGTGTAAGCTGATGTAACTCTTCCTATTTTTATCAAATAGGGTAAAATGAATGGGATAAACAGGAAAAGATGAACTGAGAGAAGTCAGTGAGGACAGATTACACACAGACTGAATTTAGAGACCAGTACAGTGTTGGGTAAACACTTCTCTCATCATCCAAACAGTCCCACGTGTGACCAAGGCCAACACTGTGAAGCTCTGTGAGGTCAGTGGGTTTGCTGCCAGCACCATCCACTCCCTTAAATATTTTAATTTGAATATAAAAGCCTTTTAGAATAGGCTAATGTGTTGTCTTGCCCTAGATTCTTAGTAAGATTGCTCGAAGGAGATGAAAAGGAAGCTGGAGCTCAGCAGAATGCCACAAATCGTTATCCAAAAGTCATTTTCAATTACAATTCATTTGGGTAGTGATAAACCATATGAATTATTCTGTGTGGGGGTGACTGGATTGGAGAGCAGTGTCCTCTGAAAGCTGAGAAGTACTGATGCTCTGAGGAGAAAAAGGAATTTATTAATGCAAATGACACTTTTTAACCATGGATCCACTCCCTGCTTCCCAAAGTCCCCTTCTCTGCAATTCCCTTTTCTTTCCCCAAAATTTTCAACACACACACGAGCCCATTCCCATGATTAAAGGCCTTTTCATGCTTTTGTCCGTGACTATGTGAATTAAAAACAGATGTAACACTCATAGCTACTGATTTATGAATTTTGTGCATTAAGCTTTGCTTTGCATTTCATTATAGTAGAATTATTTTGCTTTGCCACAGGGATTTTCGTGGAATTCCTGTTTTTTCCCCCCTCAGAAATCCAACCAGGCTTCCTTTAGCCACATACACAATGTTTCCAACCTGCTCAAGGAAAACAACCAGAACCAACACAATCTTTAGGGAAATTAGCAGCAGGAATTGACTTTTCGCTATAATTGTGTGTCATTAGCCCTTCTCTCTTTTTAAAGATTTTTTTAAAAGTATTAACCTCTGGTTTTATTCATTAAAGTGCATTTTGGCTTATTTCCATCTCTTATTTTCAGCTTGACTCAGCTCCAGTGAGTCCTTTATATTTCCATACCAAGGCTTATTGGCTTGTTGGTCTTCTTCTTCCAAGAGAGAATTCATTCTTCCAATGAAATGATAAAAAAAAAATAACTCTTGATAACTTTTCAATCCACCACAGGATCGTGGAGTGGTTTGGGGTTGGAAGGGACTAAAAGATCATCTTGTTTCACCCACAGCTTCTCTGGGCAACCTGTGCCAGGGCCTCCCCACCCTCCCAGGGAACGATTCCTTCCATACACCCAACCTAAATTTCCCCTCTTTCAGTTGGAACCCGTTCCAAATGCCTGAGCGCTGGAGGTGATGCCAGCCCAGCTCCCTCATTGTGGGCACACCTGCACTCAGTCACAGGAGGGGGGGATTTGGCCTGGTAATTCCCAGCATCATCCATATTGATCAGCCCTCAATCACAGCGGAGTTTGGGAGACATCTGCATTTCTCCCCCACGACAAAAGGCAGATTTGCTGCCCTACTGTTAAGATTAAGGGTAGCTCTTTCTCTCCTTTGACAGCCCTAATGCAGCTCTTGAGATGCTGTGGGTCCCTCCCTAATGAAGTGTCAAAAATATTTACCTTCAGGACAAATTACAAGAACAGCAAACATCCTCCCTGTGTGTTAAAGAAAGTTTGGTAGGTTCCTGTCAGCAGCTCACAAGCTCTCCCTGGTGGGTGTGCCCAGCTGAGCCTGGCGATGAAGGGGATGGGGGGAATGGAAACAACACAGTTAAAATACTTAAAACTGGAATCTGAGCCCTTTTCCCAGGCTGTTCTGCACCTGTTTTGCTCATCTCTGTGTAGATGGCTTCTGGGAGGGAAATGGCCTGGGCTGCAGCGATGCTGAGGCTGTTGATTGCTCTGATGCTGAGGCTGTTGGTTGCTCTGATGCTGAGGCTGTTGGTTGCTCTGATGCTGAGGCTGTTGACTGCTCTGATGCTGAGGCTGTTGGTTGCTCCGATGCTGAGGCTGTTGGTTGCTTCTAAAATGCCTCTGTCACTGGAGTTTGGTGCATCAAACTCNTGCTCTGATGCTGAGGCTGTTGGCTGCTCTGAGGCTGAGGCTGTTGGTTGCTCTGATGCTGAGGCTGTTGGTTGCTCTGATGCTGAGGCTGTTGGTTGCTCTGATGCTGAGGCTGTTGGTTGCTCTGATGCTGAGGCTGTTGACTGCTCTGATGCTGAGGCTGTTGGTTGCTCTGATGCTGAGGCTGTTGGTTGCTTCTAAAATGCCTCTGTCACTGGAGTTTGGTGCATCAAACTCAGCAGCGAGACTAAGATCTCGTTGGTTCTAAGCAATGACTCCTGAGTGTTGATGTTTGTTCAGAAAGGGCTGGCTCCAGGTAATGTCTGTGCCCAGGGCATGGACACCCTCACTGGCAAGGATGGTTTATTTCTGTTTTCAGGCTGGTTTGAATGTTTCTTTAGGTGTGTAGTAATAGCAATCCTGTGGGCTCTTTCAGTTGTAATTTGAAGATTTCCTTGGTGTTTGCTTAAGAACAGGTGTTTGAAGGGAAATATTTGATTGTTATCATATATTCATGATTTTTAGGGGTCCCTGGGAGAGGCTGGGGCTGCCCCAGGCTGGGCACAGCCCCTTGCAGTGGCCCCTTGCAGCGGGCCCGTGGCCAGGCACAGCTGAGGTGCTGGTTTCATTTCTGTCTCGCTTTCTCACCGTCCAAATATCAACCTGATGTTTAGGTCCAGCCACTTCTTTGTGTTCAGGTTGGATACCTGGGAAAACTCCTTGGCTGAAAGAGAGGTTAAACATTGGCAGGGACCGCCCAGGGAGCTGGAGGGCATCGTGGAAGCGCTCAGACAAGGACTGGCCGTGGCACTCGCTGCTCTGGGCGGGCTGACAAGGTGGGGAGCGGGCAAAGGTTGGGCTGGGTGATGTTGGAGGGCTTCTCCAATTCCACAGTCCTGTAACACAGCATGCTTTCACATCCAGTTCTTCCTTCAGACTGTGATTGTCAAAGGAAAGCCAAAACTGTGCCTAGTCCTGATATCCACCTGCCAAGCTCCTGCCTGCTGGCTCGGGGCTGGTTTGGGGCTGTATTTCCCTGTGCCAGTTGGAAAGCAGGAGTGCTCTGGAAAAGCTCACTGATGTCTTCACTCTTTTTGACTGACAGAATGGGGTACATTTCAGAAAGCTTTTAACCTCCCCCATCTTTCCTAAAAAACACTAATAAAGGGGTTTGAGATCACCCAAGAGGCAGTAATCCTGATTTTAAAAGCAAGCTCCGGAGCTAGAGAACAAAAGCAATTTAACACATTTTGTATTTATGCTTCTGGTAGCCGAGCTGGATAAAGCTTTATCAATTTAGAGGCAAGCAAAATATTCCCAGAGGATGTGAGGACCATTTCAAGCAGTCCTGCCTCAGCGATGAGTGACAGCCGGTGTCATTGTGGGAGCTCATTTTTTGGGCAGCTCTGCAGCTCTGTGATGTGCTGTTTGAAAAGTGTTTGCTGTCTCCAGCTAAACCAGGCTGGATATTATCATTTAAGTGCTGTGTGGTTCTGTCTCTTCCATCTGGGCTGATAGGAGCTGGAGTAGCATGGAGAGCACATCCAGCTCTGAGTACCTGGATCTGGAGCATCTCCCTGCTGGTACTCCCTGGAAGTTATCCCAAAAAATGAAGACAGAATAGGAGTTAGTAAAAAATTTGCACCTTAAAGATGTTGTTCTCTGCTGGTGAGGAAACAATTAATGATGATTAATGGCCACCTACTGAAGGCTTAATGACCTTGCACAGATTAAGCCCTTTTAGCAGCAGTGGCGTGTCAGGGTAAACACATCTGGGCTCTCTGGGACCAGGGACAGCACCCAGGGAGTGGCTGGAGCTGTGCCAGGGCAGGGTCAGGGTGGATATGACGACAGGGTCCTTCCCCCAGAGGGTGGTTGGCACTGAACAGGCTCCCCAGGGCAGTGGGCACAGCCCCAGGGCTGCCAGAGCTCCAGGAGGGTTTGGATGATCCTCTGGGGCACAGGGGGGGATTGTTGGGGTGTCTGTGCAGGGCCAGGGGTTGGGCTGGATGATCCTTGGGGGTCCCTTCCAGCTCAGGATGTTCTGTGATTGGATGAACTCCTCACGCTGCCACAAACCCTGACTGGGCTGTGATTATGTTTTGTTCTTAAATCAGGCAAGGCAGGGATTTTACACGGATTTTACATGGATTTTACACCAAGACCTGCCCCTTTTGGAAGTCAGGGCCATTTTTTCTCCAGCATTAGCTTGAGCCACAGGTTCAGAAACCATGCCAAGGCTGTGATAAAAGCCTGCTGATTGCTGCTGAAGTGTCCCACATGCTGAGGTGGTGCCCGAGCCTGATGAGTTCACGGTGTACAGGCAGTAATTAACTTGCATCTCGCTGCCCCTTCCCACGTGGAGCACGGGAAAGCGTTGGAAGGGTCCTCAGAAACACAGCACAGCTCCTGGCTGCCCAGCAGGAGCAGAAGGAAGAGGTCTGGAGAGGCCAGGATGGGGCCACCCAGGGCTGGCAGGCACAGGGAAGGTGGGACAGCTCCCAGGGTTGCCTGGTGGATGCCAGGTCTGCATCCTCAGTCAGCAACAGGACAGTGCCAGGGAATGCCACTCATTCCTTTCTTTCAAAAAAAAAAAAAGAAAATCTTTATTTGCTCCCAAACTGCCTGTGCAGAATGTTTCTGAGAAAAGGGAGAATATTCTCATTGTATAAGTCTGTGAATGTGTTGCTGGGATTTTTTTTTTCCTTTGATATTGAATTTTCAACAAGAATTTGGCAGTGGAGGTTTCTCAGAATTGAACTGTTCTTACATGTTGTTGCAGACTTGAACAGTCAATTTATATCTTTTTTTTTTTTTAAACTTTTTTTTTCTTTCTTTTGGAGCAGTTTAGTGCCAACAGAGGAGAAAGAAATTGCTGGAAAAGCAAAACTGTGAGCAGCGAAGTAAATGAACCATTTAAAGCAGCAGCAATATCTGCACTCTGGGATCTAATGCTTTAAATGTCAGAGTGGAAGGAATTTGCTGGGCCAATATGTAACTTTATTTAAAGGACAAGGTTAATGATTCCTTGCCTGCAAATTTACCTTGTTTGCCTCTGCTTGTTTTCTTTTCCCCATCAGGCTGATGATAAGGACACTGGGAATTACAGCGCCATGCAGTACAGACTCATCATCCCCCCCATCAAGGATGGCAAGGAAGGTTTTGTGATTGAAGCTTACACGGGGCTGATCAAAACTGCCATGCTCTTCAAGAACATGAGGAGATCCTATTTCAAGTTCCAGGTCATTGCCACCGACGATTACGGGAAAGGACTGAGCAGCAAAGCTGAAGTGCTTGTGAGTATGAGCCAGGCATGGTTATGGGATAATTCCTGGGGAAATTTAAGCACCACATAAAGTTGAATTCCAGGCAGACCTATAGAAAAGCCATGAACTGTGTGTGCTTAATTTTTTAAGGCACTGAAATAAAGCCTTTGCCTTTTTAAAGCAAAAGATTTTAGGACGTGTAGGAGCGAGTCCAGAGGAGGCCCCAAGAGGATCAGAGGATGGAGCAGCTCTGCTGGGAGCAAAGGCTGGGAGAGCTGGGATTGTTCAGATGGAGAGGAGAAGCTTTGGGGTGACCCAGTTGTTACCTTGCAGGGCCTGAAGGGGACAAGAGGAAAGATGGAGAGAGACCATTGACAAGGGATGGAGGGACAGGACAAGGGGGAATGGCTTCAAACTGCCAGAGGGCAGGGATAGATGGGATAGTGGTAAGGAATTCCTGGCTGTGAGGGTGGGCAGGCCCTGGCACAGGGTGCCCAGAGAAGCTGTGGCTGCCCCTGGATCCCTGGGAGTGTCCAAGGCCAGGCTGGACGGGGCTTGGAGCAGCCTGGGCTGGTGGAAGGTGTCCCTGCCCGTGGCAGGGGGGGGGATGGGATGGTATTTAATGTCCCTTCCCACCCAGACCATTCTGGGATTCCATGACTCCATGTCCCAGCTGGCCATGTCCCTGTTGGCCACATCTTAGCTGGCCCTGTCTCACTTGCTCATGTCTAAAGGGCGTCTCAAGGAATAATTTTGGGCTGAGGCTGCACTTGTGAGTTCCCAGGAAAGCAAGAACTGTTTCAGAACTGGCTCCAGCCTCAGGCCTGGAGCTCGTGGGGTTTCGCTGTGTAAAGGACATCGACTTCAGTCCAGTCCCAGGAACCATCAGAGCTAAATTCCTTTAGAGCCCATACAGCCTGATGGATTGGCTCAATATTAGCATAATGTGGATGGGCTGAAGTGCATTATCCCCTTCATGGGAGCGCTGTCAAACGGTACAGATGAGAACCATAACACTTGGGGCTCTGAGTTATGCAGGGATTCACCAAATAAACGTAATGGATGGCGTCCTCACGCTTGACCTCCCCAGATGATAGGGCACCCTCAGGCAATTTGGGCAGTAATGGCGTATTAAAATAGAGCCAGAAGGTATCGACATTTAAATTAGAAAGTGAAGGATGTCTCATTAATTTATAGAGGTCCCTTTGGGTTGTCTGGGTGAGTGATGGGCAGCGCACTCGCTGTCTTTGAGCAAGGCATGGAGTGGCTGGAGATGGATACAGCTCGAGATCAACACCATCCCACTGAAAACTGGGGCATGCCAGCGTCTGGTGCCAAAAATCTGGTGCCATACAATGATCCAGACTCTTTGTAGGCTCTGCCCTGGTTTAAAACTTGGCAACTGCCTAATGGATGAATCTTGGGATCAAAGGGATATCACTTACAGGCTAGTGCTTATCAACAATTTTATGCTTTCCCTGCCTTTACAAATGTGGAGAATAAGCGAGTTTCCTATAGAAACCTCCAATTTTGCTTGATTTTTTTTGTCCAACACCCCTGGTTTCCCGCAGCTTGTCATGAATGTGTTTATCCATGGTTTTGTGCGTGAACAAGTGGTGATAATTGTGACTCCTGCAGTGTGAAAAGAACTGCTGCCTTTGTCTGCAGTGTTGCCTTCATGCAGCCCTCAGCACGTGGAGCACAGTGGTTGTTGAATTGGCTAATGTCATTAATTCTATTAAACTGATCGCTCTGTTAGAGTTCCGGTGCATGATTTCAGTCTAAATTCTATTTGGAGTTCATTATAATTCTGTTCTTCTAACACAGAAGCCTGATCAGGGCCTCTGATGACATTTCAAGAACACTGAAATGTTTGGAGTTGACTGAAGCTTCAAAGCTGGTGAATCAGTGTTTGATGTTGGAAGGGTATTGTGGCTTTTCTGCTGCGGTGATTACAGGGCCCAGGCTCCTCTTTTGAAAATCAGGGGTGGTTTTATTTCCTCTAGAATCAACTTAATTCTTGATTTTTAAATTTATCAGGTTTCACATTGGCCTACTTTTCCAAATTTTCCTGCAGAATCCTCTCCAGGATGGAGGAGGACACAGCTCAGCATCCCTTTTGCACACTGACCGTCCAGCCTGACGTTGGGAAACTCAGTAGTGGCGCTGTTTTTGTAGGAGAAAATGCCAATTCCAGAACTTTTCTTCTGAGCTCAGTCTGTGCTTTGGTGGAAAACTGGAATTTAATTTTATTTCAACAAAGCACACGAGTATTGACTGGATTAGAGGCATTTTTCCTTCTTTTTTTTTTTTTTAAGGAAAGAGCTCAACTGTAAAATATACAGTTATGAACAGTTTTGTGATGTACAGAGGGAGAGGCTAAAGCAATGGGAGATTAAAATAAAAACTTTCACTGATAACTTTGAAGTCAGCAAACAATTTCCTTCGTGATTTTCTAACAAAGTGTCATTGATTTCGTTGAATTAATCCTGTATTTCCACTTACCTTGGTGCACGCTGCATGTCTCCAGGGCAGGATTTTCCTGGCATCAGAATGCTCATGAGTAATTTTGGATACGGCCCCTGGGAGGTCTGTGGTTCCGGGAGCAAAGTCTAAACTATGAAGAACAGGTTTTGCATTTCCCACCTTAAAGATCTCTCAATTCTGATGCAGAGCTGCAAGGACAGTTCTGGTTAAACCTTCCCCTGATGTTTAGGGCTTTTTGCTGCCAAACAAAGAGATATTTTAATTTTGGAATTAAAAGGAGAGATCTGTGCATGGCTGTGGAGGCAGGGAAGTCGTGATTCCGTTCTTTTTGTGGGGGGAGGATGCTGTGCCCCCTGAGCAGTGCCTGCTGAATTTCCCTCTTTTCTTTCCAGGTCTCTGTGGTCAATCAGCTGGATATGCAAGTCATCGTCTCCAACGTTCCTCCCACCCTGGTGGAGCAAAACAAAGATCAGCTCATAGGGTAAGACATTTATTTCCTCTACAAGTATCAGACAATTCCCTGGGTTTGGGATTAGGTCCAGCAGGGCGTGCTGAAATATTTGAGACCAGCCAAAATCCTTTTGGTCCGGGAACAGCACTCAGGCAACTCAGCATCATCAGCTTCCAGGAGCCAGGCCTACACTTCTGGCTTCTTTTTGGGAGACAAACACATTTTTGAGTGCTTGGGGTCTTAAACCCATGGATTGGACCGTGTGGGGTAGAAAATACTGTAGGAAATAGTTTATAAATGATCTTTGTACTCTTCTGCCCCTTTACTCAGTGATGAGAGGCACTTGTCAGATTTCCACAGGTCTGGTCCATCCTGACTGTTGTTGTAGCTTTAATTCTCCATGGAATTTGAAATACCTGGGGATTGATGATGCAATCCCTTGTTGGAAAAGCAGTGAATGAAGGGCTCACAGCTCCCCTGGACCAGGCAAAAGTACTGATGGATTTGCTCCTGGAGATCTAGGATGTGTTCCCCTCTCTTAACATCAGAAGCACTAATGAAGTTGTTCAGGCTTCATTCATTCACATGGATCCCATTTCCTAGAGCTAGGAATGACTTCCTAAAAGGAGGTTCTAGTGAGGTGAGGGTTGGTCTCTTCTCTCAGGTAACAAGGGGCAGGATGAGAGGAAACGGCCTCAAGTTGTGCCAGGGAAGGTTTAGGTTGGATTGGAGGAACCATTTCTTCACAGAAGGGGTGGTTAAGCACTGGAATGGGCTGCCCAGGGCAGGTCCATCCCTGGAACTGTTCCAAAAACATGTGGATGTGGCACCTGGGGACATGGTTTGGTGGTGAACATGGTTCTGGGCTGGCAGTTGGACCTGGTGACCTCACAGGTCATTTCCAACCTCAACAATTCCATGATTCTGTATTTCGCAGGGAACTAAGTTTTTGAATCAGTACAAAGGCTAAAAAAAAAAATCCTGGCCAGGTTCTGAGTTCTCAAAATCAGCCTGGGGAGTCTTTGCCTTCACAGTGTTTTGTGGAGTAAATTCCCCTGTGCTCTCATCTAGAGATGTCACATCATTTCCTCTGTAATGGAGTGTTCTGGTGAAATACAGTCATAGAATAAGCCAGGCTGGAAGGGACCACAGTGGGATCTGGTGCCACCTCCCTGCTCCAGCAGGGCCAGCCCAGAGCACAGGGCACAGGAGTGTGTCCAGACAGCTCTGGAATATCCCCAGGGAGGAGACTCCAGCCCCTCTCTGCTCAGGGCTGGGTCCCTGCCCAGCCAAGAACCCTTTAACGTGGTGTAGAAGTGACCAGGCAGGTTTTTCCCTGGAAATCCAAATGTAAAATCAAGTGCAGATCCTCGGAGTGATCACTGAGGGAGTGTTTTGGAATATGCACAGTGAAGCTGCTGGCTTAATGGTTTGGGTATATAAAGCTGACTGCCATCATCCCTCACAGGAGCTCTGCTTTGATGCAGAGAAACTGTGGTGCACTTAAAAGAGATATTATGTTATATATGACAGCAATAAATATCGCTGTAAATTATAGGGCCCAATATACATCACATGTACATCGTGCATCGTAGATAATTTTATGTCTGATCATAGCATATGAGATAGTAAATTTTATGTCTGGGAGCTGGAACACACAGTCCTTCTTCAGGGCAATGCTTCTGAACGGGGGTGCTTTCCCTACAGTTGTGGGGTTTTTTTTTTCCTTCTCCACAGTGCATGAAGTGGTAGAAAATTAGCATGTCTCAGCTGCTGGATGCAGTTGCAGGGCATAAATCACTGAGACTCCTCAGTTTTCCCATAGGAGAAGTTCTATTCCGTTGCTTGCTTTAGGATCTTTGCCATGTAATTACGGAGTTAAGTCTAATTACAGGTGGCTGGACCTTTTCTCTGTTGGGCTGGTGGCAGTGAGCTTGTCCTTCAGCACTGGCCACGGCCAGCATTTGGTTTCCTCCCCTTCAGGAGATGCTCTTGAGTCCCAGGCCCTGCTAGAGCTGCTTTGCTCTTTGCCTCAGCACTCCCTGACAGGAACATTTTGGGGTCATTTTGCTCCTGGCCCTTCATTCCACTTCCCCTTCCTTTTTCCTCTGTCACTTGCTTGCACTGTATCGTTTCATCCTAAATTAAATTGCCAAATTAGGAGAGAAGTAGATTAGATAATCAAAGAATTGATTTAAGTTGATTAAATAGATTTAATTAGATCAAATAAATAGTATGGTAGAAGGCAAATTTCCTTTACAGTGTGCAATCCAGTATGCTGGTGGTGGTGCTGGGTTGATGGTTGGACTTGGATCTTAAAGGTCTTTTTCAGCCTTAACAATTCATGATCCTATGCTTTCACAGGATTAGGATAAGTGGATATAAAGACATTGGCTCTGGGTTGTTTTCTAAATATTGTGGATGTTATTTTATGCAGAGGAAATTGGCTCAGTGCTGCTCCTTCCTGCCAGACACAGGCCTTGCGTGTGACAGAAAACCAGAAATCATCTTTGTGAAAGGCTGTTTTTATAAAGAAGGGCTGTTCTTGGGCTTGAAATAAACCCCAGGGGCCAGAGAAAGTGTAGAGCCTTCCCTGTGCTCTTTGGACGCTGTGCTAAGGCATTTGGGAGCTCAGGTGCATCCCCCCCAGATCTGTCACTAACTGCAACGGGAGGGGCTGGAATTGGTCCTTGTCTCTTTGGGGAGGTACAGCTGAAAATCCAGCTGGTTACTTGTCAATTATTAACCTGGGGAAAACCACAGAGCCGGAGTTTGGCTGACGTGGAGCAAAGTGGGGGAGTTAATGAGAGCACTTGAAAGGTCCGCGCTGCTGTGGACAGGCAGAGCTCTCATCCCTGCATTGCTGCCAAATTCGCGTTTTCAAATGCTTGGAACACGAATTTGTCATTTATTATTTAACTAAATTATGTCTGGGAGGTGGAATTTCGGCCAGAAAGGATGCATGATCTCGAGTCTTCAACACAACTGGCTCCAAGTCTATGGTACCAGTTATCTGAGTCCTGAAAGGAAGAACGTTTTGGGGTGGGTTTTTTTTTGAATTCCTAAACTATTTTATGTGCTCCAGAAACATAAAAGGCTGTCAAATTACTAAACAACTTAGATGGGATATTGGAAAGAAATCCTTCCCTGTGAGGGTGGGCAGGCCCTGGCACAGGTTGGGCAGAGAAGCTGTGGCTGCCCCTGGATCCCTGGGAGTGTCCAAGGCCAGGATGGATGGATGGAGCTTGGAGCAATCTCAGATAATGAAAGGTGTCTCTGCCCATGGCAGGGGGTGGAAAAGGATGATCTTTCAGGTCCCTTCCAATTCAAACCATTCTGGGATTCTTTATGAAGCAGAATGCCCCCAGCCAAGGGACAGCTCAGCCAACTAAAATACCTGTAATAAATACCTGTATTATTTTGCCCTTCCGTTTCTTTGACATCTAAAAATGGTTTTCCAGGTGCTTCAGGCCACATGGTGTCCTCAGTGACGGTGGGAGTCTGTGTGCCCTTCATTTCCTTTCCCTGGTGTCACTGCTGGGGAGAGTGGTGGGAATGGAGATGCACAGGGGGGTGTTTTGCTCATCCCGTTTTGCCTGTGGAGCTAAAAGGGAGCAGCAGGAAAGGCTTGTCCCCTTTTTGTTTGCTGGTTCCATCTCTCACTACACCCTGTTGGGAGGATGGTAGTTACTATTAACAAAGACAGACTACTTTTAATTTACCTTCTGCTGATCAGTACAGCAGAACTGCCAGTGCTGCTGTTACTTCCAAGTAGGCACCTCAAAACTTGGTTCTTGTGAGTAGCACTACAAGCAAGTGGCCTCTTTCAGCAGAGTTTTCAGACCCTAAAGAATTTTTCAGCATCACAAGTTCAGCTGAATGACTTTTCAGACAACTCTGCAGGGAACTGCCCTATTTTTAAGTGAATTCTTTAATTGCTGCTTTTCAGTCTTCGGTGCATTTTTATTACCTATTTTAACCTAAACATGCAATTTGTGTGTTTCAGATTGAATATTCCTGTCATTCT
Organism: Tyrannus savana; assembly: GCA_013399735.1. Taxonomy (NCBI): domain Eukaryota; kingdom Metazoa; phylum Chordata; class Aves; order Passeriformes; family Tyrannidae; genus Tyrannus; species Tyrannus savana. The sequence goes on along the minus strand of VXAW01008448.1, from coordinate 30,540 downwards.
GCTGTACTTTGGGGTGTTTCTTGCAATGTCAGTTAAAACCAGTGCCTGCAGTGTGCCTGTTTCCCATAGGCAGAAAGTGGTGTCAGTGCTCTGGGCTTGGGGACAAGGGGGGCATCGGGCACAGGGGGATCCACGGGCTGGGAGGGCTTTTCCAACCTCAGTGATCCCGGGATTCTGTGTAAAACATCCCCTTCCTGCAGCCAGAGAAGATGCTTGTATGGTAATTAGGGAGCTAAATCCTTTTGCACAACGCCCTTCTAAGGACTTTGGTTTCTCTCAGCCATTTCCATTCTCACAATGTTTGCTGGTTTTTTTGTGGGTGTTTTTTTTAACAATAATCTGCATATCCCAGATTTGTCCTGTCAAGTTTTACCTGGGAGAATTATTGTTCCTGAGGTGTCTGTGACAGGTTATCACCTTGGCTGCCAGTGAAGAGCGTTCCAGAAGCAGAGATAAGTAGAGTTTACCATATCTGCAAACAACAGGAGTGCTTGTTTAGAGGACACCAGTCAACCAGCAGCGTGGCAGCCAATCTGTATCTCTATTTTCTCTGCACCAACAGTATATATTCACTGCTAGGCTCTGACAGGCTTGGATTTTTCAAAATCCTGTAGGAAAGCTGCTGTTTTAAGGGCAGGCTAAAATTCCACACAGAGAGGAGAGATGGTCTTGAAAAAATCAGGAGCTGGTGATGCTGCCTTGACAGCGTTACTTTGGAAATCTTCTGTCAGGGAAAAAAAAAACAAAACAGCAGCAGAATGTAACCTCAGCAGCTGCAAAAGGTTTTGTGTAAAACAAGTGACTTCTTAATGTCACTGGTGTCCTGTTTTGAGAGATGTGTCTCCCTCCACACCCTAAGGCATCCTTGATCCTGATGCCTCCATCAGGCAGCATGTTCCCCCTGCTCCCCTTGCTTTTGCCTCCCAGCTCAGCTTCTGCTTTTGGATTTGATATTCTGATCACATAAACTAGTCCAGGAAATTGTATGTTTTCTCATAACTCCCAGGAGTTTAGATGGAGCACTGAAACTTCCAAATTTTCTGGTTTATGTCTCCGTACCTCTTTGCCCGTGTGCCCAGTGTTGATGATATTTGCTTTTATGCCTTTGTTTATGAAACTGTCTTTGAGGGAACCCTTCTTGGCCCCAGTTTGGAAACCTCATTCATGTGTCCAGCAAGTGTGGGTGTTGTTATGCTGTTGTTATTTTGGGCAGAGCTGCTGCTGAGTTCTATTGGCCTTTTTTATTTTTTATTTCTTCTCCTTGTAGAACTCCTGCTGCAGTTTATTTTATTCCATTTTTTGCCCACGTCAGCCTGATATTCCAATTTTCTCCTGCCAGTAAAACTTGCAGGTGTTGCAGCACCCGAAACGTTGGAGGGGCAGATGAAATACCCAGTTTAAAGTCGCCGGAGTGGTTGTTTCTGTGGGGGAAAATTTACTGCATAAGGGTGGAATGGAAGTGCTGAAGTGGTACAGCTTAATAAAGGGATGGCAGGGAGGCTTTGTGTGAAATATGGGTGGTGTTTCCCACGAGCCCTCTAAAACTCAGCCGAGGCCGTAAATACAAAGAGCTCGACTTAAGGGCGCTCTTCCTGATGGCCTCTGCAAACCCTGCCGAGCTTTCCCCGGGAGTTCAGCATTTCAGAGGTTCTGCTGGGCAGGGGTTCCGTTCAGAGAGTGCTCTGAAGGTCACCACCCTCCTCAGCCTGCGGGCTGGGGCTGTCCCTGCAGCTCTGCCTCCCTCTCCCCCCAGCATTTTGGAACGCTACATCCAGGACCAGATCCCCGGGGCGACGGTGGTGGTGGAGTCCATCGGGGCGCGGAGGTTTGGGGACGGCTTCTCCCAGGAGGATTACACCAAGTCCGACCTCATGGTCTACGCCATCGACCCGCAGACCAACAGGGCCATCATGAGGAACGAACTGTTCAAGTGAGTGTCTCCTTTCTTGCTGCTCCTCTGCTCCCGGGGCCTGCCTGGAAGCCTGTGGGTCTGGTGGGAGGTGGTTCAGCGTGACAGGAGCAGGAAAATCTCTGGAAGCGGTTGCTGCCTGGCCTTACCCTCTGTAGCTTGGGGATTTACCACTTCACCAGCTAAATCATCCCATGATTTAGTCCTTTTCCCTTTTTTTTTTTTTAAATTTCTTTTGATTTCTGCAGGTTCACTCACAGAGTTTTATAATTTTATTATAACCGAAGGATCCAACTGGTGCTTTTAATTTCTGTGTCCCACCAAGGTCTAGGCTTATGATCACATCGTCCTCCAGATTTTTATTCCTGAGAAGTTACTTGCCCCCTGCACTCTGGGCTGTGTTTTAGTTCTTTTAATCACTCCAAGTTGTCTATGGAGCCTCTCCAGTCTTCCAGCATCCCTTTTTGAAATAGGGATGCAAACATTTTGTGAGTTTATATAAAATTTTCTATTCCCAGTTTTATTCAAGAACAGAAGTGAAAATTCAGGAAGCCAGCAAAAATCCGTGATAGAGAGATAACCATTATCATTAATCTCCAGAGAAAAGTGCCAGTGAATCTGCTTGCAGTTCTCCTTTTTCAGCCCAACCCACTCCCCCAAACGAGTCTCAATAAAATGGATCTCGCTGCCTTCCATCCAGACTGTCTCCTGATCCCTCTTTGACATTGCTTTTCCACTCTGACACTGTAGAAATCCCTGGAGATGTGTGTTTTATTCCAGTCATGGCCAGTTCAGAGTGGCTGAAGTGGGATCCCTTCAGAAATGCTCGAGGTCAAAAGGACATTATTGAATGCCATGAAAAAATAAACTTTTTTATGATGCAGACTCCATTCACAGTCAGAAAAAAAAAAAAATTCCTCTTCCTTTTGGGGCCCTTTGAAAATATAGGAATGTCTTCTAGGAACATTCATGTGTCCAGTGAAATACCCAGAGCAGAAGAGAGCTAAGATATAGGTTAAAAATCAGATTTTCAAGTGTGAAGGATCAGCTGAGGAGCAACCTCATTAAAATGCTCCATGTGCCTGCACACTCCATTTTTTGGTGGTTTTTTTTTTTCTCTCTTCAAAAGCTTTTAAATATTTAAATCAGCAAAATCCCAGGGAATGCTTTCCTGGCTTTAGGGTAGAGGTGAGTAGGTGTCAGCTCCCTGGATTAAGGAGGGAGAGTTTTGTAGCTTGACAGCTGGAATTACCAAGTTTTCCCCAGCAAGTGGGTGACTCTCCAGAGATTTGCCCCAGCTCAGGGACGTACCCAAATCTACAAAGAAATCCCTCCTGTGACCTTTTTCCTGGAGGATTGATTTTGCAGGGAGGGCTCAGTGTTCCTCCTGCCACACTCCCAGGACACTCAGTGGGAAGCCACGAGGCACAGCCATCCCTGTGCCAGGCAGGAATCTGCTCTGGATCTGCCAGAAGAGAGATCAGTTGGAGAAAGGATCATTTAATAAACTGGAGATGATGGGAGGAAGGTGAGAGAGTCCTAAAGAAATGGAACCTCCTGTTTTAAAAATGGAATTGGCAGTAAGGAACATAAATTTGCCTGAGTTGTTTTCCAAGTTCAGCAATCCCATGGTGTATCCAGAGGAGAGAACTGTACCAACAGCACAGAGTTAGCACATGAGTTCTGCCAGCTGGGATTTTAGCACAGTTTACAAAGTGATTGTGTTTCGGAAGATGCCTGGAATGGGTTTTTTTTGGGAACACACTGCTGTGATCCTGCTCCTAAATCTGTCTGATTACACCCAAAAAATGGGCCTGAATAGTAACTGTGCTTTGCTATTTCCTCCCTCTACCACAAACCCCTGAAAGACTCTTAAGGCCACTTAGAGATAATTTTCCAAACTGAAATGATCAGCCTCCTTTTCTGCCTTTTTTGGAGGAAAGAGGGTTTGATTTATTGGAGCATAAAAACCAGTTGAATCCAGCAAATTTCTCCTGCCTGTATCAAGTGGGAGATGTCCACCATCACAAATAAACTGCTTACCCTGCCTGAATCTCCTGCACATCGTGTCGGGCTCCATCACGGAGCCACCGCTCACGCTTGAGTTACGGCCTGTTAAAATAGGGCTTGTCAAGAAAATGCTGAGGGAATTCTAATGGAGAGACGGTTAAAATCATCCCGGGATTTAATGCAGTCCTGCTGGGATGCTTTTGCCCGCTCAAAGGACGTGTGACGTGCACCAGTGACATCTAGCGTGCAGCAGAAGAATGAGGCTCCGTTTGGGCTCACTTTATGCCTCCTGAACCGTCCTTTAGGTTTGAAAAGGGATTTTTTTTTTTTTTCCTCAAGCACCACGAGCATTTTTTTGTGGAAGAAATCAAGGGGCAAACAATGCTGTGAGGGTTTCTGAGTTAAATGAATTAGAAACCAAGCCGATTTTAAGAAATTAACTGCCATTAAGAAATGGTTTTTGAGGAGTGTTATTTCTGTCTGATGATCAGGTTAAGGAAATCAAGCTAAATTTCAGAGTATTTCAGACTGTCTTCAGACATTCGGACTTTATGTGCAGAAATCCTTTCAGGATATTTTTTTAGCTGCTGTTTTTCATTTGATCTTCTCTGTTTTTTGGGGTTTTTTTGACACATCATTTTTCCCCAGGAGAACCACTGTCCAGGTGGGGGTCCTGCTATGGCTCCGAGCCATAAGGACCCTGCATCCTAATAGTGCCTCCTGCTTTGGTCTTTTTAGCTGGGCAGCTTGTGAGATGCTCAGTCCTCACTTCCAGAGCGATCCAAGGATTTTTCTCTTCCTTTAGAAGTTAAAACCTTGGCCAATGTATTTTTTTGTCCCACCAGCCAAAGGATTTCCCTACAAAGCTGGGGAAAGTCCTCCTGCTTTTAGAGCAGCAGCAATCCCAGTGGTGAAAGAATCCCATAAAATAGAATCATTGAGGTTGGAAAAGACCTCCAAGATCATCAAGTCCAACCATTCCCCCAGCACTGCCAAGGCCACTCATGTCCCCAGGTGCCACGTGCACGTGGTTTTTGAACCAAGGGTGAGGAATCCACCACGGCCTGGGCAAGATCAAGCGGATCTTTAGGCCGGAGTGGGATGTGTTCAGGAAGGGCTGGTGGATCCTCTGTGACAGAGCAGTGAAGAGCACAAAGCAGTGCCACTCTGAGCCCCTAGAAATCAGGGTAAGCTTCAGCTCACCCCTCCCTTTCGGTGCCTAAGCTGTGTCCTGGTGTGAAGTACACTGGAGTTATTCCGGGGATCGGGAGGAATCGCCACGTGTACAGCCCAGGCTGTGTCAGCCCAGGGTCATCAACCCCACCACGGCCACCCAGGCACCCTCCCCGCACCTGACCACGGTCATTTTGGTGCCGCTGAAGGTTCCTGGACGGCAAACTGCTGGACATCAACAAGGACTTCCAGCCCTACCTGGGGCAGGGCGGGCGCATCCTGGAGATCCGCACGCCGGACGTGGTGGCCAACGTGAAGAAGCAGGCGCAGGCCGTGGGCTACACCGAGGGGGCCCTGCTGGCCCTGGCCGTCATCATCATCCTGTGCTGCCTGCCTGCCATCCTCATCGTCATGGTCAGCTACAAGCAGTGAGTAACCCCCTCCTCCCCGCCTCCTACAGCAACCGCTGATAAAATTAAAGGATTCCTTTTCTGGTTTTTTTTAAATTATAAATTATATAGTTATTTTTTTCAATGAAATTCTAAAATATTTATACTATTAATGTATTCATACTCTTCATGTAGTTCCAATATTTATAAACACCGTCCCTAATATTTATACTATTTTAAAATAATATTTATAAATTATTTTAATATATATACACTGTTTTGCGCCCGAAATAATCACATTTTTTTACATTTTTCACCCGGCTTCTCAATGGTAAGTTGTAAATTTCCTGGAGGATGTTTTTTTGTGCCATTTCTGTCTAAAGCAGCGGAGAGAACCTTCTTGGTATTTTCACTCACCTCTTGCATTAACTTTATATTAATTTTAGCTCGCCTCTTATATTAACTCACCCCTTAATTAAACCTGAAGAGGTTTAAATAATTGGCTGATAAACTAATTAAAGGATCAACATCACCAGCAAGAAGCTCCCAGCTAAATTTTTTTAGGCCCACTCATATTTCAAATCAATGCATTTGGACTAAAAGGTAGATGGATTCCTGGATTAATATATATATTTATTCATAGATTTATTCTTTAATTAAAGATTCTACTCAGAGATACTTGGAGCCATTTATTAATGGCTTTTTTAATTAATTATTACATTCACATATCAGTTTCTCCAAACCATTTGGGTCACGGGAAAAGACCCTTTAAAGGAGTTTGGAATAGTTTGGGATGGCAGTGCATTCCCAAGCTTCCCTGCTTATCCCGAAATCCCGCAGAAAATTCAGGTTCAACCTCCAATTAGTTGGTTGCTGTTACCTGAACTGCCTGTTTGCTGAAGAAATCGAAGAGCACTGCTTTTCCCTGGCATCTGTGAGATTATCAAAACATCATCCATCTCTTTTAGGAGCTTTAAGGAATCTGCCCAACTTCATTTCATCAAAAAAAAAGCCCATTTTTGCTGTCTGCAAGTCAGACCTGGAGCCAAATTTATAGCAACCCAGTGTGAATAAACTGTATTTTTATGAGAAATGCATCACTGAAGAGTGCCAAAGAAAATAAGAGGAATTTTAGTGTTAATAGAGGCACCAAAACTGTTCCGAGCCTTCTGCTTTGTTTTGCATTGCAGCCTTTTTTTTCTCCTTCTCAAAAGGAGTTTCAGGATTTTTCCTGAAATATTTCTCTTGTAATAAAGCTGAAAATTGTGCCTTTGAAATACAGAATCCAGTACAACCCTGGAAGGTACTTCTAAATAATACATGATTTACTAACACTGATCACAAATGAATGGAATCTTCTAAATAAGAATAAATAATACTCCTTCACTATTGGAAATGTTTTCTAGACCATTCTTGAAATGTGTTAAAATGGAGAGGCTGGTAAATATTATAATCATCATCATCATCTATCTTTTATAAAATATAGTTATTCTATTCTAAACAGATATAAAATTGCACTTGTTAAAGAAATAACACAAGAAACACTATTTTTTCCATGCCTTACTCTGTTCCCTGTGGGAATGTGGCAGGGAGCTGTTTTCCATAAGCCCAGAAGCAGCTCTTCCCTGCTGGAATTCCTGTTTCTGCTGACTGCAGAATTGTTTCAAGGGCAACAAAAATAGCAGCAAAACACTCTTCAGCTCTGGAAATTAGGACCCTTTAAACATGTCATTAATCCTGTAATTTGATCTATGGACTAATTAAGTAGCCTCTAGGTTATTACTCCTGTTAAATTCACTGTTTGAGACAGTTGTTGGAAACAGAATTCATTTAACCTGCCTTTTTATCTCTTTTTTTTTTTTTTGCATAACAAAACAGATTCAAAGAGTAAGTACTTATTTCCAGCTTCATTTCTACCAGCTTGCATAGGAATGCTGACAGCCTGCCAGGCTTTAGTGTTTAGATATATTAAATGTATATTTTTATCCTTCTGTAAGAGCTGATTCCTGTGCTCCAACTTGCTCCTGAACCCTTGGTACGAGGAGTTTAAAAGTGATTTATTCGTGCGTGATTTATTATTGCATTAAGGATGTGGGGGATTGGGCTTATTATTGTTTCCTGCAGGGAAAAAGGAAAATATCCCCATGTGTGTGGAGTTCCTGAAGGGAGGAAGGCAAAAACAAAACAAACATTTCTTGCAGGAAAGCTTTTAATTGAAATGGAAATTTCCCAGCCAAAACTCCCCTGGGAAAAAGGAGTTGAAGGTGGACAAGGGGGATGGCTTCAAGCCAACAAAGAGGAGATTCAGATGGGATACTGGGGAAGGAATCCTCCCCTGGGAGGGTGGGCAGGCCCTGGCACAGGGTGCCCAGAGAAGCTGCCCCTGGATCCCTGGAAGTGTCCAAGGCCAGGTTGGACGGGGCTTGGAGCAATCTGGGCTGGGGGAAGGGGGTGGAATGGGATGATCTTTAGGGGCCCTTCCCACCCAAACCATCCTGGGATTTTAAATTCATCCTGGATTTTATTCCTGTCTGGGGGAGCTCTGGGATTCCACCAAAACAGAACAACAGAGCTGAACAAGCCAGGAGAACGTTATGGTTTTGGTGAAGCAAACACTCAGGGATGTTTAAAAACTGCAGGAAAAAACAAACATGGAAGACTTTCCAGTTTGGCTTTCTGTTGGGATGGGAAGCGTTTCTGATGAGTCTCTCTCCTTCCTTCCGTGGCTCCCGAAGGAGACAGGCTGAGTGTGCCAAGACTGCCAGGATCCAGATGGCTTTGCCAGCAGGGAAACCGGCCAGTGCCGCTGCCAACAACCTCTACGAAGAGCTTGGAGACAGCACCATGTGAGTATTCCTTGAGATCCATCAGTCAATCCAGCCTGGGCTAGTGGCAGGTGTCCCTGCCCATGGCAGGGGGGAACTGGGTGAGCTTTAAGGTCCCTCCCAACCCGAACAGTTGGGGGATCCTGGGATTCTCTGATCTCGCTTTGTGCGCTCTGTGTCCAAAAGGCTTTTCCATATTCCTGTTTGGGGTTCTCCAAGATCCAGAAAAGGCATAGGATGGCCCTGTGAGGAGAGAAGAAGCCATTTAATCTTCCTGTAGGGCCTGGGAGGACCTTTAACAGGTGTTCAGTGGGCAAAAAGCACAGGTTTAAGCACATGGTTTCCTAGGAGCAAGAGCCAGGAGTGGGTCACTGCTGCCAGGGTGAGCCAGCATTGGCAAATCCAGCCCTCCCCGTTTTCCAAAGCTGTTGACTAAACACATCCAATGAAATACATTACTTATAAATTCATTAATTAACTGCACACATGTGAAATGACAGAACACTGAAAATTGCTGCCCCCAAGTCCCCATTTCCCACAGTAAGAAATACTCTGTTGGGTAAAGTGTGTTACTTTTTGGGTTTTTTTTCCTTTATTTTGCTCTAAACTTAAAACTGTTTAAATATTGAAATTAGAGGAACTCTCAGAGAAGAGAAACCACTGGCAGGTCTATGAATGCATCTGTTGTCTATTATGTGCTCATAAAATAATAATATGGCGAGGCTGCCTACCTTTTCATGCTTCTGGAAACCTGAAGTTGATGGACTCCAACAACAATTTGACTCCCAGTGTGAAAATATTCCTGAGGGGGTGAATAGCCAATTATTATTTGTCCCATACTGGGAGGGGTTTGTTGATGAGCTTTGCCACACTTCCTCACCTCTGCTGGTCTGAAAAGTCCAGGGGATGCCGAGTGATGTTTGGAGGCAGGCAGGGAGGCGAGGATCGCTCCGTTTTCCATCGTTATTTGTTTTGCTCAGACAGTTGGAATTTTCCAGCTGCTGAGACTGAGTTTATCAAAGGCTCCAGGGGCGTGACAGAGCTGTAACTCTTGGCCAGACAGTCTGTGCTCGGGGAATCATTCCAGGGCTTGAGCTTTTCTGGGTGAAGAGAGGAATAAAAATTCCTGGGAGCAGGAATAGCTTCTCCTGATTGCTGCATTCCCTCCCGAGCCTTTTGCCTTTGACGAGGGCTACCCTTGGGCAGGAAGGGAGGGAAAATGGATGTTCAGCTGTGGAATACAGTGATTTTGGCATGTGTTTGTGAACCACATCTGTACTTCTGCACTGAGGTGCCTGCTGGGTAAAATTCCCCCTTATTTTTTTTCTTTTTTTTTTTTTTTTATTATTTTGCATTAAACTAAATTTCTATTGCAATTCAAGATGTTTTGCCAAATACCGAATGCTAAACCCAAAAAAAGCCTTGTTTTGCTGGGGTTTTATCTGCAAAGGGTTTTTTTATGTTTTTTTTTTTATGTTTAGTACTGCAACATAGAGGGGCCCGTTCACAAATATGCAGTGTTGACTCTGAGGCTGAGATTTATGTTAATTTTGACAAAAAATTGATTTTATTGCACAAAAAAAGGGGCTGTAGTTGGAATATTTTCTCTCAGATGCAGCTAAAGTATATCCATCATGCTGAGGAACTGACTAAACACCAACCAGTAAAAATCCTTAAAAGGTAACTGAAAACCCACAGGATTTTAAAGGAAAGAACACGCTTCAATAAATATAATTACAGTTTTATGTTGCCCTGTCAAATATTTGATTTCAGCGTGCACGTATGACTTAGGAAATTATTATTTGGGAAGTCCCTTTGATTAACATTTTTCATGAATTTTAGCCCCAAATTCCCTGTCCTTAATTGTCCCAAGGCAGTCATCTTTCATTTGCAGTGCTGCCTCGTGTCTTGTTTTCTTTCTTTGGTGTTTATAGCAAATGAAATGGAACTAAGCTCTTTAGTTTTAAATCTGCCTTGTCTCATAATTTTCATTTTTCTCTGTCTTTGGATACATAGGCATCAGTAAGTAAGCTTATTTCATTGTCCTAATATTTGTAGCTGGTAGACACACTAGTTAATTTTCCTCTCAGTGATTCCCATTCAACCTTGCGAGCTGAAACTCATATTTTATTTGTCCATTGATCAGGAAAGACATTTACTGCGAAGCTTCAATATTTCTATGCTGCTTTTATCCCTCTCCTTGGAAGTAGAGAGAGCAAGGGTGATTGCTGAACTTGAATGGTATTATTTCTAAAGCCAAAGAAAAGCTACCTCAAAAAAAAAACCAACCAAACAAAAAACCATGAAAAAACAAACCCAAAACACTGAGTGAAGGCCCAGAGGTTTGCTTTGAGTTCATGGACTTATGGCTGGATGCAGGCAAAGCCTTTTTTGTCTGTTATTTACAATTCCATGCGAGGCTGGGACGTGTCTTTCAGTTTACAGGGATGCCCTTCAGCCTGAGCTGCATAAAAATAATCCAGGAACAGAAGGAGATGCAGGGTCACCTCAGCCCTGAGAGGCGTCCTGTGGAGCCAGGAGGGAGCTGAGAAGCTTTTGAAATAATCCATTCCAGTAGTAAAAGGTTGTGTCACCTGCATGAGCCTTCTACTGGAGGGTCCCTTCAAGTTCACAATCACTCCTTCCTCTCGCCTCTGGGTAGATGGGCAGTGCTGGAACCCCCTCACAGTTGGCTGCTTTAGGATAATGGATTCATTTATGGGCTCTGGGGACAGCACAGCAAGGACAGGGAGCTGCTGCAGAGTCCAGAGGAGGCACCAAGAGGATCAGAGGATGGAGCAGCTCTGCTGGGAGGAAAGGCTGGGACAGCTGGGATTGTTCAGCTGGAGAGGAGAAGCTTTGGGGTGACCCAGCTGTGGCCTTGCAGGACCTGAAGGGGCCAAGAGGAAAGATGGAGAGAGACCATTGACAAGGGATGGAGGGACAGGACACAGGGAATGGCTTCCCACTGAGGGAGGGTAGGTTTAGATTGGATATTGGGAAGGAATTCTTCCCTGTGAGGGTGGGCAGGCCCTGGCACAGGTTGCCCAGAGGAGCTGTGGCTGCCCCTGGATCCCTGGAAGTGTCCAAGGCCAGGTTGGACGGGGCTTGGAGCAACATGGGCTGGTGGAAGGTGTCCCTGACATGGCAGGGGGTGGGATGGGATGAGCTTTCAGGTCCCTTCCAACCCAAACCATTCTGGGATTCAGTGATTAGCGTGAAGTTAATTATTTTTCATACAGTTCTGTTCTGCCCAGAGACAAGCCTTAGGCACACTGAATTTTGGCAAACTGCAGTGCTTGGGGAGGATTTATTCACTGATACAACCCTTCATGGAGCTTCTCTGAGTGTTATTTGGAAATGGGAGTGTGATCCCTCTACTCTGTGCAGGGGTTCCTGTCCTCCTTTGGTCCCTGGGACCATTAGGGAGCTGGGAGTTCTCTGTCTGGGTGATCCCCCCACTGAAAACAGGAACCAAAATTTAAGAACCAAATGTGTTTCATTACTAAATACAGGCTTTCAGGGGACTTTTATATACCAAGAAGAGGAAACTAAATATCTCTTAATTAACCCCTATCCAGTGTCTACTTATTTAAACTTCTCTTCCAGTTTTGCCAGGGAGTATTTAACCCCCAGAGGTTAATTTTCCATTAATTTAGGTTAGGTTCTCTTTTCCTGAGACATGAAACACCACCACCAAAACCAGTGGAACAGTGTGACCAGGAGGCCCAGAACTTCATCTTCCAACATTCACATCATCTTTTTGGAGCAGGTGTCCTCTTGAAGTTGAATAAGGGGTTTGGTTTTAGCTCTGACTGACACAGACCCAAATCTTAAATTTCTCACAGGTTGAGGGGAAGATAAATTTGGTTTCAGCCTGAGGTGAACAGTGTTTAAAATAGGGCTCCCGGAGTACTTTTCTAGCAGACAGTTTGGAGATACCGATTTTAAAATGCTGTTTATTTTAAAATCTACTCAGAAATTTGTGGTATCAAAAATATTGGAGAAAAGTAGTTAAGGAGGCACTGGGAGGTGAGAGATGAAGTCCAAAAAGCGGGGAGACCTCCTGCTCTTGGTGTAGAAATTCGAGGTAACCCACCTGCAGGGGCTTTTCTTTGGGTGTAATGTGGTGAAGAGATGGAATTCATACACCTGTGGATACTTCTGTGATGTTTTGTGTCTCTGGGGAGATGGGGTCCAACACTGACTGATAATTCTGAAACCTAAGAGGGTTTCCTTTTTCTCTTTTTAACAAGAGGCCAACTTATTTTTGAACTTACTGAGTAGCTGAGCAACTTTAAATTAAAACAAGCAGTGAACTTGTTTTAATTTCTCTTCCTTCCCCCTTAAAGAAGATGCAAAAGTAAATGTCTTGCCCAGTAGCCCCGTGAATGTGCTCTCTCTGTTGGGTAGCAGTAGCTTGCTAGAAGTGATTGAATGGCTCTGATTCATATCACAAGTTCTTTTTTTTTTTTTTTTTTTTAATCTCTCTCATAAGTATCTGTGTCCATGCATGTTTCCTCACATGTGATTATCTTCTTTTCTTTCAAGTCTTTTTCTTCTCTACCATTTCCAACAAAGCAGGGGAAAAAAGTCAAAGTCAGTCTTAGAAGAAGGAGACCGTCAGAGAGTTATAAGCAGCTTTGCTTCCCGTGCCATTGAGGCTCACAAGCAGTCCAATATCAATGGATCACTGAACAATAACCTCCCCAAATCCTCAAGTAACATTACCTTTTTGTCTGACGAGAACCCACTAACCACTCAGAACCCGCTGTACGTGGAGGGCCTCCCTCAGAGCCCCGCTGCTGCCGGGTTTCCACGGAAAAGGAACGATGCTCTCGATACCCTTTCTCCTTCGAGACTGGTCCTGAGAGAGGCCCCCCTGGGGGGCGGTCACCGGGCGTGGACGGTGCCCACCCACCTGACCAGGAGGCACACGGCCGGGTCCCTGAGCAGGCCGGTCATCATGGACCCCGTGCAGTGGCAGCAGGAGAGGCTCAAAGCCGGGAAGGAGGGAGCTGCCCGTCAGCAGAGCGGTGTCGAGGTCAGCAGCCCGCTCCTCCAAAGGCTGAGCGGCCCCAAGCTGACTGTGAAGGAGAAGGCCAGGCAGTTTGAGCAGCAGGCGCTGCAGGAGATGAAGCAGGTGAAGTCTCCCGACGTGAAGTCCAGGCGGTCGCCGACGCACAGCAGCGCTGTCCCGGAGGGAGAGAACGCCCCGGAGCAGTCTCCTAAAAGTGTGGTTGCTCCTCCTTGCCTTCACCCTTCTCCTCTGTCCTCTCCGACACCTTTTGCTGAAGTAGTTGAAGCGGAGGCCTCCGTGGTGCCCTCTGTAATCATCACTCACCACGACTCCCCTGAAGAACATTCTCCTCCTCCAACCCGCAAACCAACTCCTCCCTCTTCTAGGATAAAGAAACCAGTTTGCCAAAGTTTTCTAGCTCCTCAGACCAAAGAAGTCATAGCAAGCATTCCAGATCCGCCTAAAACTCCCCCACCCCCCCCTCCAAAGCTGCCACCTCCACTGCCACCGCCCCCTCCATCCCCTCCTCTGTTGCCACCGCATCCTCCTCCTCCTCCTCCGCCCGCAGTTTCTCTTCCTTCTTCTTCTTTTCCTTCCTCTCCCTCCCCTCTTAGCCCCCGGCTGCTGTCCCCTGCCAAGCAGCCGGCTGCCCCGCCGCCGGCCACGGTGCCAGAGCCTCCCCCTCGCCGGGAGCTCAAAGGGATCCTTAAGAACATTCAGAACTTAGCCGCCATCGAGAAGTCGGTGGCCAACATGTACAGCCAAATCGACAAGAACCACCTGCTGCCCAAGCACGTGTCCAGGCTCAAAGCGGCCGCGGCCCCGGAGCCGCCCCCGGCGGGGCCCGAGGCCGAGCACAGCCAGCAGAACGGCAGCCTGGGCTGCGTGGTGGAGGAGCTGGAGCAGCGCTTCCCCTCCCAGTCCACCGCACTGTAACGCTCCCGGCCGGCTGTTCTCCGCATGGGACCTTCGGAGTGGGATGACTGTGAGGCAGCACGCGGTGTCTGCCTCGGACTCTGCAGAAATCCCGGGTTTCCCCTTTTCTTTGCCGTGTATCACGACCTTTCCACTGCCAATCCCCCCATGGAGAGACAGCGTCTTTTCCTGTTCGCTCAGAAATGTGTAATGTGTCCCGTAAACCTGCAAGCTGTTTTCTCAGAACTGCGTCTCGCTGTTCCACCGTGTTGCTTTCTTTGTTCACCGAAAATTCTTGGGGAAAGCTGTCCATTTTTCCCCGAGGATTGGTCCTGGCTGGCAGCGGGCTCGGCACTGCTTTCCGTTAAGCAGCTCTCACTGTAGGTAATATCAGTAAGATTGTTCTGGAATCTCTTGCTGTGCCCACAAAATGTGCCACCTGGAAGGAACCTCCTGCCACGCGCTGGGTGTCAGAGCGGGCTCGGCAACGGTGAGCCGGGGTGTTGGACGGGGCCTGGAGCAACCTGGGCTGGTGGAAGGTGCCCCTGCCCACGGCAGGGGGTGGAGTGAGATGGTTTTTAAGATCCCTTCCAACCATTCTGTAATTCCATGCTGCATCTTGGCATTCCACGAGCGATGACGCTCTGCTCCCACGCTCTGTAGTGGCTCCAGTCAGAAGAAGGGTTTTGTCTTGATTTCTCAGCAAACCTGGCTGTCTCCCCTCCCTGTTCCCCCCTCTTCTGCCTTCCACTGCATTTTTTTTTATTACATTATAACCGCACATTGAAAGTTTTTATTTTGTAAATTCCTTTCTTGTACAAAGAATTTGTTTGTTTATTTTTTATTGTGCATGTTGTTGATGTCTCCCTTGCACGTTCACTCTAGTTTGTCACGAGCTTTACAGCTGAAACATCTCACCTGAAACTGTAATAAAGTCACTCTGATTAGTGTCACCAAGTACTTGTAAAAATCCATGGAATATGGATTTACTTACTGGCTTTTTTGCTCACAGTCATCTAAATCAGATCTTTACATTAAAGGTGTCAATTATAATTATATAGGTAAATAAATTAACTTGCTCCTTGAAAAAAAAGGTAAGTAAAAGCAGTTTGGGCATTTGAATGCTTGCTCCAACTTGCAAGTTTTCTTTTAGTCCTTTGCCAAAATCTAAAGTATTTGTGTTTAACATGACAACTTTTAAAAAATGTGTTGGGAAAGGCAGGTATGACATAAAGAAGCAAAACTAAAACCCCAGTTCAATACGAAATGTTGTTATTCTGAGCAAAAAGGTGATGAGTTCTTTCTCAGACTGCTTAGAGCTCTTCAGCATTTCCTCAGTGCCTGGCTTTTTCTCTTGTCTCCTGTCTGTTTGTTTTAAATCTGCAGTTAGGACATGTGTGGCGGCTTCAGGCTCAAACTGCTGAAGGTAGTTTCTCTTTCTTTGTCCCAGAGCCAAACTCCATGAATTGCATCCCACAAGTCCTGCTGATCCATTAGAATTTTCCTTTACCTAACCCTCCTGTTGGGCAGACTGTAGTTTCAAGGTAATATTTGAATTTAAGTACCCAAATCCCCCTTTAGAGCTCACAGACCCCTGACAGATGCTGGTGAGCAGATCATTGCATCACTGGGGAAATACTAGACAAATAGATGTGCAGCAAAAGTGCAGGTGTTGAATCATGCACATCATAAACCCCACAGAGGTTTTACGTGGCTACAATTATTTGGGGTGTTGCCTAAGCAGAAAGAGTGGACATCACACAGGAGCTCCGTTTTAAACATCTGTTTCCCTGTATGAGAAGAGTCTGGGGGAGGGGGTCGTGGCAATAAGCTCTTCACTGATGAGGAACACCTACATTCTCATTCTGGAAAGTTAAGTTTGCAAAGTTTACAAAAACTAGTTCTATTTTCATGTGTTTGTTCTCCTGTTGTGGGGGTTTTTCTGTTTGTTTGTTTGTTTGATTGATTGATTGATTTGTTTTGGTTTGTTTGTTTTTAATAGCCCTTGTTTAAAAAATTCTTCTATTAGACCAGGAAAGAAGCTGTACCAGGGAAGTTCGGCCCCCTGAGGTGCCTGGGTGCTGAAGGGGGAATGGTTTTCAACCAAAAGAGGAGAGTTTTAGATTAGATGTTGGGAAGGAATTGCTCCCTGTGAGGGTGGGCAGGCCCTGGCACAGGGTGCCCAGAGAAGCTGTGGCTGCCCCTGGATCCCTGGGAGTGTCCCAAGGCCAGGTTGGATGGGGCTTGGAGCAGCCTGGGCTGGTGGAAGGTGTCCCTGCCCGTGGCAGAGGGTGGCACTGGATGATCTTTCAGGTCCCTTCCCACCCAAACCATTTCTGTTTCTGTGTTTCTGAGTTACCATTGACTGTCTCAGAGTTTATAGCCATGACCTTGCTTCCCGTGTCCCACTGAACGTTTCCCTCTGACTGACTGCAGTGAGGTCTGGCTGATGGTGTTTATCCAGAAGCAATTCCTCCCTCTGTGGAGAGCTTTAATTCCCTCCTGGAAACAGATGGTGTTGTTTTGACCTTTGCCTTTTTGTCACAGCAGACCCTGGTGCTGTACTGACTGAATGGGTATTTTATGTCTCGTGGGCCCTTTTTTTTATCCTCCTAATCGTGGCCACACTGAACTCTCAGAGAAGTCTCAGCGTCTCAAAACCCAGCGTGGTGCTGTTTTTAAGAAAACTGATTCCAAATTTAATTAGGATTACTTATATTATGCTTTTAATCTGCAATATAATTACTATCTGAGAGCAATTAAGAGTAATAAGCCTCTCCTCAGACCTTCTTTATCTGAAGATTGTTGTGGGCAATATGGAAACTAAATACAGCGCTCCTCGAGTGGGCTTTGAAAAGCCACAGATCCTCTTCTGCTGATAAATCTTCATTTCAGCTGCTCATTAGTTTTATATTATATGGGCGACAGTGTTAATTTAATGCTGATAATCAATTCCATGTGCTGAATATTAATAGGAGACTTTGGAGATGGTGATATTAAAGAATTAGAAGGACTTCTACTCTGTTCTCTATTAGTTACTCAGTGTAATTAGAGACTTCCCCTAGACTGCTGTCTGTGTACTAGGCTAAGCCTAACATAAATCTGAGCATTTACCCTCTCCTTCTTAAAAAATGTAATAAAAATAATCCAGACTTATCCCTAAGAATAATGCCAAGGCCTAAAAGACCAAAACAATTTGAATTTTCCAAGACAAAAACGTGAAAGTAGAGAACTTGATAGACAGACATAAGTGCATTTGTCATGCCCGGGAACAGCTCCAAGAAAACGAATTAAAACAACAAAAACAAATTCCCAATAAGATCAGAAGCACAAAGCCCGTGGCAAAAAAAAAAAAAAAAAAAAAAAAAAGGCAGAAAAAAAAATTTAAAAATCATTTAACTCCCCCCTGCTGAGCAAGTGTTAGGATGTGAGTAATTTTAGTAACAGTGTTGGTACAAGGAATAGAATAGCTCCATATATTCCAGTAGAATAGAAGCTCCAGGGCAATTCCCAGCAAGTCCTGAGTGGATACAGGAAGTCCAGGAGTGGAAGAGAAGTTGTTTCACTGCCTGAGCAGGTGTGGGAGGTAACAGAGCCTCCCTGGGGACGGTCTCTGTGGGTCTGTGGGACAGCAGGGAAGGGCAGGACCTCTCTCCCAATCCCCCCTTTGCCAAGTCCCACTGGATGCACACTGGCTTTCTGGCTCTTGGAGGTCTCTCCTCATCCATTTGCAACCTGAAGCAAGAAAAGCACCCCAAACTTGCCTGCCTTTCTTGTGCAGTGATCCCAATGGCCAGAGCCAAGCCAAAGAAAAACACACCTGGTGTTTTTTACAGATACAGATTTCTTTTCATGCCAGTTCTGCCTCTAATTGCATTACCTTTTAGCCTCTCCCCAGCAAGAATGGCCATGTGCATCTTTGGGTAGATTCACAGGATTCTGCTAATTGTGGTTTTTTTCTTTTTCTGACTTCTAGGCGAGGATATGCACAGCAAGAGGTGAGGCTGCCCCCGATTACCTTTAAAATATTCATGACACCAACGTGATTGTCCCATCCACTCTTTGAGCATGGGCAGCAGGTCCAGGGAGGGGATTCTCCCCCTCTGCTCTGCTCTGGTGAGGCCCCACCAGGGTCACTGTGCACAGCTCTGGTGTCCCCAGCATCAGAAGGACGTGGAGCTGTTGGAGCGAGTCCAGAGGAGGGTCCAGAAGTTGCTGAGGGGACTGCAGCACCTCCCCTGTGGAGACAGGCTGGGAGAACTGGGAATGCTCAGCCTGGAGAGGAGGAGGTTGTGTGGAGACCTCACAGCACCTTTCCAGGGTCTGTAGGGAAACAGGGGAGGGGCTGTTCATTGGGGTGACAGGACAAGGGGAATGGCTTCACACTCACAGAAGGGAAATTTAGGTTGGATGTTGGGAAGGAATTGTTCCCTGGGAGGGTGGGGAGGCCCTGGCACAGGTTGCCCAGAGAAGCTGTGGCTGCCCCTGGATCCCTGGGAGTGTCCAAGGCCAGGCTGGACGGGGCTTGGAGCAACCCGGACTGGCGGAAGGTGTCCCTGACATGGCAGGGGGTGGCACTGGATGATCCCTAAGGTCCCTTCCAACCCAAAGCATTCCATGAACTCCAAAATGTCCCTGTGCTCTCCCATCAGTATTTCAGCAGGATGGGAAGCACCAGCTCGTTGTCCCTACGCCCTCGAGCTGCTTGAAAACATTCACAAGTAGTTGAAAAATACATTTCTCTCATAAAGGTTGATATTTACTGGTTTTCTTGCTCCCTTTGCAGAGCTGGTTTGTGTCTCTCAATTCAGACACAGAACTTGGTCCTCTTGGCCTCTGAGAGAAGTCCTTGAGTTAAATATTTTAGAGAATCACCCCATAAACTGGGGATTTGATTTTATATTAGGCAAAGGAAATGGTGGACTTTGAAGGGATTTCAGTACATGAGGTGCTTGGCAGAGTTCTCACAGGGTATGGGAGGATCCAGTGACTGCCATAAAAAACCTCTGAAGGACCCGTGGTTTTAGCATTTATTTCCACTCTTAAGCACCAATGACCTGCACTTTAGTTGTTAATGCCTAATTAACCTGTTTCTCATTTTCTTTTGTAGCAGCAGCAGTTGCTGAGACCTTCTCTTCTCAGGCCAGAGGTATCACTATTTTCCTTTTTTTTTTTTTAATTATTCTCTAAGTTTTTAAATGGCTTTTACATCATTTCCTGATAAAAACCTGTCTGTCTTAGGTAATTTTTTTCCCCCTGGCTCTTAGATAAAAAGGGAAGTTCTGGCACTGTAACCCTATTTATGTTATTTTAATTAAAAATCCTAAATTTACTGCAGCTTGGTATTTTCAAGGCCAGGTTGGATGGGGCTTGGAGCAACCTGGGCTGGTGGAAGGTGTCCCTGCCCATGGCAGGGGGTGGAGCTTTATGAGCTTTAATCCCTGCTGAGGGACTGGAAGCATTGACACGCTGCTGGGAAGGGCAAAGGCAGCTCTGGATCACAAACCTTTCTGTTTTGGACCTTTCAGACCCAGGGTTGTTTCCAGAATAAGCAACAGGTTGAATGTGAGATGCTGCTGTCGCTGGTGTTTCTGTGATACAGAATAGGGATCGTTTCTGCAGTCATTAGAAGCAATTACACCATAAGTAATAATAATAATAATAATATTGGTAATTGCCTTTTTCATCAGGCATTGCTGTGCTTGATTGTTTGCACTCACTCAGTGCTTCTCTTTTACAGGAGCTGAGCATGGAGTCTGGAATTGATCCAGGGCAGGAATACTATGGGCAAGATTACTACAGTTATGAGCACGGGTATATTTTGATTTTCCCTATTTATTTCTGAAAATGCTGCTTTTCCAGGCTGGTGGTGTCTATTATTACAGCAGCTAATCAGGAGGCTTTCCTTCACCTCAGGATTACTTTAATCTTTGTGTCCACAAAAGCATGCACTGACAACAAAACTGTTTCCAGAAGTTAAGGGGGTGTTTGATAACTCCCTGCTTCTTTAGCAATCTCATTATTCCACTTGCAGAGCGTGCACCCATCTATCGTGCTGCTGTTACATTCGTGGTTTGGTTATTTCGTGTGTTTCTGCTGTCTTGGAGATTAATTCCCGTCACCTCCTCCCCTTCTGAGTTCAGGGGTTAATCCTCTCTGTTCCCAGCCAGCATCTAGCCTTTTAAATTTCCCTCGAAAAACATCATCCTGCCTTGCTGTGATAAAGCCCGTTGGGCTGCAAGCACCTCAGGGCTGCTGGCCTTGCAAGGGGTTCCCCAGGGGAGCAGTTATGAATCAGGTGCATGGAAGGAGGGTCATTGCAGGGAAGGGTTGGACCGGATGATCCCTGTGTGTCCCTCCCAGCTGAGCTGGTTCTGTGCTGTGTGATTTGCTGCTGTGTGGTGAGATGTGGACGTGCTGGTGTCCCGGCAGGTACGAGCTGCCGCAGTACGGGAGCCGCCGCCGGCTGCTGTCCCCGGCGGGCATGTACGACGAGTACGGCGAGGTGCTGGTGGAGAACGACGCTGGCTACTACTACAGCCCCCACGGAGCCCCGGCTGACGAGGTGAGAGGCGCTGGGGGGCTGGGCCTGCCTCTGCAGCAGGGTGGGGCAGCGCCAAGCCTTGCCAGGCGTGTGTTGTTATTGACAGACCAGAGAAGCGTCTCTTCCCGCGCCGAGCGCTGTCTGCCTTTCTGATGGTCCCTAAAAGTTTGTGTCAGCACCTCTTTCCCTTTTTCTAGAAACAGAAGGGAATTGCCAAGTTTCCTTGAATATCCACCATCTATTTTTCCCCTCAGTGTAGATTTGCAGTTCAAACAAAAATCCACGTTGCCTTAGGTAATTCCATTTTATTTCATTAACCAAATAAGGAGACCTTATGGTGTCTGAAGGGGCTACGGAGAAGCTGGAGAGGGGTTATTCATCAGGAACTGGAGTGACAGGACAAGGGAGAATGGCTTCACCCTCACAGAGGGGAAATTTAAGTGAGATATGTGGAAGAAATCCTTTACTCAGAGGGTGGGCAGGCCCTGGCACAGGGTGCCCAGAGAAGCTGTGGCTGCTCCTGGATCCCTGGAAGTGTCCAAGGCCAGGCTGGACAGGGCTTGGAGCAACCTGGGCTGGTGGAAGGTGTCCCTGCCCATGGCAGAGGGTGGCACTGGATGATCTTTTAAGGTCCAGCCCAAACCATTCTGTGTTTCAATGATTCTGTTACTAATATTCCACCTAAAACTGATGACTTTTCACTGAGCCAAGCAGTACCTGAACTCATTGCCATAAATTTCACAACTGAATGTAAAAAGAAATTTAAAATGTCAGTGGCAACCAGAAGAAAGTAGAAGTAAAGGTTCCTTTAAAAAAAAAAAAAAAAGAAATCTAATTTTCATGAATCCTAGACTCTCGTTCCATTATTAAATGAGAAGAAATAACATTTTTAAGCCATTATTTTTCCCTGTTGTGGAGTAAGGTAGCTATGCACTTGCAGCCTGTTCTACAAGTAAACTCTCCTCATAACTTTGGGGAAAAAAAAAAGAGTTCTCTAACAGGTAAGTTAGTTTTGCTGCTGGGAAAAAATGGGGTGTGTGTTCCTCCTGACTCCTTTTAGGGTACAGGCTTTCACCATAACTGTCTTTCAGGTGGTAATCCGTTCGTTTTCGTGATTTGCAGGGGATGAGTCAAGTCAGAGGTGCTCCGAGCAGAGGGATAAGCCAGGCAGCGGGGGCTCCAATAGGAGCTAGACCTTTAGGTGGTGGGATGGACCCGAGGAGGGGTCCTGGACCGTGCAGGACCGGCCAGGGCAAGAGGAGGCTGAGAGCGGTGATGCACGTGAGCCGCGTAGCAGTCAGCGCTCACAAACCGGTGGGCAGAGCCGAGTCCGCTCGTTCCCGGTGGAAGAAAGCCAAGATATTCCCGATGATCCTGCAGAAAGTGAAAGGCAGCAGGAAGGACTCCAGCTACGCCAAGCTGATGTCGGCTCGCCCAGCAGACGGAGACAAAAGCGTGATCATCGGGGGGAGCTACTTCCAGAAATCCACGGACGACAGACCTTCCATGAGGAAACTAAACCACGTGTTAAAGCGCATCAGCGTCTCCAGGAAGCTGCAGGAGCCTCTCGGCAGGGATTTGGCGCGCAGGGAGGAGGAGTCTGAAAGAGAGGAGGCAAAATCGGGAGTCTCAATAAGTATCACGGCAGAGAGCGAGCAGGAGGAGAGCGATTACGAGAAGGGGAAGAAGAGGAGGAGGCGGCGCACCTCGGAGGAGTCGTCTGAGAAGAGCAGCAGCTCCGGCTCGGAGTCGGAAGACAAGGACTACTTGAAAATAACTCTGGACCAAGATGAAGCCACAGAAAGTACCGTGGACTCAGATGAGGAAACTGGGCAGGATCTGGGGGATTCTGAGGATGACTCTGAGTCCAGCTCCAGCAGTGAATCGGAGGAGGACTCATCTGAAGAGGATGAGGAGGAGGAAGACTCCGACAGCGATGAGGGCAGCAGCCTGTCAAAGAGCTCGTCCACACGAAGTTCCTACAGCAGATCAGGGACCAGCGAGTCCAGCAGCAGAAGAAGCACTGAAATGTCCAGTGTAAAAAGCAGGGGAGGGAGCTCTCATGGCAGAGCAAGACGCTCCAGCCAGAAATCCAGCGGCTCTACTGCATCAGGCACTGACAGGGACACGAGCTACAGGAAAACTTCAGGATCCAGCTACAAGAGCAAAACCTCCTCTGCCAGCGTCGAGATAGAAGACACCATAGAAGAGGTGTCAGAAGAAGAGGAAGAAGCAGATGAGGAGGCAGAGAATTCAAGCAAGGCAATTTCTAAAACATCTGCAAAACCTGGAGAGGGCAAGAAAGGAAAACCAGCTGTCAGTGGTGAGGACAGCGAGGAGGAGAGCGCAGGAGAGGCTGGCACAGATGGTAGTGACAGGGAGGAAACTCTCAGTAAGGACGAATCTTCTTGCCTAGAAAGTGAAATCAGTGGGATTTCCAAAGGTCCCAAGGTGAAAAAAACAAAAACAGGAAAAAAGGTGTCCCAGGAGCAGAGTCAGTCTCAGTCAGGTGAGAGCCTGGAGACTGGAGTCACGGAGTCAGAGGCTGCGGGGGATTCCACGTCCTTCTAAAGAGGACTGACAGTAGGTGGATGGTTTGCAGTGAGGAGTGGGTTTGTTTGCTGTGCCTTCTGTGTGGCCTTTCTGCTGACTAGAGACAGCCAAAGAGAAAAGGGCAAAGCTTATTGATTCAGCTTTTGACTGTCTTAAGGATGGAACTGTAGAAAACCAAACCCTGTCAGAGGAATATATGTGTTTTACTTATATATAAACACACACATACACTATATATATACACTTAGTGACTTCATGGTGAATAAAGATTACCTTTCATGGAGCGATGGCAGGAAGAAATGCTTTCTTTTCCTGCTGTTTTCCATAATATAGATGAAGATGCATTCAGAGTAATTTGTACCAAGTGTGACTTTTCAAAAGCTTAAGAATAATCACCACCCCTTTGTACCTTGCATGATTTTCTTTCTCTAAAAAGTCTTTTTTCATGGTCATGTGTGGTTTGCAGTGAGAGTTAACTGATGGTATCATATGCTGATAGTGTTTGCATCATTAATTCAGAAAGGGTAGGAGCTCATTTCAGTGTACTGCAAGGAGGCATTTATTTCAAAAAGATCAATTATAATTAAAATAAGTAGTGGGGTTTGTGTAATCACTCTGTGTTAATCACTATTAGTACAAAGTTGCAGCAGCGTGGAAATTGTTTGCATTAATTCTTTTTTTTTTAAAAAAAGGATATAAATTAGATTAAATCTGAAGTCTTGTTTCTCCACCAATTTCCATTTAATAGCCAAGCATCTCCAGCGATTCCACCAAATTGGGACTGGCACAAAGCCTTATATTGAGCCCTTCTTTTTATAGCCAGCCAATTTTACCAGCGTCGTGCCTGAGGATTTCCCTTGTGGAGGTCCCGAGCTTTTCTCTGCTGGATGTGTTGTGCATATAAAGCAGAGCTGCTCGGTGCCACTTCTGCACTGAATCCACAGTGGAGTCACGGAAGAAAACTTCCAAGGCCTTCCCAGAACTTGCACATCAGAGTGGTTTCTTGGAAGAATTGCCTCCCCAGCAGCTTCCTCCTCAGCTCCCGTGCATGGCCCGAGGGAAGGGCGCACAGAGCGAGTCAGGAGAAGTTGAGATCAGTTATTAATTAACGAACAGAGAGGAAAAGGGCAGGGAAATGTAAGAGAGATGTAATGACGTTTCTGTTTCTTGTCCAACAGTGGGCCAAAAAGAAGCGGATCAAGCTGGTGGTGGACCCGGAGTACGAGACCAGCTCCACGGGAGAGGACAGCGCTCCCGACTCGGGCCAGAGGAGCCGGCTCAGCAGCGCCAGCGTGCAGCCCAACGTCAACGGCAACATCTACATCGCCCAGAACGGCTCCGTGGTCCGGACCCGGCGCGCCTGCCTCGGCAATAACCTGAAAGCCACGTCCCCGGTGCGGCTGGGGAAGCAGTTCAAGAAACTGGACAAGCTGGCGGTGACGCACGAGGAGAGCGTCCCGCTGAACACCTTGTCAAAGGGACCCGCGCCCGGTGACAAAATGAACACGAGGCCTTGCAGCGTCTCCTTTGCAGCCTCTACTATAGGGGCCGAAAATACAGTGACAAAGCCCGGGGGGTCCAAAACGAAAAGCACAGAGGAGCGGGAATCGGTTGTTGACCGCGAGGATGTCAGAGAGCCCCTGGAGTCGCACAGTGAACACACACAGTCAGATGAGGAGGAGCTCTGGATGGGCCCTTGGAACAACCTTCACATACCAATGACGAAACTGTGATTTTAGTTCCTTTTTTTTATTTTCATTTTTACTTCAGTTTATAATAAACTGCGCTTTTTATCGTCACCCAGGGGAGATGTCCGAGGTTTGTGTCGTGCACATCCGTTGTCTACCAACGACACGCTTTAAAAGTCTCCAAACGCAATTTGCACTCACATTTGTACCGAATAATTGTCCTCCCCACCAACTATTTTGACAGGCTCCCATTTCACTAAACAGTCCTTGGTTTAAATTACTGAGTTCTTTTGGATCTGGATTTCTTGTTTTAATAAACAGTAAACTACTAATAAATGCACAGCACCCTTTTGGTTCACTTTCCAGACAGTTCTATACCTGCCTACCTTGTTTTTCTGTATGGTACTCGTGGCTATACTGGTCAGATTTGGAAACTGTCTATTTATGTTCGAGATTTACTATCCGGAGCTCTGCATCCTGAACTCGGAGTAATAAATTAAAAATAAATCCATGAAAGTCAACGGAGCAAATCCTCGGCTGGCTTAACTTCGAGTAACAGTTCCAGGGTCGATAGGGATAGAGCAGTGGGTGCAAACGGAGCGCCTCACTCAGTGCCCAGCTGGCAAACTTATGGAATCAGAGTTCCTGAGGTTATAGCACCTTGCCACGCAGAAAAGCGGAATAGAAGATGAAATCAGGTAAAAATTGCAAAGAGGAAGGGAATGGGTAGCGATTAATCACATTCAGAGCTACCTGGCCGTGGTTTGTTCATTTTCCTCTGTAAATGAGCTCGTTCCAATTTTCTTCTCCAGTCAATTTTTCATCTTTTCATCTCTTCCCACATCAGTTCTGTTTGCTCCTTTCTGCGGTCTTTAGCTGCAGTTTTTATGCTCCATCAGTAATTGTCATCCTATGGCTATATTC
The DNA here is from genome assembly GCA_013399735.1 of Tyrannus savana. Taxonomy (NCBI): domain Eukaryota; kingdom Metazoa; phylum Chordata; class Aves; order Passeriformes; family Tyrannidae; genus Tyrannus; species Tyrannus savana. Next base: position 4,590 of record VXAW01008448.1, on the reverse strand, counting down.
CCACGAAACAAGCCGGGATGATACACGAGCCCGGGTGATAGAAGCAGGCATTAAAGAGTAATTAATAGGAAGGGGATGGATCCATTTCCAAGCCCAGCTGGCTGTCGGGTCGAGCGGTGCAATCACCATTCCACTCCCATCGTGGTGAACATAAACCTGCTGAAAAGACAAATGGATGGCAGGGGCAAGAGGATAAAAAGGGGAACATTTTATGAGGGTGATATGCACAGACAGATCTGTGAAGGGCAAAGGGTGTCAGAACACACACATACACACACAATCATTTCCCAGACTTTCAGTGCACATTACTTGGAAAAGACACACCATAAATTTGGGCACGTGCCTCTAATTTCTGTTTGTACCTCAGAGTAATGAGTTGTTGTTGTCACAGCTTGAACAGGGAGCTGAGAAATGCCCCTGTTTGTAGCCACAAATACCCAAAAGACATTGATACAGAGCAGAGTATTTCTGCTCCAATATGATACCAGAGAGAAAAAGTGTCCTGTTATGTTGTGCCAGCTTTTTTCCATCCTAAGATCAAACTAGCTGTGAGAATCACGTGGATTGTTCTGGAAAGATTGGAAGAGTCACCCCGTGCCATTAGCAAGGCAGAGATTGGCATCGCTGTTCTTCCCCTGTTCTACAGCTGAAGCTTCACCGCCGGGTGTGGGCGAGGATGGCTCTGCTCTGGCAGGGAATGGACTTGTGCTGCTGGGGCTGTGTCTGTTGTCCCTTTTCCACAGGTGCTCCTCCTCCAGAGCCCTCGGGATGCGTGTCTTTAGGAGCCGCTCGCATGTTCTGCCGATGTAAACGTGACCTTTCTGTCAAATACCACCTCCTCAAGCTGAGGTTTCCGACCAAATACTTTGAGCAATGGTGCTTGTTTTTAGGCATGAGAAATGCAATGTAGCCTATCACACACAAGGGAAAAAAAACCAACCAAACCACTGGGTATTTCTTTTTCTTAACTCTTTTATCTTGGCATATTTGCACTTGGTACCTTACAACAAAACAGCTGTTTGGAATTTAGCTGGAGGCTGGACATATACATAAGACTGATGGAAGAAAGAAAGGAAAAAAAAAAAAGAAAAGAAATCTATTCTTTGAAATAACCAGTAAAATGTTCTATTTTAATCCTGTTTAAGATACTGTTGTTATTTCGCTGCCTGATTTCTGATGCAGAGTCTGTCAGTTCTGTTCTTGCTAATCCTTCAATGTGCTTTGGAGAGACACATTTTCTCCCAGCTGCTCTCAGTTTTCTGAGGGAGAACCAAGTGGTGTCTTTATGTCTGGAGACTCACAGCTCCACCAGCTGTAGCTCTGAGCGGGATCCTCAGGCTGGACACTGGTGGTCAGTAGTGCTGTCCGTGCCTCTCGGAGGCAAAACCCCTCAGCACCATCTCCTTGGTGCTGTCCAAGCACTCAGAACCTTTCCCACAACGCAAAGAGCATTCAATATTCCACTTTTTCAGCAGTGGGGGGCAGGGGGAAGGGGGGCTGTGTTATCTAAAATTTTAGCTGGGTTTTAGCTAAACTTTCAAAAGCACTGTTGGCTTTGTAAAATCTTTCACACCTGGGTGGGAGGGGGTGGGTGTGTTTTTTCCTCCTTTATTTTCTGTGGATGTAATACTGTAAATTAAGACAGAATTCGCAGCTTTGCTTTCTGGAGGTGCCACACTGGCAGAGTGGGCCGGTCCAAAAAGTCACTCCAGCTGTCCCTTTGGGAAGCCCAGCCTCAGCAGTGGCTTTGGATACAGCAAGTGGAATAACAGATCTGTGTCCGGGGATATAATTCACAGCTGTTTAACCACTGGAATTTGTCAAGCTGAGGCAAAGCCCGAGCAGCTTCCCCTGGGTGGCAGAACTGCTCACTGGCTGATGGATCAAGGTGATGATCATCACTCCTGCCACTGATTTAATCCGGACACTCCTCCAAGCAGGCACTGAGGATTTCGTGGTTCAGCACAGCACCTGCTACATTTTCACCGTGAGGAGGATTCCAGTGCCCAGCTGTGGGTCTGTGTAATTCCCACTGGGAGGCAGGACAGGGAGAGCCAGGTTGGAAAATAGAAGTAATTTTGGTTTCTCCTTTCTGTATATACTACCATGAGCAAGACTATAAGGCCCCACGGTTCTATCAGGGACCTGTTGGGAAGCTTAAAATATTTAGGTATTAAGGGTGGGTAGTGCTTGCCCCCAGGAATAGGTGGGGGGAAAAGGACAGTAGGGTGGTGGTGGGTGACATGTGCGTGTCTTGGTGCCTTCTGCTGCAGGAGATGTCCCAGCACATTCACTCAGCATCCCCCACCAAGGGTTGAATCCCCCCAGAACCTGCTTATGCAGCTGGAAAACTCTCCCAGTCAGCAAAATGCAGAAGTGCTTGGGGGAAAAAAAGAAAAAAAAAAAACCTGAATTTTTAGCAATGGGAGAACAACACCATCCTGAGACAAATTTCAGCTCATGTGGTGGAAAAACACATAGTGGGAATGGGCTGTTTTGGACCAGTCACAACCTGCTGACCCCTCAAACACTGCACAAAGAAAGGGGGACTTGAAGACACACCTGAAGGCCAAGAGGAAAGATGGAGAGAGGCTATTTCCAAGGGCCTGGAGTGGCAGGACAAGGGGGAAAGGCTTCCCACTGTCAGAGGGCAGGGTTAGATGGGATAGTGGGAAGGAATCCTTCCCTGTGAGGGTGGGCAGGCCCTGGCACAGGGTGCCCAGAGAAGCTGTGGCTGCCCCTGGATCTCTGGAAGTGTCCAAGGCCAGGCTGGACGGGGCTTGGAGCAGCCTGGGCTGGTGGAAGGTGTCCCTGCCCATGGCAGGGGGTGGCACTGGATGAGCTTTCAGGTCCCTTCCAACCCCAACCATTTCTGTTTCTGTGTTTCTGAGTTACCATTGACTGTCTCACAGTTTATAGCCTGTGAGAGACTTACATTTATTGCAAAGTATTGATAAACCTCAAGGTCAGATAAGCCCAAAGAAGGTGCAGTTTCCCAGGTGAATTTTGAAGGTGGCTGCTGCTCAAAAGCCGAGGACTGAGGAGCAGTGCCTTTTTTCTTTATTATGTGGAAGAGGAGAGTTTCAGTCACTTCCCTGTTTGGAGTGGGAGCAGTGATTCCAGCTGATCACATGATAAAGCTGTAGCAGGGAGTGGATCAATAGCATAGCAACAACAGCAGCAGAATTGGGTAATTCACTCCTAGTGTAACAAAAGCCAGGCTTTCAGGGTGGCACAGCTGGAGTGGAGTTCATCTTTCTGGCACTGATTGTCGGAGTTTATCTTTCTGACAATGATCGTTGCACTTTACAGGATAAAAGTGTATTGATCCTTTCGCTATCACCCAGCAGGAGCAACTCCAGCCCTGCTCCCAGCCCCGTCCAACCCGGCCTTGGACACTCCCAGGGATCCAGGGGCAGCCACAGCTTCTCTGCCCAACCTGTGCCAGGGCCTGCCCACCCTCACAGGGAAGGATTCCCTCCCAGTATCCCACCAAACCTGCCCTCTGGCAGTGTGAGGCAGAGAGGGGGAGTTGCACAGACCTGTTGGTTTTAACCAGTATTTGGCTTTCAGGAGGTCCTGTTGAAACTCTGGCTCTGGACAGGCTGATCTTGCTTGGAGGGGAAAATAGCTGGTGAGTTGTCTGTGCTGGATTCAAATGGATTTGGGAAAGGGGCAATGCCTGTGCAGTGGCCGTTTCACAGCTTTTCAAGGAGCAAAGACAAGATCCTGTGTCAAACCGTTAAAAATCTCTGTCTTCGCCTTCATAGCTCTGCTGAAGTGCTTAAAGAACAGAAAACATCACCTTTTAGGGCCACAAAGCTAAAATTACCCTTTTTTAGTGTATGCCACTCTAGATTTTGCTCTCTGCTCCCAGAAGACTGTGGACATGGTACCCTAAGAGCAGGTTCAGGGCTTACCTGTTCGCAGGGCAGGTGTTCCCTGCAGCCCTACGGGTGATGGAGAAGGAGCCAGGGACAGGATAATTACAGAGGAGGGCAGCTTTGGTGCGGAACTGAATGTTGTGTGACAGCGGAGGGAGGTTTAGTTCTGTTTCAAGAGCTTAGGGAGAATCATGACACCAAAGTTTACAGAAATTCTGCTTTGCCACGATTACTTTTAGTATCTGAGAAAGGAATTCTTATTTCCTCAGTAAAGGTCACCAGGGGAAATTGCACTAAGGTCAGTATTTAATCTGATTAGTGTTCCACAGGTAGAAAGATGATTACTTTCTAACGTATTGTACTTCAGATATTAGACAGCATTGCCCGCCCAGCATTCAGGAAAAGCAGTTTTATTCCAATTTGTTGGCAGGCCGGGGGCCGGGGCTGAGGAGCCCCAGTAGTGACACAGTCAGTACCCGGCATTGCTGCCGGTGCTGCGATTACTGCTCTTCAGCCCCGGCCCCCGGGGGATGTCCCTGCAGCAGCGCGAGGGGTGCGGGGAGCGCAGCGGGGTGCAGCGAGCTGGGGCGGGGCTGTGACCCGGAGAGTGTGGATAATTCCCCAAAACCCGCACCCAAAACGAGCCCGAAACAACCCCGAAGCCCGATGATGCTGGCCCCGCCCCCCGGCTCGCGCTGGCCCCGCC
>VXAW01008447.1:720894-741280 GCA_013399735.1 Tyrannus savana | reverse complement strand
TACCTTCCCTTAACAGTAGTACATGTCTGTCCTTTAATGTAGGACAAGCTTATTGCATACCCTTCTTGAGCCTGTTTTCTGATACAATGTGGTTGACTAAATCATGCCTTATGTTCACAAGTCTGGAAGCCTGTCCCCAGTTAGATTTTAATGCATTGGCTCCTACAAATCAAACTGGAAAGAAGATTTCAATTCCTACAAGCTGTGAAGAAATTTATGATTGAGTAGAGAGGGGATAAACCTAAATTAGCAGCCACCTATAAAGGAAAGGCCAATGAAATTAATCCATTTTATCCACCCCTCCCCCCACTCCCCATTTGCAACCAGCTGATCATAATAACTGTGAATAACTACACATTTGAAAAAACACACACTTTTGGCTTTTGGCTGGTTTGCCATATGAAGGATAAAATTCAGAGATAATTGGGGCTATTGCAGTGGAGAGAGGCATTAGGAATAAAAGACAAATCTATAGCAAACTCGAGATATTACTTATGCCCTCAACTGATATTTTTTTGCTGATTATTTACTAATTTTTGTCTTCTTTTCAATTAAGAGATTGGGAGCACTCAAATAACCTATGAAAATGAAATCCAATCAAGAAAATACTCAGCTGTAAGTTATCAGAAAATATATGTACTTTGAAAAATCCATCATGTATATTTTTTCTCTCAAATTAATAATCATCCAATTAAAAAAAAAATCATTATCTCCAAGAAATTCTCTCCAGCAGATAAGAATCCAGAAACTTTGCACAGAAAGCAGTAAGTTTCAGCTAACAAAATCTGAAGTGCTGTTGGCAGCAAGCATGTAATGAAAGGCTGAAAAGAGAGCAAAGACCGTGCTGATATCCTCAAGATCTCCTCCATGATCTCATTCCTGGCAAATAAAGGTCGATATACCCCCAGGATAGGCATACACATTGAATCACAATTACTTGTGTATGGGCCAACAGCTGGTTGTACAGCTGGGGTTGATGGGATTCAGCTTTTATGGTGGGAACATCTTCAAAAGAATGGGCAGAAAGAGAATGGATTCACCTGGCCGCGTGGGCAATGAAAAGCAGCACCTACTTTAACAGGTCAGCCAATATGGTGAGGAGGGGTTTCAACTAGTTAGATAACAACCAACACTTTAGTGAGGAAGTGGTAGATCAGGTTTGGTAAGCAAAGATTGTGGGAAGACATGGATAAGGCATATCTTCAAGACAAGGCAGAAAGGGGAAATAAAGAATTGGACCATAGCAATATTGTAGGATAGCTCACATGACTGGAGAGCTGTCATGGGTGGATGTGGGCTTTTTAGGAAGGGCAGATCTAGGAGAGCACCTACTGGGAACTGCCTTTCATATATGAGAGCAGGAGAGATACCCAGAGCTCTGCTCTGGTATGTATGTATATATGCTCAGGTATGACACAAGTTGAAAGGTTATGAACTGCGATGGCAGGCCAGAATCATAGAATCAGTCAGGTTGGAAAAGATCTCTGAGGTCATGAAGTCCAATCCTTGATCCACTGCCACCACAGTTACTAGACCATGGCACTAAGGACCACATCTGGTCTCATCTTAAAAACCTCCAGGGATGGAGAATCCATCACTTCCCTGAGCAGCTTATTCCAATGCCTGATTACCCTCTCTGTAAAGAATTTCTTCCTAATATCCAACTTAAACCTCCCCTGGAAGAGCTTAAGAGTGTGCCCTCTTGTTTTACTGCTGGTTGCCTGGGAGAAGAGACCGACCTCCACCTGGCTACAACCTCCTCTCAGCTGGTTATAGAGAGTGATGAGGTCTCCCCCGAGCCTTCTCTTTTCCAGGCTAAACAATCCCAGCTTCCTCAGCCTCTCCTCATTGGAAATGCTGTGGTGGGTGTCTGGGACAGAGTGCCTGATCAGGAAGAAGTAGATGAGGCCTCTTCAGACAACTGAAGCAGCTTCACGTTTGCAATCCCTAATGTTAGGAAAGACTGGAAGCTACCTGTTATTTGATGAACATAGAGCAGGGCACAAGAAATCCAAGAGGTTTCTGGAGGGCAGTGGTGGTCACTTCCTAACATAGGCAACTGAGGAATGAGCAGAGGCAGGTTTTGCTGAACAAAGAAGGAAGAACAAGTTGGAATGTGAAGGTTGTAGGTAACTTTAGTGTCCATGATATTGTGGAGTTCAGAATCCTGAGAGGAAGAAACAAGGCAAATGAGCAAAATCACAACCCTGAACTTCCGGAGGTGAGACTTTGGCCTGTTCAGGAGGTACTTGGAAGAATGCCATGAGATAGCATCAGAGCAAAGAGGGGTCCAAAAGAGCTGGTTGCTTTTCAAGAATCCCTGCAACTGAGAGGCAGGAGGTCAAGCAAGGGCCTTCATGGAGGAGCAGGGAGCTCCTAGCAAAACTCAAATATAAAAAAGAAGTTAAAAAAAACCCTCATTGTTCATATCCACTGTATTGTCACTGTATGCTGGAAGCAGAATGCCTCTCTCCTCTGTAATAGCTTACAGCAAGCCTCAAATCCACCATTAAATTCTATTTCAGACAGTAGCTGACATGTTATAGCTATGTTATAGCCATGTTACTCCCCATTACAGAGCTGTTGTGCACAATTAAGTCTGTCACTAGCACTTCAGAAGCATTTGTAGAAGCCATGCTGTTACTGTTGCTATATGACGATCATGGTTTGTGAAGACTTGTCACATCACAGATACTGAAGTAGTGAAAAGGTTTGCACAAAGCCATTGGATGTTCAAAAAGTTGCATCTATTCTTGCAATTGAAATACTGAGTTCTCACCATCCAGGGAAGCTATGCAGTTCAGCTTATGTCAAATAGTTCTGTATCCAGCTGTAGTTATACAATAACGAATTATTGCTTTCCTTCTTTGTAAGTCTGCTCTGCTTTTAAGCTTTTCTTGCCTCCCTCATGCACAGCAATTTCTTTCCTTCTAATCCTCTTAATTTTGCATAAGTCCAATGGCTTTGAAACAAAGGTTTTGACAGATAGTAATGGCAGATAATCCACTTAATATGTTTTGAAATGTTTGTTTAGTTTCATTATCAGTAGCATTATTAAAATAGAGAAGAGAAAGAGGAAATATGTGGGATATCTCTTGTCTACAGTAGTTAAGGATCCTGTTCTTCCTTCTGAGTGTACCAGGGATATTCAGAATCATAGCATCATTTAGTGTTATTTGAAAGGGACGTGGTATGTGATACTTTACAAAAGTTACAAATACATACTTTGTATTAAAAGTACTTTTATCTTGGTAGATGACCCACATCATCAGTTTCAAGACAACACTTACTCAGTAAAGAAAGGTGGCATTTATCCTAGTAGTCAGTCTTTGAAAACCTCAGATACCTAGGACAACCAGTGCGAATACCTGGACTATCCATTAATACGTGATTATTCCCTAGAAGCAGGTCATATTTTTTTTCAAATGTAGAACTACTTTCATCTGCAATATATACAGACAGGTTTCTTCAAGTACTTGAGCATTTCTGTCTTTAAGTTCAATGACAGACAACTATCAAAGCACTGAAAAAATTTGAAAAATCATACTTTTTTTCATTCAGACAATTCCTTCAAAATTTAGGTTTCTAGCTGATCACCTTTTTGTTTTTGTTTTCTTTAGATATATTCAGAGGCTGGGTTCTCTATTACTCTATTAGTAGCCCAGGCAGCCTTTGTTCAATAAGCAGCCTGAATACTTGCAAGATAAGAAATAGGAGGTATAAAAATAAACTGTAATGACCCAATTTTAGTGTGAACAAGCACAGCCTATGACCTCTACTGTCTGGAATTTTGAATCTCAGTCCCATTTAGAAGACAAAAGAAGGGGTCAAATATCCATGTCTCTACCTGCCTAACAATTCTGCTTTGCTGGGGTTGAGTTGATTCATTAGTCACATGTTTTGCCAACTTCATCTAGGACCACTGCAATCACATGAGTGATACTGGAGATAGTGCTGCACTGAAGAAAGATGCTGCTTCACTCTAAACATGCCTCTGGCTGCAGAAACCCTCTGTATTGCAATTTGGAGGTAAAAAAAGAAAAGGTTAATAACCTGCTCTTATTTCTGTTGTCACTGAATAGGCTAAGAGATAAAGACAAGTTCACAATGAGGAACACACAGAAAGCAAACACACACCAGATTGTCCTTACAGAGTTTTTTCAGAAATTCTAATACTATTAATGTATACACAAAGTACTGATAGAGAGGCAGGATTAGTTTGAATAAAGACCTTGCTTGAGGAAAGAAGTTCTTATGTCTGAATTTCACAAGCTAAGTCCTGTTTCTCGAGGCACTCATCAGGAAAGTGGTACCAGTTAATAGCTGACGGTTTTATTTGGTAAAAATTGTACCTTCTGACAAAAAGAAACTAAAACTAATAAATAGTCTTTATAAGGGTTCCTGAGCTGGCACTGAATTGGGGTAGGAGGACTGGAAGGAGCAGGCTGAGTCACAGCCCCATTTCACCCCCTGCAGCCATGCTCTGGGCTGCTGGCCCTGCTGAGTTATGACCACAGGATCACAGTAGAGACCATAGCAGGGACACACGTTTGCAGCAAGATGGGATCTTTAAGGTCCCTTCCAACACAAGCCATTCTATGATTTTCCAATGCTTCTTGCAGGATAACACATAGCAAACAGATCAGCATGACAATTCATAACCCCACTATAAAAGTCAGAACCCCAGTATAAAACCAACATCACTGGAGAGATAAGTGAAAAAACACGTAAGACCTATTAGAACATAAGGGAGCATCCAGTTCCTTTGAGACTCCTAGCAAAACATATTCTTGCTTATTTTACTCATTTTGCTTTCCCTACTCCTCCTCCTATTTTCTCAGATGCTAGTGTGGAAACTTAGATCAAGCAATAAATTAGTTGCAGACTTTTAGACAGGGATTTTGTTTTATTAACTTCTGACATGTTGAGAAAGAGGGTTTCAGAAGTAGTAGGTTTATATAGCACACAGAGAAAACTGAGTTTTGGCATAGTTTTGCACCCATTTAGAGTCAATGGTAGGGGTCTTAAGTTTCAAATACGGGACAAGACAGAGCTAAAATGAAGATCTCGGATTTGAGGCTGCAGCTGTGTGGGTCCAGGTCCCAGGTGACACCTCTCACCTGGGAGAGCAGCAATTGCAGCCTCTTTGTGCACTTGGGGCCCTGACATGAACCATATGTCTTCATTCACAATGGGAATTCCTCTGATTACAGAATTGTAGTCACCCTCACTGAAAAAAAATGAAGTAAAAAATGTTGCTTTGAGTGGCTCAACTGATATTATTAAAGAACCAGACTGTCTCTGAAATTTTCTCAGAAAGAGAATTATCCTAAAAAGACCATTGAACATAGGTATACATTTATAAACATCAGTCCCTTCCGCTGGGACACATAGTGGAATAAATACCTATTTCCCATTAGTTATGATCTGTATTGCATCAGAGAATGCAGGTTTTAATCTTCAAAAGACTTTGTACCAGGCAATTGTTGTGATGAAAAAAATACAGTAATTCTTTGAAACATTCTGTCACAAATTTTATAAGAAGTGTGGTTTTTGACATGGCTGGCTGTCTGACAGATAGGAACTGCATTAGATATATTTTATTACTTTTAAATAACTTTGTGAATTTATACACCTCATTTGATTGCATGGGGTTTTATTTTTAATTTTTAGTCAGTTTTTCAGCAAAGCATAAAGGTAGAGCCATCACTGTGGAAGATGTAATGCACTAAATTAAGTCTCCTGGGGCTTATATGGGAAAAAGAAAGACGATAATGTGATTAGGAGGAAATTCAGACAGATTGTTATGAAGCTGGCAAAATAAAGAATCTTACGGTATTCCTGAACTAATGTTAGAAGCCTGGGAGAACATCAGAAACTACTACAGATTTTCATGAATAAACATAATTATAATTGGATTGACAGAGACAATGTAGAATGAGCCTCACAACTGAAATGCTCATCAGTGACACCCTGTACTCTCAGTCTAGGGATGGCAAAACGACTGTGGAAATGGCGGCCTAGTCTATTAAATACTTGGAGACATACAGTAAAAGGTCATCCTGGAACACTTATCCAGGGAATATGATGTGATTTCACATGAGACATATTGATTCAGAGGCTCATTCTTCCTCAGCTTTTGTTGTTTTCCCACTTCTTAGCAGCTCAGAATCATACACTTAACCCAATATCGTTTTAGGAGCCAATGCATCAGGCTGAAATTCACAGGCTTCAAAAAGATCATGCTCAGAATTACTTTTATGTAATTGTTCATGGGTTTTATGTTATAACCACTACGAAGAAATGCAAAAGAGAGTTAGAAGGCACTGTGACCTTTTTTAAACTTGAATTTTGTCTCTCTTTTTTTGTGGACTTCCCTCAGAAAGTGAGGGTTATGAAATGGTTCTTCTTCTTCAAGTTCTTTTTCTGGCAGCTTGGAACCCAGTAGCGTCAGTGACCACAAAAACAATGAGGTTTCACAGCTGGCATATGTCCTCATGCTCAGTGGAAAAAAAAATGACACCTAGAGAGAGAGAAATGAGCTGCTACTAATGTTCATTAGAAGAAGGACATAAAGAATGGAAACATTTAACATCCTATTACATAGAAGTGCTTGGCTGATCTACGTACACTGGTCAGCCAACACATGTAACTGAGCTACTCATGCCATACAGACAGCAGGTAAAATTAAGATAAATTTAGGATATGCGGGGTGGTGGGATATTTGGGTTATATTTGAAAATCGTGGTGGACATTGAAGATCTTGCTAGGGACAGAGCCAGCAAAGGTCTTGGAGAAGACCAGAGTTCTGAAATGGGTGTGCCATATGGACCTGGGGCAAAATGGGATTATTGCAAGAGTATATCACTAGATCATAAATCCAGAGAAAATCGCATTTTAATATTAATCTCCAATTTTTAAGGCAGCTTATTTTGCTCCTTATCCTTTGTAACTAGTGTTTAAAAGTAATTTTTTAACTTTAAATTACCAAGAATGTTAAGTTTTATAATTCTAAGTAGCAAGACATTACAGAAGAAAATGATTACAATCATTTTCTTTTGAAATCTCATTCCTTAATTGAAATAACAAGAAACTGTACCTTTAATAAGATAACTTTTCTATATTGTGTATATTGGCCATTGTATTAAAGTAAATATATATGTAGTTATAAAACAGTTTGCCTATAAATATGTTTTTATGATTGAACTATGGAATGCATCCACAGATATTTAAAGTTTATAATTAGACTCTGGTTTATATCTCAGTGGTGTTCCATACACATTTCTACAGTAAAATATTTTAGAAATACTAACATTCCCAAAAAGCTCCCTAAAAGATCCTAAACTCCATAAAAGCTTTCAAATTCTTGCTACATAAAAGCTTCCAAATTTTTACTATATATATATATATATACACCACTACATGAAAAGCTACTGATGCTTGCCTTTAAAGGAATAGTTTCATACATGGATGATGATTACTTCCCCAGATGTCTCCATAATTACTTTTAAAGAGGAAAATAGTTGTCCTTACATTTTGTTAGCATTTTAGAACCTGGAAAATCTATTGCAAAATCAGTGATCATCAATTCAAGTAAGAATAACAATGAATCAATCTCCTCTTCTCCCAGTTTCTACATTAAATGCAGTTTCTTATGGAAGAATCTTTAGTACTTCATCAAGCATTTTGAATATATTTGCATGCAGAATAACCAGAAAATACCAAATTACAACTTAGAACACATTTTTATAGTAGAATTACATCTTATGCCAAAGGGACAGTGTCTTTTCTATGCAAACAAAAAGAATTCTAAAAGCAGTATGTGACTATAGTAATGCTGTTGCTATGGGTGTTCTGTATGTCCTCCTTAACTTCTTTGTCCATTTAAGACAGACTATTAATATACAAGGACAATACAAGGACATACCAATTCCTGAGTCAGAATCATAAAACTGTTCTACAAAAAAATTTAAATTATTTTTATAAGTGTGAGCTTGTGGGCTTTTTTTTTTTTTAATTTGTTTTTCATTACTATATCACTTCCTAAAGCTTTCTATTCAACCACAAAGCTAAGAAACTTCTTGTGTGTGTTGTTTTTTTTAACAGAAAATCAAGATAATGTCAGCCCTAGACCTCTGAAAAAAAGTACCATAGACACATGTGAGACTAATGAGAAAAGATAAACTTTTTTTTTGGCCATATAGTGCTTGAATTGGAAGTATCAGACAATCAAAAAAAAAAAAAAACCAGAGAACAAAACTGTTGTGAAGTATCAAGTGGGGCACACCCTACAAAATTTCTTGCCCTTTCAATTCCTTGAAGTTATGAGATGTAGTTTTCTGGAGACCTTTGAAGGTGGCTGGCAGCACCTAGTCTCTGATAGTCCATGGATATTGGCCTCTGACTTTACAGGCAAAAATGGGGTGAAAAGCTTCTGCAAGACACTTCAGTTCTCTATCTGATTGCACACCAATTTCCACACACCATAGGGGATCCTAGAGGATAGAAGACAGGTTAGCAGGGTTGGATTTATGTTCCTGCAGGAGGGCTCTGCCTGTTTGGTGTTGCTGGCACAAACATCTACACGGGGTGGATGGAAGCAACAGGTACCCTTTAAAACTCTTCAAGTAGTTTCATGAAGCTGGGTATTCCAGGGACTTACCATCTGTAACATCAAAGGCTGTACATGAATGGAGAACTTGGAAACACTCCCAAGGTTGGTAAAGAAAGAAGACGTAAAACCAGACAGCTGCGCATATTGAATTTATTTTAACATGCATCATCCAGTTCAGGCATAAGCCAAGAAAGACCCTCTTTTCCACATATGAGATATTTATACAGGGTGTCCTCAAGGTAGATTCTCTAGTGTCTAATAATGTGTGCACTTACATGACAACTTTTCCTCTAACCAGTACACTGATAAGATTTCCTTATTTTACTTGGCCATTTTCCAAGCCTTGTAGGAACATATTTATTTTTAGAGCTACGGTCCTAAGTTAATTTTGTTGGAATTAGCCAAAGGGCTCAAAGTCATTAATGGAAAACTGAGAGATAAACATGCATGTGTGCATGCATACAACAGTCACACACGTACATTTGTGCCCACACAGGCAATTTTGTTATCTTATGAAAGCAAATTTGAAACTACAATTTGAAACACACCCTTCAGCAATAATCTGCATGTTATACAACAGCAAGCACATAAAGAAAGGCTGGCACTTTATTTGGTTTGGAAAATTTCCCTATTGCTCATGAACAAGAAAATTGAACTATAGCATTAAGATTATATAGAAAAAAAAGATTATTTTTATAGTCCCAGAAAGATACTTTGAGTATATGCAAGTCCCAGCATAATGAAAGCTTTCCGATTTGTCAGGCAACATGGTGGCCTGTAATAAGCACTAATATAGCATGTCAGAGATCAAAGCCTCAGTACCAAAAGATACAGAATAACTCATGAAATCCTAATTATTGTTTTGATTTAATCCAGGCAGTTTGCTTAAAGCATTTTTTAAAGACATGCAAGCATTTCAAAGTAAACAGTTTTCCAAAAGCAAAACAGGAAATAATCTGGTTCCTTATCCTTCCTCTTTTTACGTCGTGGCACACCTATTTTTGATATTATATAAAAAGCACACATCCAACCTACTAATTCCCTCATCACACTTCTCCTAAGTACTACTGTCAGCTGCACCTTACTGAAGTGGAAATAGATTTATTTTCCATAGGTCTTTTGCTTTGTGCTTAGTATCACATAAGCTATAACATGATTAATATGTGTAGGTTTTTGAGATGCGAAACTCCAAATTAGGGTTTTGCAGAATCAGGTCATGATTATACAGTCTGTTTAATGTGATTAAATCCTGCAGATTACATGCAAAAATGGGTGCATGTGCTCCTTGACTTGCCTGACTGTGGCCGCTCGAAAGCCTCTGTGCTTTTACCAGCACTGAGAAACACGATGGGGGTGAGCAGCTGGGCACAGGAGGAGACAGCCAGTTTGTGTCGTGTTAGTGTGAGTGTGTAGCCATTGCTGCAGCCTCTTGTTTGCAAGTTATCAGTATAGATGTAGTTTTACTTATTTCTATGAAGCATTTCATACAGCTGGGATACTTAAAGTGAATTCTCCTTGTAAGTTTTTGCCTTTTTAAGCTAAACAACTTAAAAATATTTATTATGAAAAAAGTACCTTTTATTAGTTCAACCATAGGATTTTAATGTGAAAACTCAAATTAATGCTAATGCCCGTATACCTCAAAACTGACTTTAGGTTATGCTCTGCATAACAAGCTATGTTTACCCTGTTCTTCTTAAAGAGAAAGGTCTACTTCCAATACTGGTGAAGTCAGTGAAGATCTAAAACCTACATCTCCCTTAATAATCTAGGAATACATAAAAACTAGAACCAAAAATAAATTTGGGGTTGTGTCTCTCACAACATTAAGTGTAGTCTCACACATTAAAATTGAGACTACTGAAAAGAGATACAAGGGACCATGTGGCCTGCTCTGAGCCTAAAATCCTGAGAATTACAATCAGTAATCATAGTAATGGGCATATGCACCTGAACCAACAAAATGTTATCTTAAAAACAGCTCAACTCTTAAAACTAAATGTTGTTCCTAATTGGAAAACAAATCACAAAATGCCACTCACACTATTTCATTCTGTATATTTAAAAAGACTTTCTGCATCCCTTTTGCAATCTTCTAATCAGCAGCTGGATACTTTACATACATGATGAGAGTGTTAACTCCAAAAAAAAAAGAGAAAGTGTTCTGTGGATAGCTTCAGTGCATAACTCCAATTCATTCTAGATTCATTTCAATTCGTTGTAATTCATTCCACAAATGAACTTTCTCTAGATACAATGTAAAGGTCTAAGAAAGAGTTTACAAAGTCTTTGACAACTTCTGTGTAACTAGTCTAGTCCTAGCTATGTGCATCCCAATGAATTAATGAAATTCTACTCACATCTCTCACCTAAGGTAAGAAAGGTCTTTTTCCTTATCATCCCAGAAATAAATGTCCTTGTGGAACAAAGCTCTGTCTCTTTATAGTTATTTTTGGGTACAGTTGCCAAAGTGATAAAGTGATTTCTAAGTTCTGGAAATCTCCAGATTTTGGAGAAGAAGACCGATGATGTCCTTTGAAATATTAATCTGCTTGAGGAGCATTGTTCACTATAGAGCTATCCAATCCTAATTAGCAGGCAGGGGGCAGAAGATATCTAAATGTGCTTTGGTCACAATCCTACAGACACTTAAACATGTTTACGTTAGTTCGGTGTGTTGAGTGATTATAAAAGTCACTGCAGTAGCAAAGTTAAGAGATGCAAAAGTTTTTGAGGGCTTAGAGCATTAGTAGCAAAGATGGAGGGATTTGAACCAATGCGTATCTGTATCAGAAAACAAATGCATCTTCTCTGCTTCCCTGGTTTTCTAAGGCCCTAGGATTCACATAACTAAGCACTTCTGTTCCAAGAGGAAGGACAAAAACTTGCTTGCCTACAGCAGAATCTTTCATCATCACATGGCTCAGACACATGCCTTCACAGATGGCAGCTGTAGGTGAAGCAACAAAACCAATCGCAGGACCTGCTGCAATGATGAACTCTATTTGATTTTTCTATTTAAAGCTACTTCATACTTATTGAAAAGCTATACAGTTTAAAGTTACAGAGCAAATATGCCCTTTCTCCATTAGTGAGAATATTAAATCCAGAAATGCTGGATAGCTGGTAGCTGCCATCAGCTTTATCCCAGAGCATGTTCTCGGAGGTATTCTCAGAGATAGAAGCTCTCTGGCTTGAGGGAGAGGCAGAAGACAGATGAATCCTGGCAGCTTGCTGACTCCTCTGGGATGGGACTCTCCCCAGGTGCTAAGCAGAAGACATTAGCCCATGTTCATGTTGAGCTGTGAGAAAGAGAAGTATTTCTGAAAGGAATATGAAGGTGTTGCCACACCAGGGACTTAGGAGCTGAAAGGAAGAGGGAAGTATATTCCCTCTATGAAAATGGAGGAATGGAAGTAAAAAATTATTATCTCCAGATATTGTAGGGTGAGGAACAAGAAGAGAAAAAAAAGGCACTGAGTTAGCAGAAAAAGTACAGATGGATGAAGATGAACACTGGATTTTAGAGGGCAGATGTTTATTTTCCACAGCTGGATGTGTAGGGGACTGTAATTTTGTTGTGGTTTTTTGTTTGTTTGTTTGGTTTTTAATCTTAAATTTGCTTAATAAGTATATTAATCCAGCTTGGTTTTGTTTCTTTTTCCTGATATGTTTTCTAACTGTGTGTTCATTGGACTGCTCCAGAAAGGAGCAAGAAAAGATCTAGTGCAGTTGATTTCTGTTTTGTAACTGGAAAATCTCTGTTCCAGCTTTGTTCTTTATCAGTTTTGTCAGATAATTTGCAACTTAAATTAGAGAACTAGGTGCTGTTTGGGTTTTAACTCTGGAAACACCGGAAGGTATTACATATAAGTTTTCAATTGCATCATGTATTGAGGAAGAACTTGATGTATCTAGTCTTGTTCTTATCTGGCAATTTTTAAATTTAATAGGTGAATAAAAATTCCAAATAACAATTTTAAAAGCAGCAATGTATCAGACTTGGACAGAACACCTTTTTTCTCCTTTCTCTTTTCACCTTCAAAACATTGGTGAGTTTGGAGTAAATTAGGCTTTTTCTGGCAATTATCTGTATAAATCCAAAATCTCCTATCAGTATGATGACTAAGCAGATCTGAATTTCAACTCAAAACTGCATTGCAGACTCCTGTGCATAGCTGTTTAAGAGATTTTAGCTTAGTCTGTTATTTTGCAATCTCAACTTTGACTCCAGAGTAGTCTGGGTCAAGTGATGATTATATTCAGTGTTTCCAAATAAAATCCATGGCATTGTACTGTTGGTTTAATATAAGGCAATGATTTGACTGCAGTATCTGTACTGCTTGTAATATGGGACATAAATAAACCTGAAGTACTGTATTCTCAGCCGGAAGAAAAAGTGATACCCTTTGTTAAACCCGCTGACATCAAAGAGAAAAACAAAACATGTATTTTAGACTTACAAATCCTTTTCAAGTTGGCATTTCCCGAACTATTTAAAGAGAGAACAGGAATTATCGGGAAATGGTAGAATTTGTTAGAGAAAATTTCACCATCCTACTTTAGGATATGCCCTTGCTGCAAAGATTAATACTCAGGCACGTGAGTCACTCTGCAAAAGCGTACCTAAGATTATGCCTTTACTGATCCTTCATGACCTTAAACGTATTGCTGATGTCCTCATGTCAGCAGCAGTGGCATACATTGTTCCAGTTCTTTCACAGTAAACTGTGGAGAAACCTGCCTGTCTTTTTGGGAGCTGGAGGAAGATTTCGAGAATGGGCAAGTGACAATTAATCCTCTTGTACAGTGAAGGAAGAACACACAGTCAGAGAAAGTTGTTGGGTTTGGTTTTTTTTTGGTTGGTTTTGTTTTGTTTTGTTTTTTTTCAAAAAGTAACATTAGGGGGAAAAAAGGCAAAAAACCAAACTTGTGAAAAATTTGAGGAGTAAAAAAGAATGTCAAAGATAAAGCAAACAAACCATGGAAACAATTAGAGGTATCAGATCTTTAGTCAAATACACATTTAGTACATAAAATCTACCCAGTTAAAGATTCTTCATAATGGCCTCTCTGACTACGTGTCTAACTATGAGGAAGAGGAGTGCCTGAGGAACAGGTTTTTCTGGAGAAGGAGTGATCTGGTAGTCCTTGTAATACATGAAAAACAATTTAGCACTGACATAGGAGCAGTTTTTAATGCTCTTTCAGGGGAGCAGACACTTACTTGTGTTGTAAAGTACACAGAGGAGAGTATTCCATTTTTAACAAAACCAGAGGAAATGTCATTCAAATAAGCAATTATTGTTGTACTCCTCTGTGTTGTCCTCCTCCTAATGCATTACAAGTAGCATTTCATTTAAGGAATTTGAACTTACTTTAGCTGTTTCCAAGGATTAAATTAAATCTCTACATTTTGTAGAGGTTTTTTGCATCAGTATGTGTTATAAACAAACTGCTGTAAGTGGGCAGCAAAACAACCAACCAGAAGAATGAAGGCAATTTACAAAGTGGCCTCAAAGGTCCAAAGCTTCAACCCTGAGAGTATTAATAAAGTCCTTCACACAAAGAAAAGATGCAAACATCAGTGATGCACAAGAGAAAAAAGGTAAGAAGAACTAAGCTTTTAAAAGAGTTTGTAGCATTTATGAATGCAAAGCAAAGCCTGAATATGTGACTTGACTACTTCTTAGAGGTTCAGGAGACAGGGAAAATGTAAACAACTTACAGTTCCAATGGCATGATTCTTAGAGCTTAGCTAATGGTTGTGAACACCGGAGGTTGCTGATGCTGCAGGCAGAATATTTATTTTGTTCTTGGTTATTCAATTCTTCTCATTTTCTCCCCAACATCCACATCCTATAAGCAGATTAACTCTCTTAGAAAGTTTGTTGTTGCTTATGGATTAGGCATTTAGAACTCAGTCGAAAATATCACTAAAAAAAAAAAAAGTTTAGAATCACTTCTCAGACTTCTCAGGATGATATCTTCATCTGAGTTTATGTAAAGAGTACACAATAGACATCAATTTTTCAGAACTCAAACATGATGCTGAATTTTTTAATGTGTAGTGAATAACTTTGCTTTCAATTTGTATTTCTTTTACCATCTGTTAGTCTTATTAACTGGGTCTTTCCTACCAAAGCGTTTTAGATACAACCCATATAACCCATTCTATGCCACTAAATATCTTAATTTTGTTCTTAAGTCACTGTCAAGGTTCTGTATTGTTGTAATACTTAATCAAAGCATCAGTATCACTGTAATCACTATGTAAAATTGAGGCCCAAACACCTGCTTTGGATATACACCTAATGCCTAGAAGGATAACAATGATATAATGAAACAAACAAATTCTTCTTACCATAAAGGTAAACTGAGTCCACTGGGAATCCATCACCAAACAAAACTAAAAGCCATGTACGTTAATTTTTTGCAGTATGTTCTAAAAATGCACATACATATGCTCAAGAGGATACCAAAAGAAGGTACTTTTCAGACTTGTGGGCCCATCACAAAGGCTGGTCTGCCTGCTAGATGCTCTGAAGGGTTGAAATCTCAGAAGACAAACCATACAAACCCTTTTGCAACAGCTATTTTGCAACAGGTCAAGCATGGGTAACAGCAAATACTCTGAAGAGCAACAGAAATATCTTTAAACTGCAGACACGTTCTCATGAGTCTCAACCCACTTGAAAGGAGTCAGATCATTTACCATAATGTAGAATAAAAATTCCATTTAACAGCTTTATCTTCAAATTACGGTATCATTCAGATAAAGAATTGCTTTGGTTGCTTCCAAAGGAATTTTAAGAATTAAGATATCTTTTCTAAACAGTTTGTTGTATTCTATCTTGCTTGCCTTTGTATTAGCAGTGTACAAATAGCATAGGAAGCCTTCTATTTGTGTGCATTATTTTCACAGAAAATCCCTGGCCGTAAGCTAAGCAGCTGATGACTAACATCTATGTTACAATTCTGACATGACTCTAGTCATGTCATGATAGACTCCTGAAAAAGACACCAGCGTAATTTTGAAAGAGTTTTCTTTGTATTAAAAGTAAAGTTTATCTTCAATACTTACTTAAACAGCTAGGATTAAGCTGCTAAGGGAAACAGTGTCTGTCTTGCTGCTGACAGCTGTTTGAATAGCAAAAAGTTCACTACAGAGAAGATATGTAAGCTGGCAGAAGCTTTAAAAGAAATTTAAGCCTCCAGTAAACAATTCTGGGAACATGAACATTGGGGAGATATTGCAAATGGTGAAGCAGGAATTAAAGCTGACGCTTCTTCAGTAATTATTTATCTAATGCCCAACATTCACATCATATTGTTTCAAATGGCCCTTTCACATATGTATGCTTGCATTTTCTGTCTGTGCTGCATTTCAGGTGAGTGCTGAAAAAAAAAAAGTGAATGAAATCTTTAATTGGAAATTATACAGTTGTGATCCTGATCAGAAACAAACCTTCTGATCAGGCAGCTCAGACCAAAAAGGTTAGAATTGGCAACATCCTGAAATAACGGAATATTCAAATTTCACATGTAAAAGATGTTCTGAGTTCCCCTTTTAATCACGTTGCTATGTAGACTTTTGGGATCATGTGATCTTATTTGAAATGCAATAGAATGTAACCGCAGATAATTGCTTTTAAACAGTAAAGACTTAACATTTGAAATATTTAATGACTACAAATTCACCTCACCTTCCCCCAAAAAAGTGAATCCCAAACTAAACAACGCTATGCAAACTCCAACCAGAGCTACAAACCAGCCTGAGCTACAAACTACTTAAACAAGAGAACAGAAGAGAAATTTTGGTTTACATCAGGTGTTATGGACAATCAGAACTAATTTACAGTATTCAAAAATAATTCTGTAAAAGATCTTTATAGTTCAAGCTTGCTGATGACATTAAAAACAGTCTTGTAGCCACTTTCATGAAACTGCTTAGTAAAGCAAAGTTGGTCTGTTATTCATTCAGTTCATCTGTTCCCCGACCCTGCCTGTAGTTCCCTCTTTCCTTAGTCTTCCCTTGTTTTCTTGTATTTGCTCTCCAAATGGAAGTTACTGGTCTTTCAGAGGTTATTATTATGGCAATTAGGCCACTGATTTCATTCTTCATAAGCTGGTGAGCTAACAGTTATTTAGGTTGTGGAACTGCCCTCCTTTCAATAATTTGAGCTCCTTTGTGCTTCGCTGCAAGTTGGCACAGTTGCTCTTTTATTGCTCTATCTTGCTTGTGCCCCTGCTTCTGTGTGTTGCATCCACCCCCTCACAACTGTATTTTTGTCTCTTAAATTAGTGCACTTTCTATGCTTTACTTTAAAAATCTTTATAAACTTCTGGGTGCAGAGCCTGCTGGTGCTATCCCTATCTCCTTCTGCTGTATTTCAGATTTTAATGCTGCATTCATCCATCATTTCATTAGATAGCCCCGCAGCTTCCAGTGGCTGCAGTGGGATTTCAAAGTGTGGATCTAAACCATCAGACAGCTCTTTTTGCTTATGGACAGTGAAAACTGTAATGAATGGAAGGACCACCAGGATGTTTAGCAAAAGGTAGTTGTTTTATAAATATGAAGGTATTTGCAGCCATCAGTATTTGGGTACTCCTAGTTGAGTCAAGCATTTGTCTAGGCCTAAGAGAAAAGAATTCTGTGAGTATTTTAAGGACTGGGTGCAAAAACTTTCTGCCAGGTTTGCATTTGACTATAGATATAAATACTTGCCCTAGCACAGTTCTTCACACCGTGTTTGCGGGTTTGCGGAAGTGACATGAAAAACAAGGCGTGTGCTGCTCTGCCTGGCTGAGTGTGGTGCTAACGTGGCTGCCCCGCTCCCCCTAACATGCTGGCTTCTTGCACCACCAGTCCAAAGCTGTATGGAATGAATGCACGAAGATAAATTGGATAAAACTCTCTCACACATGACTTATCAAGTCTAATAGCGTTATTGTCACTTGAGGATGGGGTCAGGGAAACAAATAAGTGTTCTAGTGCTTATGGCCTACCATTGATAATTCTTTCGGTCTCTGTTGAATCCTTGTTTCCAGACCTGTTCCTACTAATTTAGAAAACACCTTCATTCCCAGGGAAAAAAAATTGTACATGTTTTCAGTTATTCTAAGAATGGGAACAGGCAACGTAACTGCAACTTTCTTTTCCCTTCCTTCTTTGTGCTACTCCCACAGTTTTTTAAGGAGCCTTTCAGGTCATCTTCTTTCCAATTGCTGCCTCTTCTCACCAATCCTTTATGATGCTTCCCCCTCTTCCGCCTTGGGTCTACGTTTAAGTGGTTCAGTCCTTCCTGAAAGCCTCATGCCTGCTGTTGCAATTACACTGCTTTTCCCTTCTGAAGTTGAGATGCTACTGACCAAAAATTAGAACAAAGCATTCTAGCATTAGTAACAGCTTTGAATAATATTAAGTCTATGCTGACTTAAAATCAGAGAACAGTCTTCAGTAGAAGCACTGGTAGGTTTATTCCAGCAGTACCAGAATGGAAGGTGCTTTCCAGACTAGTATACTATTGGGCTGACAAGTCCCAAGCAGAAATAGAGGCAAACTCAAGTACAAAGTGTTAATTGTGACTTCATCTTGCTGGGAGATTTGCATAAGATTTGCTCTTCTTTTACATCTAGCACACTTAGGATATATACAGCTTTGCAAAAAATTTTCTTTTGAAAACCTTAACTGCTATGTCTAAACACACAAAGTAAAGAAGTATGGTGCCAAGAGACAGGTTTTTTTTGCCAGACAATTACCTTGGTTCAACTGCTATCATTTACATATATTCTTAAATAGAATGAGATTTTTACCTTATGTTTACCCCTTAGGTTTTATGAGCCGGGTAATTTATCAGTTCATGTTCCTTGCCCAGAAGACGTATTTATCGACCAGCAGATGCTTTAAGTATTTTGATTCTATTTCCTATCTAGCTAAATATGTGTTGAAGTTTTTGCATTATTACACTACTGATGGTTTAGTGACCCCTCTGCTATTTTATATGTACCTTCAGGGTTTCCTCTACCAGTGATCTGAGCACAGGGCATTATCTGCTTGAACTGAAGTGTGACGAAAACCACGAACACAGAGCCACAGCTCTGTACAAATATGACTGTCTTCCAAATAAGGACTTTCAAAATGTTAGGGGACCAAAGCAATACAGTGGATTTGGTATTTCAGAATTCCCATTGCTTAATGTTTTTGAACAATTTTTAATTTATCAAGCTGGTGAAATACCACTTGCATGGTTCTGTTATTGTCAAGCCTATTGTTTAAAGTAAAGCTGTGTATGTTGTGAGATTTGGATTTTCTCTAAGGAATCACCTTGGAGGAAGGAGCACTGCTAACATAAAACATTCCAAAATATAGACTCAGAAGTACAAAAGCATATTAGATACTTAGAAAAGTACTTTTTATTGTTTAGAATAGGAAATAAAAAATTATGAATATTGAGGAAGTGGTCTTTTTGTTTCACATGACTAACAGCTGAACTAAGAAGTGGGCAACCCTGAAGTTCTAAGTATTTAACAATTCCTGAGAAAATTAAAGAACTTCTACAAAACCCACCAACCTTAAGAACTGCTTAATATGCTTCACATTTCTGCAAGAAAACATATTTGACTTTTACTCAGGGACAAAAAACACTGCAATTGAAGAAGGTTGGTTTCCTTCACGTTATAATAGTAGTGTTGCTTTTCCTCCATCCTTCCTGCTAACCACTACTATTTCTTTGGTGGGCATGTTGTTTTACTGGTAATGCAGAAAAAATATCCCATCTTGTTTCTACTTTCCTAATACACCTAAGGCTAACTTTATAACTTTAAAGTCTATTTTAAAAGCAGTCAAACAAACGAAACCCCACAGAACAGTGTTTAAAGGAAGAGTAGCAAGTTTCAAACAGGAATCTTTCCACGTATTCAAATACTGAGCTGTGGGGGCATGTTGCATAGGGAGCAGGGCTCACAGGGCAGGCATGGCTCTGGTTCTGAGATGTGGTTTTATACTGTATGCCACTACCTAACAACACTGTAGGTGACAGAGTTATAGAAATCTTTTTCACAAAGTCAAAGGATCAGTTAGGTTGGAAAAGACCTGAGAGATCATCCTATGACGGAACACCATGTCAACTAGACCATGGCACTAAGTGCCACCTCCAGTCTTTCCTTGAGCACCTCCAGGGACAGTGACTCCCTTCCTGGGCAGCCCATTCCAATGTCTAACCACACTTTCTGTGAAGAAATTCTTCCTATGTCCAATCTAAACTTCCCGTGGCGCTTAAGAACTATGTCCTCTTGTCCTATCATGAGTTGCATGGGAGAATAGGCCGACCCACACCTCGATCCAACCTCCTTTTAGGTAGCTGTAGGGAGAGAATAAGTTCTCCCCCGAGCCTCCTTTTCTCCAGGCTAAACAACCCCAGCTCCCTCGGCCGCTCCTCATGGGACACGTGCTCCTTCTTAACATCTAGAGCAGGGAACGACGCGCAGTGCTGTATACGTCACTGAGAGGCATGCTGCTTGGTCAGAAATTTAAGAAAATATTTCGATTAGCGCCCGCAGAAAAGCTGTGTAGCACCGAAGAGCTCTGAGACAGGTCACACCAAGGGAGACAGGGCAAAAAAAACACAACCCAACATGCAGCAGACCGTCTTTGACGACAGCGTTTGGAGCTCTGTGCCCTGGGGCCGGCCCCTGGCGCGGACCGGCGGGGCCGCTGCGGATCCCCCGGCCGGGCGGGGAGCGGAGCCCGAGCCCGAGCCCGAGCCC
>VXAW01008447.1:692639-720466 GCA_013399735.1 Tyrannus savana | reverse complement strand
CCCGCGGCGGGGCCGTGGCTGGAGGAGCGGAGCGCACCTGGGGAGGGGGAACCCGCCTGGGCCCCGGGCCGCGCCGGGGAGGTGCCCCCGCCCGGGCCCCCCGCGCCCGCTCCCCCTTCAGCCCCTCTGGCCTCCTCCGGGGAGGCTTCCTGAAGGCTCCGTGTTTGCTTTCTCCTTGGAGGGCTTAAGCCGGGCGGCTCGGCTGTGCTTGCAGCAGTCCGTAGCAGTAGGTAATCATTAGAAGTTGACTACCCCGGCTCGCCGCTCCCCGGTGGGGGCTTTCCGTCCCGAAGCAGCCGGGCAGCTCAGCTGTGAGGCAAGCAGGTATTTGAGGATCAGCGTGGGCTAGAAATGTCTGCTGTGTCCAAAGGCACGCTAAAAGGGGAAATCTGACAGTACTATCTGCCAGTGCTTTCTAGTTGCTAGGAATGAGACTTTACCCCGTTTTCTGTTTTCTCTGCAAAGACCAATCGATTTTCTATTTTTATTGTGTCAGCAAGGTGTCTGGAGTGCAGATACTTCTCCAACGTGATGATTGCATTACCCGTGTTTTATGATTTGTCATTTTATCCTACAGTGAAGGTTATTTGTCCAAAAATGAATTGTCTTAAGTCTTTCAGGAGGAGGGCTTGCTTTCTGACACTTGAAAAATTTAGCTTTGCTTTCATGAATGACATTAAAAAGTATCCTCTACCGTTCAATTTGCATCAGTTAAAAGTTTTAGGACATTAAGAAAGTGGTTCTGTAGAACCACTAGCTCTCAGATTTCCCCAGGAGGGTAAAATTTGTGGAGTGAGTTAAACCTGTAAAAATACATGACCTATTTTTGCATTGAGGGTATTTGGTGGGTGGTCAAGATTAATAATCTTCATTAAAGAGAGTTGGTGAGTGTGATGCGTAAGCATTAGCCATAGTAATTTAGATTATTTTAAGGGTGGCATAGAACGTTCTGGGTCAGTGCCTCATACTGCACTGTTTGTTCCTTTTGATGATAGCTCTGTGCGCCTATCCAAGACACTTTATTGTCTGGGAACTGAGGGGTTTTTTTAAATTTTTTTTGTAATAGTGCTGATATAGTGTGGATAGCAGTGTGGATGACACTTGATCCATTGGCTTTTTGAGGTAAAACCTAGTGCTTACATGTGTCATGACGAGTTATAATACTTAGCCGTGGTGTCAGGAGGACAGGGTTCTGATGTCTTTCTAGTTCCTGTATATAAATTATTTGTAGACAAAATACTTCAGGGTAAAGTATTCCAGGCTTGTCTCTGCCAAGGACATGATTTTAAATTTCAAGCAAAAACGCAGGCTTTGCCTGCCTGAAGAGCAGCTGTAGGAAGTTCTTCAGGTAATCAAACAGCTCTTGCCTGTCAGGATGTGAACTGGAGGAGTCCTTTTGCAGCACATTTTTTTGGGTGTTCCAATGGCAACTTGGTAGCTAAAACATGAACACTTACCAGACTTTGGACAAAGATACGGATTGTTTCAAGTCTACGGATACATGTATATCTTTTCTCCTCCATTTTTTATTTTTCTTTGTATGTGAAAATTGAGATGGAATGTATGGTGGACTGATATTAAAAGCAAACAGTGCACTTGTTTTTGGTGCTGGATATTTGTGGACTTGTCTAGTTTACTATGTCTTGAACGACCAAGATCACTCTACTTTTTTTTTTTTCCTTAACCTTTAAAAATTTATATCCATAAGTTTTATAACCTAAGAATGTAGACAGTATTTTTTCTTAAATATATTTAAGCATGAAGGAAAGGCACAATCAGTTTCTACATGTATTGTTATCATGTAGATAAATTATAACTTAGAGTTTCTCAAGGTCAGTTTCCTACATCCTTTTACTGTGTCCATGTATGCAGACCCCAGCAGATTCATTTCAGTTTTGTGTGGATGCAGTTAGAATTAGGACTTTGTAATCAGTAATTTCAGGGGAAGATCGCACTTCCTTTCAGGAAAAAAAATATTGTGTTTTTTATTTGGCCCTAACTGCCCGTCTTATTTTAGTTGAATTCAGAAATCATGTCATTGGAGATGCCAAGCTCATACATTTACTTGCCTACTTAGCAAATGCCACTTCCCAATTTTTCATTATCTTGGCCATCAAAACTTATTTTTGCAGTCATGTTGAATACATTCTGTCTGCATGCATTCCAAGTCCTGCTGCAAGTGAGCATTTCCCTAGTCTGTTATGCTGGCCTTTCTGTGTCTTTTCACTTGTTCCCCTTTTCTTGTTCACCAGATTCTTCTCTGCTTTTTAAGACCCAGTGTGGCCTGTTTCTATGTGATTTACTGTCTCAGCACTTTCTCCGCTGACGAGGCCATGATGGACACAAGTTGCAATGATCTGTCTCTTGTGTTTTCGGAGAACCATCTTCGTCCTGCTCGCCTCTTGTACTGCCCTGGCTACAGTGATGCAGCTGGTGTTTTACAACTTTGGCTCTTGGTGGTCAATAGTATCTTAAATTCTGATGGGAACAAACATTCAAAAGGATTTTGACTTAATTTATAAGAAGTTTTAGAATGTCTTCCAAACTGGTGGCCTGTGCTATCTACATTTGCAGCTCGTGCTACCTCTGAAAAAGGCACTTTAGATAAAGTGAGGAGCAGATTTTTTCTTCATTTTTTTTTTTTTTTCCCCTCCATTTACTCATTAAACTGCTTTGAATGCTCAGTGAGGACTTCATTCAGAATTTATCAGCAGTTAATTTCTGACAACTTAATTCTCAGCAAGGGTACTTTGTTGCAGTACTAGTGATGGTTGAAAAGATTTTTGAAATTTGATGAAGTAGGAAAACTTTTTTGTATCTGCAACTAAAAGTGAGCCATACAAAATGAACTCTGACATGTTGGTATTTTTTGTTATTGCCAGCTGTCAAGATAATTCACTAACTACATGCAGTATTTCCTTTCCATTAAACAATCTACTTTTTAAGAGATCTTTAACAAACCTTTTTTTTGTTAGACTGTGATACTAGCCATTGAGAACTGCTTTTGAGCAAAACTGAGTAAATTAGCCTGTTTTTTAAGAGTAAAGGTTGACTGAGCAGCTTGTTTTAACTTGCTTTAGAGTAATAGTGAATTAGCCTTCCTGCAACAGTAGCACATTGTAATGTATGTTAGTCCAGCTCTGACAGATGAAGAACACAGTTGTAGAACAGTTAACTGCATGATATACTGTAGCACTGTTGTCTTTTTCTGTTCTTTGATACATGGCAGTGGCAGGTTGCTTGGATGCTTCATGTGTCTGAGCTATGTTCTGCTGCTAAACAGCTTCAAATGTGTAGAGATTTATCAGGGTGTCGAAAAAAACTAGTTTTCTGTCCTTTTGTGAAACTTAGATGCTGGGGCTTTCTTTAGGGCCAGTGTTTTCCTAGATGAAATCTAGTTTTTCCATTAGTTGCAAGTCTTCGGGAGTAAAAGTCCTCTTTCTCCTTCAGTATGTTTTGTAATTGAGGTCTACCCTGTTGCTGGTCTGCACTGTGTACTTAATTGTTGCTACGGCAGCTCTTTTAATACCTCCGTATTTTGTGAAGGGTCAGTTAAAATTATGTGAGGAATGGTAAAATTAAGAAAATTAGTGTTCTGAAAAGAATGGTTGTCATATGTTCCAAGTATTTGCTTTGAAATATTTTGCTGGCTACTAGTAAAAGAGAGTGTCTAAACACTCAGGACTATTCTTAGCGTGTACAGTTGGGCCTAAACTGCTGAGACTGAATGCAGAGTTCTGCAACAACTCAAACAAATATCAGTGTGGACCATTCCTCAAAGCTGAGTGGAAGAAGAATAGTGTGAAGTTCCTTACTACAATAAAAATAGTAATAGCTTGTCCGGTTAGATAGCTGAAGGAGCTCCAAATGATGATTTCCTTGGTCTGGTTGCACTCTAGGGAATTATCTCTGTTTGAAATATGTTCGTCCTTTTCTCCCCACCCTTACAAAGATGACAAAGCATATTTTCCTTTGAATTAGCATTGGGAGAATTGCTATTATTAGAAACAAAATTGTGTTTGTATCTAAGTTATTTGCACCACTTAAAGAATTAATATTTAGAAGTCCCATTTACACTTCTCCCCATTGCTTGGCTGAGAATACCAAGGCTGAAATGATAAAAAAATCAATTGCAATTGTCACTTGCAGTTACATGAGAGAGAAGCTTCAAGAAGCAAAAATCGTTGTGATCTTGGGCCCAACTGCTTGTTCTTCTCCCCCTACCAAAGTAATATCTGATTTCTGAAATAAAAATCTGAGGCATTATTTCATGAAGGAAACATATTGACAAGCTTTAGCAAGATCACTGTAACCTTTTTAACATAATTTCTGTAGTGTCACACCTTAAAATGATAAACTGTTTTACCAGTGACACTGATATTTGTTCAGTCCTGCTGTTTTTTATATTTTCTCAGACAGTGAGCACAAGGCTAATTTGTTCTGAGCCTCACCAGTTTGTCAGTCCACTAGTTGCCAGCAGGAGGAGATAAACTCATCTCTGCTGGCTTGCTTCCCATTAAATCCCTTCATGTCTCAAATGGCTGCACGGTGTCCTTTTTGCAACTTCACTTGGAAGAACTTTAAATTCTCAGAACTGTGGTTTGTTTGTTTGTTTGTTTAATTATTTTTTATTTCACAGTTGAAAATACCACTGTGTTTATTCTAGTTAGGGCTAATGTGGCCTAGTTAAAAGTTCACAGGTAGCATCGATGTCTAAAAGGCTTTAATTCAGTATCCCATTGTAGTTGGAGTTTTGGGTAGGAGGATGAGCCTTGCACATTTTCTCTCCAAGAATGGTCACGAGTTTGGGAATGTACTTCGAAGAGTATTAACTGCCTAAATGCAGTTGTGCATTTGTTACAGTGTCATTTTTATTTTTTATGTCTGTTCCTCTGCCTTTCTTCCCTTAATCCCATGCTTCTTCAAGGAAGGGAGTGATCCCAGTTCTATTTTAATCAAATCTGTTTGTGTCAGAATGCTATTATTTCATAAATGTCCCTATTTTAAGATCACATATTCCTGTTCTTCTGTATATTTTTGTAATTCTAAGAAATGGCTGTACTCAACGCTTCTGCTGGTGCCTCTGAAGCAGTGCAGGTTAGGCTGTCTCTTGTGATGTAAGGGAATGAACTTGAGCAGGAAGTTTGAATTGCTACATGTCCTGTAGGATACTCTGCATTTCCACCCTTCCAGTCAGTGCTGTTAGACAGGGCCAAGTAGAAAATACTCTTAGAATCTTGAAATTCTTGCTTCAGCTGTGCCACTGATTACGAAACAGTGCCTCAGACTTGGGATAATTTATCTCATACCACTTAATTGGTCCTGAAGGCAATGGGGAACGAGCATACGTGATGTTCCCAGTCACTCTTTATTCAGCATTTGGCATTTCAGACTGCAGGGACGAGTTGAAAATCTGGTGGCGTACATGCTTTGGGAAACAAGGATCCGACCAGTGTAACTGTAGAAAGAGCGATTCCTTTAAAGCCTTGCTGATTGTCAAGATGATCTTGTTTGATTTGAGAGATGAGGGAATCTTGCTCCTTGCTGAGCTGCTGCTCTAACAGCTGCTGCTGCGGTCTCTGAGTCTTCAGTCCTTCCTCCTGTGTGAGGCCAACTTAAACCTTTGCACTCCGTGTCCTTTGTAATAACTCGAAACTTTGTTTATTTTTGGTTTGCCCAACTGTTGTAGTGTTTGATAACATTGTATCAGCTTACTTTTGTGAAGCCTATGTTTTTATTTCTGGGAAGCATATTTTTTATTTTTGTGATACTTTGAAAATAATAGGATCAGTAATAATGATATCTGTTCCTTATCCACTGAAGGAACTCTTTGTGCTTGAAAATCACATCAGTATTTTGGTGTGTGACTTTTTTTTTTTTTTTTTCCTAAAAAGGTATGTGAGTGGTTCCCTTCCCTCAGTATATCTTAGTGTATTTCTTACTGACAGACATCTTAATTTTTATTGAAGAGTATATTTGATTAAGGTATCTTACATTTTTTTAACATACTTGGAAGACACATAATTTTTTATATTTTATATACTCAAATACTCTGATCACAATGCTAACAAACTGAAATGTCATCAACTTTGTAAAGTAAAATCATATACTATGGAAATTTTAAACGTTGTGGTTTAATGTCTGAATTACAAATTTAATCCAATGGTACATATAATGAAATAGTAATTAATTATTATGGTTTGTTTATTCTATAACATTTAAAAATTCTTATGGAAAACATTGGCTTTTATGAATATAATTTTCATTTTTTTTTGACAAAAAGATACTTCTTTACAACACTATGCTAATGCTTCGTGGTTGCATTAATTTGATTTGCATGTGTGCCTAAAGCTTTGAAATAATTTTTATATTTATTTTTTCATGTTGGTTTTAAGGTCTGGTCTTCAAATGGTATTGGTCCTCTGTCTTTCAGTTGACAGTTCTACTACTACAGCTTCTGAAAATTTTTTTTTAAAGATTATGAATTAGCAATAGTGAGACCAACAGCAAACAATATTTCTAGAAATGTTCTAAGCTCTTCCATTACTTTATTGCATATTTATTGAATTCTCCAATTAATGATGGTCCGCTATTGCCCGTTACTGTTACTTTTAATTGTTCTTTGTTTTACTCATACCTTTTTTTGTTTTCTATTTTAAATAATGTTTCTATCTTAATAATCTCAATATAACATGATACTTGACTGGATCTGGTTTGGGCTGCTGCTCAAGAGGGTTTCTCCCTCTCACCAGACTTCTTGTAGCAGGTCTAGCAGCTAAACAGCGACTGCATTCTTTTGCCTTGGTGAACCAGCCTTCTGGAGAGATATGAGGGTGGGAACAAGGGAGAAGGTGCCAAATCAACAGCTGCACAGTCCAGTGCTAGAGAAGTGCATAGTGCTATTCTGCATTTCCTTCTGTGAAGTTCTAAAGGGAATCAATATCCAAAATAATTCCTGTCCTTTTGAAAACAGGGAATGTCATCGTTTCTTCTGTGACTTCTGAATGTATCTCTGACTCTACAAAAAGTTATGAGTAAAGTTTGGTAGCTCCACTTCGGTGAGGTTTCTTTCTTTTTTCTTGACCAAGTGGCATTGATTCAAGTTTTTAGATATCTTCTGTAAACTTGCCCTGAGAACTGGATACTCAAATGACTCAATTAGTTTTATCTATAATTAGTTTCAGTCTATAATCTTGAAGTGGCAAATGTTGATGCACCCGTTCTGTGGTTTCCTTTCCCCCTCCCCCTTCAAATTCATTGAAATATGTTGGAAATATTCCATGCCCTGATGTTTGAGAGTGAAGTGTTCCAGCAAGTTCATAGAAGTGTCCTTCTGCATAAACATTATTTGTAGATACTTGCACTTGCTTTCCTTCTTCAGTGTCTTAGTGATAAAGGTAGTATATGCATCTGAGAGATACCCAGGGAATAGCTCATATACTGATTCTGGGCCCAGATTTTTTGTGAGGAAAGAGAAGACTACTTGAGGCTAAAAGGTTCATCTAGGATACTCAGCAGGCATTTTGCTTCCATAGAGAGGCCAGATGGACAGAGGTTATGGAACAGATTACTGGAAAAATTGTGGGAGGCTCTACTTTCACTTACCTGTTTGCTTCTGAGCTACACATTGCAGTGCCTGTGAGCAGCGTTCTGTAGCAAATCGCTTGGTGAAACTTGCAAAGTTTCTCAGGGTTGTGCAGGCAGCAGACAATAGTTTTCTCAGTAACAATATTCAGGAAAAGGCAAAAGTGCACAGAGGACCATGAAGGGGATGCACAGAGCAAGTATGCCTTCCCAAAAGGGATGGTGAACCAAACATCTCTTGGAAGTCAGTGGCAATAAGAACTGGAAGAGAAGAACTGGAAGACTGATTAGGAAAGGGGGATATTAAACACATGAAGGGGGAAGATTTGGTTTATTTTTATTATATTCCCATTGCACTTATCCCATTGGAAAAAGACAGTAATATTTAGACATTCCCCCCCACTCTTAAGTAAGGGCATTTTTTGCCATACACTCAAAGTGCTGAATTTTTGTGTTGGCACTGTCCATTCTCCCAAGAGTTAGGCATCAGCTGCTTATTAAAGTTTGTCTTCCTTGAATATTGTGGAGTGCTGAACTAATCTCTATCTATTCCTTTATTTTATGCAACTGGATGATATTCTGTCCAGAAAAGCAGCTGCCAGGAACTGGAAGTTTTGAGCCTTACTCTAGCTTTATAGAGGTTTGTGTCATTTTGTGTAACAGCTGTTTCCATGGTTATTTTGTCTTCATCCAGTAAGCATGCTTCATAGGAAATTTGGCCTTGTTGGAGTTCAGATGTACTCTCAGAGACCACTGGGAATTTATAGTGAAATAGTGGTTGTATCAGAGTTTTTGTTTTTTGTAACTGGAGAACATGTATGGCAGTCAAAGAATTTTATTAAATTTAAACTTAAGAAGAAAACAGTGGAGTATCATCACAGTTTACAGAGGAAGGTGCTAGTATTCTGTCAGTGGATTAAAGTTTCTTAAAAATGTACTATATTTGCAGCTTGGGATCTGTTTGTTATTTGTGTACTGAAAACTGCTTCTTTATGGTTCATACTCTGCTTTGAAGTTCTTCTATTTTTATATCCATTTCATTTTATATTTTGCTAATTACAGTGCTGATTAAAAAGTAATCCATACTTGTAAAAAATGTTGGGGAACTATAAGTAAATTTTTGACAAGAGTAATTAGATGTAGTGAAGAGGTGATCATTGCAAGCAGGAGTACAAACTGAAACTAGTTTGTGATGCTGGCACTGATTGAGGTCTTGGAATTAGAATAAAACAACCCCCCTAAGTATTAAAATCAGTGAATACTGTGTTGGTAGCTCTTTCTTCAGATTCCAATGCTTAGGCAGTCAATGCTTTTTATTATGTTGATGGTAAGTGTGTAGAGATTACTGCTCTTGCTTGTTTATTTTTGAAGATAAAGATGAGCATCAACGAATGGAGGAAGGGGATAATACTTTTAAAAATTGTTTTACTTCTCAGTCACATAAAAGAGGGTCAGAATATAAATTGGGAGCACCAACAACCTCTCTAAATCTATGCTTCTCTTGGTAGCCAGTATAGCCAGTATGTGGCTTCATTATATGGATATATTTTGTTTTGGCACAAAATCCCTTGTGGTGGAATTGGATATTGTACATTGGTTTCTGGATGGATTTGTACTGTAATAGGGAGACCAATATTGGACACAGGACTCTAGGAGTGTCCAAATACGGAAGAAGAGTCACTTTGCTGGACCTGCTGGTGACATTTCTGTTGATACAGGGTACAATGCTGTTGTTCGCCCACTATGAGGGCACACTGCCGACACATGTTTGTATTATGGCCCAGCTCTGGGTCCCACTCTGTAGAGCTGTTTCCCAGAGAGTGGGTCCCAGACTGTATTGTGGCCCAGGGTATTGTGTCCACCCCAGATGCAAAATTGTGCTTGTTTTTCAATGAACTTCCTGAGGTTCCTGTCAACCCATTTCTCTAGCCTATTGACACCCCTCTGAACCCTCCAGTGTACTGAGCACTCACCCCACTTCGGTATTCTGTGCAGACTTACTGGGAGTTCCCTGTGTCCCATCACTCACATTATTAAGTCATTGAACTTCATCGGTCCCATACTGATCATTGAAGGTTCCTGCCTACTTACTTGCTGCCCCCTGGACTTGCACCACTGATGATGTCTCTGCATCCAGCAATCCAGTCCATTTTCCACTTACCTTATAATCTACTCATCCAGCCCATACCTCACCAATTTTGTGATAAGGAGGCTGTGGGATATTGTGCTAAAGCTCTTCTGGTGCCAGTATGGTCTGGAAAATCATTTGTATTGGCTTTCTGTTGAGCTTTGACTTTCTGGATTCCATGATAGTGGTTGCAGTACTACCTGTAGTCAAGGTGCTATTTGACATCACAGCTGAGAAATTCAGTGTGGTTTCTCCTTCTGAACACTACATTGTTGCTTATAGATTTTCTTCTCCTTTATAATAGATTAAAAAGAAAAAGACTTTCTTACAGGAGTCGTGATGGATAGGGATTTTTAAACCGCGTTATTTCATTTACCAAAATAATTCTACAAAGATACATGACATAACTGACTAGTTAGAGAAACAGCCTTGCTCACTAAGGACAAGGTGGAAGTTAATTTTTAGTCTTGTTGAGTGTTAACTTGTTGAATGTCAGGTAGGAGGGTGAGTATTACTCAAGGACTCCTGGCAATTGTGATAGATAATGTGAATTGTTTTCGTCCATTTATACTCTTTCACATTTGTGTCCTAACCTAATAAGGCAAGTATCACAGAATCACATCAATCTTTATATTTGGTCCAGATGAAAATATTCTAAAGTTATGTTGATACTGTAATATTTTTAAAGTAACTTTTTCATCCAGAGGAGAAATGTTGCTTATTTGGGAACTGTTAGATTGTGGTATGTAGTATTAAAAGAATAAAAAACCAGAGTAAACCACTATACTGCATACCTAGTAGTTTCATCCTAAAGTTAGTGGGATACTGCTGAAAATTGTGCTGCAAGTATCAAATAGCACATATGATATCACTGGGGATTAAAGAACTAAACAAAACTCTTGGATGACTAATTTTATAGCCTGAGGAAGCCAAAGTACTAACAGGTTATTTAGAAGTTAATGACTAAATCTTTCTACAGTAAACTTAAGTACTGGATTTTGTGTGTATGTATAATATTTATGTATATGCAAAATATGTGTAAGCACATACAGTTTAACTCTAAGTAAAAAAAAGAAAATTCACACATCCTGCAGATATGAATTGAAACGTATGGTTTAGCAGTCTGTTTAGAAGAAACCACTGATTCTGAGGAGTTTGCTTGAAAATAATTATTTGCTTATTGATGCTTTCAAGGAAGTCATCAAGTGGTAAAACCAAAAATCTTAGTATTTTTTTAAGTGTAAAATTTGAAGGTATTGTCTGCTGCTTACATTAAATGAGTTGTTAGGAAAAAGCAAAAAAAAAGCTCAATAGCTACTGCTGCAGTGTGCAGTTCCAAAATGTTCATAATTTTATGTAGTTTGTCTTTATTATATCTTTATGTCTTTGACAGTTCTATATCTGCAAAAACTTGGGGGTTTTTGTTTTACTTTGTTTCACTTTTTGTTTTTGTGGGGTGGTTGTGGTTTGAAGTTACTGAGGTTTTCTGAAACAGATCACTGTGGATATTTTTATGGATATCACTGGATCACTGTGCATATTTTTTTTGGAAGCTGACTCTGTCAATTAAAGATTGCACAAACTATTTGGCACCCAGCCACTGCTGTGAAATTGTGTGTATTGTCTGCAGAAAAAAGAATGGATTTAAGAAAAGTAATCACTGTTCATCAAATGTCTTATAACCCATCTTTTTCCACTTTGTCCTCCCTATAAAGATCATAGGCAGGAATGTGTTGCCTTTAAATTGAAGACTGTGTCCCAAACAATTTATATATAACCTCGATATAAATTTTGTTAGTAAGTGTGAGCTGATACAGGTAATGGCATAAATGATGGAGATTTAAGTTGAAAGAATAGGCAGATGTTTATTGCTTGGCAGAAAGGGTGTTGAGCTGAAGTTACCACTGTCATGGAAGAAGAGCTTAGAACTAAAGAAATCTCTACCTTCCAAAAGCTCAGCTGTTAAGATACGAAGAACCTTTTTAAAAATGTGTCCCATGCAACTGTTTCTGTAGGATCCCTGAGCTTTACCCTCTAGTTTTTATTAGAAGAGACATAGAGACTGCCTATGAGACCTGATTCTTAGGGAGAGAGACTGATTTAATGTATTTGCTTCCAGATAAATATTGGGAACTTTAAGTGGTAGAAGTTGTTCTAGAAGCAAAGCTGATGATTAAGTTCATTCAGTGGAATCAGGTTTCTTTAGCAGTGAAGGAAGAAAATACTGGTGAAAAAAACTTTTAAATAACTCCTTGGTGCAGTTGAAGGCAAGAAAGTAAAAAAGCTTAAAATGCTACTTGAGCAGTAGTTACAAGTGAAATACACAAGAACAGTTTCTCGACTAAAGAGCATGTGACTTCATTATTTTTAGCTCTTTAGGAGTACAGAGGCTTTTTTTTCCCCACTTGATAAAGATTCTGGGGGCTTCCCCCTCTCTCCCCTTTGCAATTGTTTTGCACTAGAAAGACTTGAAATACATGTAATCTGTTTATGCAGAGGCTGTATGTAGAGCAGTCTGGATTATCTCATCGGCTTAAATTCAAGATAGAGTTAGAGGGATTACTTTATTTTCTCACTTTAGATCACCTTAGGCGATCCTGTCAAGCAATAAACCTGGCCCTGTTTCAGTCACCTAAGGTGATCCAAAATGCTTTCATTTTTTTGTCTTGTTTTCTGTCCAGATGACTAAATTAGCTTGGATACAAGTCAATATGGATTGTTACAAAGGAAAAAGATCACTTTCCTGGAAAAAGTACTAAAGATGAGTTTGAGTATATGACTTTCATATTTAAGAAAGTAGCTGAAAGTGGAATTACATCATTTGTTTCCCATTGCTATCCAAGATGCTTAAGTGCTTATTTTAAATTTGACCAAAACTCCGTATCCTTTTAAATTAGAACATGATTCAGAGTGGGTTTTAATGCATGCATGCTATCAGGAAAACATGTGTGTCTGTGAATGTTGCCTCTTGTTTTTTGTAATAAGAGAAATACTTGGTCCATCCTTAAGAAACAGTGACATGAAATGAGGCTTTCTGTCCCTTGCTGATATCCCTGGTATAATAAAATTTCATCTGTTAATGCTGAAAATAAAGGTTAGTAAAATGAAGGTCAGTTTAAACGAAAATTTTCACTTCCTAATTTCATGTAGTGATCAACAATGCTGGCAGAGCAGGTGTGAGAGAGGAAGAAAAAATAATCTTTACTAATCTTGACTCTTGACTCCAGGCTGAATTTTACTCTGCTTTTTTCACTTGAAAAGAAAGTTTGACATTGAAAATATTTACCATTTCTGGTAGAACTGGAAGTGTCAACTGAAAGGCTGGTCTTTTTCTTGCAATTGTATAAAAATATGGAACATAATTTTTCTATTTTTATTGTAATTATGTTACTAATTCAATACTCATATTCTGACTTTAGCAAACATGCGGGTTTTACTACTAGAATTAGTTAGATAAATACTGAAATTGAAGTAATATGCACAATAACTTTTAAACTTTCTTGTTACGCACTATAATGTTATGTATTTTAAGAAAATGTTCACATGTATTTTCATTGAAAGGTTTGTGCTTCTAAAAATGAGTTTCATGAATAGTCAACAGTGCAGTAATAGTGGTCTTAGAGTACAGATGAAAAATTATTGCCTCTTCGTAAAAGCCTAATTTGTTAGGCTGCCTTGTATAGGTGTAGGGGAGGGGAGGGCAAAAAGATCACAAAAGCTTTACTGTTTCGTGCAGTGTAAGGAACAGCAGGAAAATCTGAAGTCAATACAATTAGACATGATTGCGTTTGAATTAATCCAACTGTTAACCAGTTAAGCCATTTGACGTGCAAGGTGTGCACTGAGCGGAAGAAGAGTTGAGTGAGGTAGAGAGTGGACAGGTGGACTCTTGTGTAACAGAAGAGGAAAGTTTCCAGCCTTGTAACCCGGAGGGATCAGCAGGAATACTGTACTTATGCAGAAGAAACTTAATTTTCTTCAAATTCTTAACTCTTAACATTAATTGTGCAATTTTATTTATTTACAAAATGATCAGTGTATATTTATATGCTTTAGTATTTTAAGCTTGCCTTGGGAAAAATAATAAATCTAAACTTAGAGCAGTAAAAGCAAAATAAAATACGTAAAATTCTTTCTAAAAAAAATTTAAAAAAATCCCAAGAGTTTTCTTGTGAGTACTGCAGTAAATTGTTGTGTAGATTCACTACAATTATTTTTACATATTATGAAGTGCCAGTGGGGCTTGGGGTTTTGTTCTGCTTTGCCTTTTTGGGCTGAGAAAGGAAAAAGGAGAAAGGATAAGAAGAAAGAGGTTAAAAAGAGACCTTTAGTAATGTTAGGAAACCACAATATGCAGAACTCTTCAAAACCCTTTTTGACATGTCTTTCAGTTGACTGCTGTAACTTTTCCAGATGGGAGAAGGTAGCTACGGAGTTGTTAATGGTTTATTTTACAATTGTTAAATATTTCTCTGAGTACTGTAACGTAACAATTTCTCTGGAGTGAAATTGGCACTCCAGTTAGTACAGCTTTCCAATTTTACTTGTCAGGCTAGTGAAGAGACAGTAATTTGAAACCTAAAATAATGTTTTTAATCACTTGACAAAAATGACATTCACCTTAATTATAGAAAGGTTTATATGTTAACATGCTCCATTTACACTCAAAATGGAAGTCAAATTAAAAGGCAGATGTGTGGAATTAACGAAATTAAACTTGACATCTACTTTATATGTAATCTCTGACAATTTTTTTTAATGTGAGCCCAGAGGAGGCATTAAATACATTTGGTAAAGCCTATTAGAAAAACTGCAATAGTTTCAACTACCCAAATGGAAAGCAGTGTTTGATTATCAATGTCTCGTTTGGGACAGGTCAGGTACAGTAGTTTTTAGTGTATTAATGGACAAATGTAATTTGATAAACACAGTAAAAGAATTCTGAGCAAAGAAACATGTTGTGTTTTTTTTTTTTAAATGACACTGTTCTTTCAAAGTC
This sequence comes from Tyrannus savana, assembly GCA_013399735.1. NCBI lineage: Eukaryota > Metazoa > Chordata > Aves > Passeriformes > Tyrannidae > Tyrannus > Tyrannus savana. The sequence continues at coordinate 705,755 of VXAW01008447.1, read as the reverse complement.
ATTATTTGCAACTTATTCTGTTGCAGCTATTAAATTTGAAAACAATCACAATCAGCAGTCTTCCCACGTAGTACAGGTCTGTTGGATGCTATTGTAAGACTTAAGTATTATTCTGCTGAAGCTTTAAGATTGACAAGCAGGTGATTCCAGAGCCTGACTTTTCTGTATTGGTGTTCTTTATTTCCTCTCGTACTGCATCTCCAACTTTGGAACCACAGTTCCTCTGAATATGGGGAGAAACTGTGAAGAGAGTCAAGTGCTTGGAACAGGAGCTTTTTACTGGAGTGAGAGGACAGTAGCACTTGAAGCCTTGAGAGAATACATGTGTGTCTGCTGTTTGGTGGCACCAAGGAAGATAGAAGGAGCCTGTCATCTGGACTTCTGGAGTAGCACTTGTTTTGCAGTAAACTAGAAACACTTGTATGTCCTACTGCCAGTTGCAGGCTAAAATTGACAGCACTAGTTTAAATCCAAACAACAAACCTATGTTACCCTGGTGAATCGTTTTAGGGTGTGTCAAGGCTGAGGATTTTGCTCAAAGATGGGAGAGAGTCAAAGGTCTGAAAGCTTTGTCAGCTGGAGTAAGCAAACAAGAAACCTATTGAAGCTACTTTTTAGTAGGGCATAATTTTGCTTTTTATGGGAATAAGTCATTGCTGTTGTGGATTTATATAAGGTCCTGTGTGAATGGTCATGTTAAGGCATATAGTCAGTTGTAGTTTAGCACTGCTAGCCATAAGGGTCTGCAGCTAAGACCATCACAGTGTTGCAGTGGTTAGGAAGCAGGAACCAAAGAAAGTGAAGGCAGATGTATATAAGAGAGCAAATTCTTTATCTACCAGTTTTAGTGGTTGGCTGTATATGGTGGGAAAAATGCCCAAAACCTAGTAAAAAAAACCTGGTGGTGTCATTGAGGTGATACTGTTGTCCCTAAAAGCTGAATCAAGCATGCATGTGTTAATATTCACCTGTGTGTGTCTGTTCTCACCTGATGAGGCTCTGCAGTGCACTGTTTGAGCTTACAGACAACCCTTAACTTCAACTGCAATTTAATTTGCTAAACCAGGTCCATACTGTGGAAAGTTACCGTGTATGATCATGACGCTCCATTAGCCCGTTGTATATATGACCTTAGTAATACACTGCAGAAGTCTGTGAAATCTTGGACTTGAAAGCTAAGAAGTGGTGATGGTGGGGCAAACATATGCTGTTTGTAGTGGTGGTAAGCAAAAATGGCTACAACTGATGAGGTGGAACAGTTGTTGATCTGCAATAAAGATCCTTTATCCGTGTGTGTGTGCACATGGTATGTACCCAAACATGCCTACCACAGGACTAAGGCCTGTGTATTTCTTTAGCCTTTTAACGTCCCTACTTCCTTGAAAGTCAGTGAACAGCACTATGCCTCTTCAGCTTGAAAGTTTGTCCTTCCAACATAGGGCACATCAGCTATCCAGGGTCTGGATAGCTGCAACTTAAATGCCAGCATTTATGCCGTTTATTCAGAAGACTGGCTTGTTCTTTCTGTCAAGAGTGATAAGCGTTCACCCTGAAGTTAACTTGAGTCAGGCTAGACAGAGCTTTAGTAAATCTGTGAATCTTCTAAAAAATTAATATCATAAATAAAACTGATTTGGAAATAAGTTGCAAGCAGGGCTTGAATTTAAATACCTGAACCTATTTTTGTACTGACCAGCTGTGTAGTCATGTTTGTGTAATGTTTAGATGTTATTTTATTAGTTGATTTTGATGTGTTTAAGGAACTTTAAACAAAGTTTTAATTTTTTTCCTAGGAGTTATACTGCTGAAGTGCCTTTTAGAAGTGTGAAGTTAGGAGAAGTTTTATTTACAGTCAGCCAAAAGGGTACCATCCTGATGATTAAATCCCTTTGAATGTCTCAAAATCTGTAAGACTATACACACTTAGAGTATACAAGAATTGGGCCAGTATCAGTTTTATTTACTGCAGTGTACCAAGTTGTATGAATTTTAAGAAATCCTATTAAAATACCAAATGAGATTTGAATCTTTGTAGCCATATACTAAATTACAAAACTAGAGCAGAGGACAAAAGGTTACTGTTTTATTTATTAGAGTTATAGAACTTTCTTTGTTAATTATGCATTCATCCAACTCTGAATATGCATCCTGCCATCTAGTTTAATTAAGTCATTTAGAGTGCTTACCCCATATTTAGAACTTAAACTTTTTAAAATGATGCCATTAAGCACAGTGGTTTTTTTACAAAATAAAGACCCTGATTAAATGTTATTTTCTGTGTGTATATCTTCCCTATCTTCCTGATGCTTGTAGTGTTCTGCAGAAGTTTTAAAATGTATTTCTAAGGGCATAATTAGGCAGAGCTTTCTTTTTTGTACTGAAATATAGATATACAATGAGATCTTGTTTTTACTTAATTGTTGCATTAGCCAGGGTGTTTTGGGTTTTTTGTTTGATTGTTTTTGTAGATTGGTGTGTCTCTTCTCTCTGCCTTCCAGAGAGTTTATCATCAAATCATAGGATAGTTTAGGTTGAAAGGGACCTTGAAGATTATCTAGTTCCAAGCCCCTTCCCATGGGTAGGAACACATCCTACTAGGCCAGGTTGCTCAGAGCTTGATCCAACCTGACCTTGAACACTTTAAGGGATGGGGCATTCACAGCTTCTCTGGGCTACCTGTTCCAGTGCCTCACCACCCTCACAGTAAAGAATTTTTCACGAATATCCAATCTAAACCTACTCACTTTCAGTTTGAATCTATTCCCCCTTGTCCTGTCACTACATGCCCTTGTAAATAGCCTCTCTCTATCTTTCCTGTAGGCTGTCTTCAGGAAGGACACAATTATCTACTGCATTTACTAATCCTGAGTCAACAAAACAACAAAATCTTCTACTCAATCATGATCAAGATTTTTCTTTTTTTTTAATGTAGCACCAATTCAGCATTTTTTTGTGTGGATTGTATGGTTTATATCATCTAATAATGCACTTTTTCATCTTAAATAGAATTGAATAACTTGCAATGCAATATTTTAATTGCAGCACTTTAATAACACTCATCTATGTACTGGTATGTTTAATTTTTCCCAGCCTCAAACACTAAGAAAAAAGCTGGTATAGATTATATCTTTTACTAAGAAACTTACCTAGGAAGAAAATAGAATTTTATCTCCATGTTCCATTAAACTTATAACTGGGAAGAATGAAGTAATTCTGATTCTTACAGTTTAGATTTGTGAAACAGTCTCTCCTCAGAGCTGTGATTTCGCTTTTTTGGTGTTGCTCTCAGAAAATAATTAGAGCTGCTTTATATAGAAGTCTTCGTTGTTTATGGGATTTCTAAAACTTTGTTTTGAAAAAGTTAATTTTTTTTTAATCCTGTGCCTAAGATGAAAAGATTAAATCTAAATCGTCCTTGAGAGCAATGGGCTGTAGCCAAGCTTCCCCTGTCCTCCATGTTAAAAGCTAAAAAACAGCTCTCTGCAAATATGGTGTTCAATCTCTGCTTGTTTTCTAAATGTCAAACTGCAAGACGAGTTTATTTAAATACTTCCTTAGTGTTACTTGTTGACATAGCAGTTGTCTGAGTTCCCATCAGGGTATCATTTGATCACTGTTAGGAAAGGCGTAAATTAGACAACAAAAAGAAAAAGAAGTTGAGAACCTTAGAACTGGAACAGTTTCGGTGGCCTATAAATACTTGTCATCGTTGGTTTCACACTCTTGGGACTTGGCTGAAACATGCTTTCCAGATTGAGCTAGAGACTGGGTTGAATTAAATTTATGTAAGTTTTGTTGACTGCATTGCAACACTGTGAAGGTCTAAAAACTATTGTAGCTAAGATCAGTCAGGTTTTCCCAACCTTGTTTTTTTAGATTACTGTGCATATACATATATGTATGTGCATACACACATCTGTCTATATGATAGATCATGTATGTATATATGTGTGTATATAAATGCACTTATATTGTAACCTATATTGGCACAATAACATGAATCTTGCTGCTTTTTTTTTGTATTTGTGGTGGCTCCTCCAGTGCAGGTGAAGCGCTGCTCCATTTATGCAATCCCACCAGTCCCACAGATGTTTTTGTGGCCGGCTTTAAGTGCCCCATGGATTTTTCAAACAACCCTTGTCTCCCCACCACTGCCAAAGTATTTAGTCCTACCTGCTAAACCAGATCTCTTCTAGGAATGTGGTAATGCCTGTGTGGACAAAAGTGTTAATCAGGGATCTCTCTCTTGCTTATTTTCTTTGTTTTTTTATATATATATATATATATATGTATATATATAAAATGTCCTGGTTTTAAAAGAAAATCCTACTTGGGTGTTTCAAAGGATTGTTTGAATGCCCTTGATTTCTATGGTAGTAATTGTTAGAGTAATCAGTTTCCCCCCTTTTGTTTGTGGGGGAGAGTAAGAGTGTATTTGCACCAAATATTTGGTGCACCTGTTGACCCATCTTGACTTGACTGGAGAAAGGGACACATTTTTAGTCTTGCAACTGCTTTGATCTAGGGAAGAAATAGCATTGCTTGGTTGTAGAAAATAACATGTTTGAGTGTGTAAAACAACGTTGTATTCTGTCTCTTCCTGTTCTGTCACAAAACCTACTTTTTTCTTGGAAATGTCAGTGAACTTTTCGTGGGGAAGGAGAAGGAGGGGATCTCAAGGAACAAAAGTATACAAAATGAGGGTAGAGAAGAAAAAGAAATGACACCTTAAAGGATGATAGTTGCATCTGAAATTAGAGATGAGTATCAGTATTTGAAAGAAAAATACTCTAATTTTGACTAAACTGGACTACTAGCTGACAATATAATAGGGACATATTTGATAGCAATATACTCTTTAAAACAAAGATAATTTTTGTTTCATCAAGCAAAACTTATTTCCTATCTAGTTACAATGTATCAAGCTTTGTAGAAACTGCAAATACTGCTCTGGAGATTTAAAGTTGTATGAATATCATATTAATTGTTCCTTATCCATGTGTTCTTCATTACAGACCAGTCTTTCCATATGGGGATGGGGAAGTCTTGGCATTGTGCTTTTTCTAGTAACTTTTGGACCCTTCGCTATATTTTACTTTGCATTTTATATCCTCTGCTTTGTGGGTGGGTAAGTATACTACTTAGTGTTTTGTATAATTATCTATGAAAATAAAATTTTAATGTGAATAGTAGCAAATGGCTTGCTCTGAAGATCTGTAGTGGCTGTATGTAATTAATATTTCCACATTTGAGCAGCTTTTTATGAATTTGTTTTTTCTTTGAAATCTCAGTTTAGCTGTTTATAATGGGCGTTAGAGGACGAATCCTCACATAAAACCAATGTTAATTTCAGTTCCTACTTTCTATTACTGTGTCAGTTCTTTTCCCAGGTACTTACTAAGTACTTATGTCTCCCTTTCTATCACAGTCTCATTTCCCTGCCTAAGGCACTTGATTCATGAGGAAAGCTAGTGGATGCTTTCCTGGGTGTTTGAAAGTGATGCTACACTTTTTTGAACAAGTAGATCAGTTCAGCAGCTGTAGGCATTTCGTACTTTATGTAGACAGGAAGGAAGCAAACAGGTGAAGTTTTTATGGTCTTTAGCACCATTATTACATTGTATATTATAATATCTGCCATGTAACCATTAAAACTTTCATTTTCAATGCAAAGTCAAGATGTCTATTCCTCCTTCTTCTCTCTCATAATTCTAATCTGCAAAATAACAACATTTCTAGGCTCTCCAAGACCTGCTTGATCTCTAATGGGGTGTCTGGGCTATCTTTAAGGGTTTTTTTCTTCCTTTGGAACACTGTTTTAACCTTCTTATTCGATACAGTACAGAATGTATGTATATTCCTGAATGTCTCATCAAAAACTGTAATAGAGTTTTGTAGCTAGCATTAGAGCTGCTATGCATGGGTTTCAAATGGATTAAGTTTAGCATTCCATCTCTGAAACATCAGAATAGTCAGTCTTCTAGAATGAGGATTTAGTTAAAGTAAAACCAACTCCAGGTAAATGCTTTTGTCTTGTTAAGTCTTGTTGCAGGTATATTTATCATATTTTGCTGGCTGTTTGTCCAGAGGAAAAGACAAAGAGTCTGTCCAAAGGGCAAGATTTCCTCTGTTTACTGTTTTGTGCTACCACTTCCTTAGTGGTAGCACATGCAGTATGAAAAATAAGGGCTTATCCTTCATTCTTGCTCAATTTCATTAGCTTGGCTTTTCAAAGCTGACCGTGAAAGCAGTCTCTCATAGAGCATGTCTGAAGCCAGCTACAATTTGTCACCATGAGAATGCCTGTGGTGCCTGTGCTCACTCATTCTCAAGTCAGCTCTGTGGTTCTTCTGCTGCTTTGGTTCGTTTTTGTCACTAGTCAGTAAAAATTGATCTTATTAAGGATAAATTCATCTAGTGGTAGGTAGTGTATCGGTTGAAGCAGAATTTGTATCCATCTCCCTATTATGTGTTTACTTACATAGATATCAAGTCTCAACCCTTCCAGTAGAATGTCAGCACTTCATTACTTTAACATACACATTTTGGCTAAGGCTGTGATCTGGCCGTTTTTTACACTGGTAATTTTTTTCAGAGTGACACACGTTAACATTCAACACACAGAACCGTGAGTGCCAATTGGGTCAAATAGGTTTATATCTAAATTACTCCTGCCTACTTTTTCTTTTTTTTTTTTTTTGAATTAATTCCCTAGAAGTTTAGCCAAATGCTTAGTCATGTTTCTCTTAGAAACAAACAAATTAATGTTACAAAGTAACTTTTCCACTTATGATTTGCAACTTTGTCATAACATCATTTACATAAATTTGGAAAATAAAAATGTAGTTTTGTTCCTTATTATAGTAGTGTCCACAATATTTACCATGTCCTTTTCTGGAGAAAAATAACAATTTTGGACATGGATTTTTATGCTAGAATTTTATGGTTGAATTGTACGTTACTTCTAGGTTTTTATACTTTGCTCAAGAAACCAAAAGTGGCCTATACCAAAGGTTTCTGACTCCCACTAGCTGGAACTCCAGCTGCTGTCCCATTTTGCAGTTTAAACAAAAGAAAATGCTGAATCCTAGCTGGTCTCATTCTTAGTATTGACCTAAGCATTTAAATTATACACCAGTGAGCTGTGCAGGAAGACAATGGTGATGCTGTATCTGTATCAATATAATCAATCTGTTTATACTATTTAACTTATGTACTAGTTATTTCTTTTTGATTTACTCTCAGCTGTATGTTTGCACAGATCGCTTGTAGTAAACATACTATTTTTTTTGTGTACGTTGAAGAATACTGAAATAATTTGTATATATATGAATAAAAGTTCTAAATCAAAATTTCCCTTGTTCATTTTGTTTCAAGGCTGACTTATGATGGCTTTTTTCAATTCAGAATCTGGTAACTCATCATATAGGGAACTTAGCTCTTTCCATCAAAAGCAGGAGGCAAAATACAGATTTTGTTTCCTTAACCTGTGTAGAATATTACAGGGTGTTATTCTTCATGAAAAACTTTTTGCCTCTTTTTCAAGTGTTGGTGCAGATCCTTTAAGCTGAGTGATGGGCCTGTTGGTTTCCATCTGCCTTTTCTTTCTACTGAGCATTAATTACCTTATTTTCTTTCTTTCTCTCTTTCAATCCTAAGGAAGTAAAATAAAAATTATGTGAATTGTGGCTTTCCTGCCAGGCTTGGGCTTCTGATGTTGCAAGAACTGAAATTTCTTGGATCATTGGTTGCTTTGTCATTTAAGGGAATTTGCTCTGTCATCAAAACCCATAAAAATTGATACTCAATCACATCCATATATATGTGATTGACTGCTTATGTTGATGATTCTAAATGCTGACCAAATCATGAATGGTTCTGAAGCTGCTTTTTGACTTTCACGAAGCATTCAGCTGAGACTGTTACTTTTCAGACTCGAGGGGAAAATGATGAATCTGTGGTCTTCATTTTTCTGTCTTTTACCTTCGTTCTGTTGTTACTCTGTCCTTGAGAAAAGCTGGCCTTCCAGTCATCTTTGGAAGAATTTTTTAAAAAATTAAGTAAAATACAATCTTTTCCTTTTCCAGATCTATTTATTTAGAGACAAGTAAAATGATTTCTCATTCACCATATTGAGAATCCTCTTGATGAATTGGATAAGCATTTACACTACAAGATTCTGGTTAGCAAGTTTGAGTGCAATCTTTAAACATATGCAATCAGTGGTTAGTTATGCTTACTACATCAGTTTATTCCTGGACTGTGCTTTTGTGGCTTATACTTCAGTGGAGTGGCCTGAACATATCATTAAAGAGTTTATTACTTCATAGTGTTGAAGTAAAAGAATCTTTGTATAAATACAAACAGATCAACTTCTATATGTGCCCCCCTTTCTGTGTACCCCTCTTTCATATTTGTGAGCATAGACAGTGTGTTATCACAGGTTCTTCTCACGCAGCAGCTCTGTAGTATAAACTGTGCTTTATCGAGCTGCTATGTGATAAGAATATATGAATACACATAATACAAGACCGCGAAACTTCATACTTGGTATTGTGTCAGTTATTTTAAGCAGCACACTGCACTGTGAAAAAGTAGGAGAGTAAGCAAACTGTCATATATTGTCATTTTATAACTTGCTGTGAAATATTTTCTAGGGGTGGGGAAAGATGGCTGTTGTAGCTGGTCTTTCTTTTTCCATTTTAGGGGTTTTGTGGTTACACTTTTATTTGGAAAAAGCAACTCAGAAAAATACCTTGAGCAGTGCGAACATTCATTTCTCCCTTGTACATCGGTTGGGATCCCTAAGGTAAGGAAAGTTTTCTGGTCTTCTAGATCAGATTTTCTAACTTGGAAAATTAGAATGACACTAGTAATCAATTTTAATCTAAGAATTGTGCCTTTTTCCACTTTTCAGCTTTCCTTTTCTGAATTCTTAACAGACACATCATTTTGGTTGATGGACCTAAATTCAAGGTTCCTCCTTGGATAAATCTGCATCTGTTTAGTACAGAAAAATTGTTAGTAACCAAAAGGTAGAATTTCTAGGAATTCCTGGTTTATGAAACAATACATCTTGGTAGCTCAGAAGTTTAGTTATATGTTGACCTAATCCATTTGCATGCATCAGAACAGAGAAAGCAGCTTAACCCCAAAATTGCTAGTTATGTCAGATTTAATCTTATAGCTGTTTTTACTGTAACATCCTGCTCTTAGCTGTCAGATAACTACACTTCATGCTGTGTATGAAAGGGCATGAGTGTTTAATGTTATCAGTAGTACACAGAAATTTATCTTGTGATTCAGCAGTATGTTTTCTAAACACAACTTTTTTGTAACTGGTTGGTAAGTGGCCTTTTCACTTAAACTGTTGAATCTTTTGAAATAAATCTATAACTTAAGTATGTTCTAAACAGTAGAATAAGGTTACTGGTCCAAGTGAAAAACAGTTAAGGCTGAAAAAGGGAAAGTCAGCTAATGGTTCTGTTCCATTAATTAAACCTCATTTTACAGGACTAGGTTTCTTGGTGTGGTATAGAATTTAGTGGGAGCCCCTGGTGGTCTAGTGGTAAAGACGCGGCGCTGCAATCGCCGAGACCCGGGTTCGATTCCTGGTCAGGGCCACTCCCCGGGCAGGTGGAGCTCGTTAGCCCTGTAAAGGCAATCCACCTACGTCCTTAGGACCTCGCTGCCACTGTCCAAGCTAGCTTGGCCCCGGCAGATGAACCTCAGGATTAAAGGGTGGGCTCAGTTCCGCGCACACTGTGTCTCACCTAAAAAATCCATTTCGCAGGCTGGAAGGTGTAAATACCTTCCCCGGATCTTCGCTCGCGAAGACTGGCCATTATATTATTATATATATTATTATAGAATTTAGTGCTTATATGAAGTGTTACTTATATCATCATGTTTTGAGAGAAGATTTAAAGAAGTTTTTCTGTCAAATTTCCAATACATGGATGAAAACTTTTTTAATATTAATGTTACTTTTTTTTATCTCAGTACTTATTTATGCTCTGGTTGCTTTATAAAAGAATAAAATCTTGTGGAGGTTTTTGTGTAATCTTTGCGCTTTGAGTAGTTTCACTTCTGATTTGAATATGGATTATTGACACATCACTTTTCTCAACTGACCTGCCTTGACTAATCTCTGGGTTTAAGTTTTGTAATACCAAAGGTATTTATTTTTAGCTGACTTACAAAATGCTTTTTGGAGCTGTTCACCAACTAGAATCTGTTTCTCTTATACAATAGTGGTTTACATTTCTTTTTTACCACTGTATTAAAATTGCATTAGCTGAGTTTTTCATTAGCAATGCAAGAAGAGATGAGTCCTAACCGAACCCAAATTTGTAGTTTGCTTGTGATTCCTGTTTGCTATTTCTGTGTTAAATTTCTGTTGACTTATCTTCGTGGAAAGTAATGTTTTTAACTTGAAATTGTTCTCATGTTTAAAGCCATTGTGACCCTAAGTGGTCCTGAACTAGGAATATTTTTTCTAGTGGCTAGTCTATACAGGTTATACTTCTTCCATGAACCAAATAGAAACTAAATTCACCTTAATATAAAATAATTTTTTGTTACTCTGAGAAATAATCTGAAATAAATAAGCAGCTCTTTTCAACAATCAGAGGTTTTTTGATTGTGTTGAGGTTTTTTGTTCTTAAGAGTTTTTTTAGACTAAGATGAATGTTCAAATGCTTGACTTTACAGAAATCATTTATAAATACAGAGCACAAAAATTGTGGATGCAAATTATGTGTAGAATGTACTGTAAGTTATAACACAGGATTTCATGCCAATAGGTTTCCTTGATCACTGCTTATTATACTTAGTAGTGAATATATAATGAAAACCTCACATTAAGAAGAAATACTTAAGGTACACTTGATGGAAGACCATATATCTTTTTTGTTGTTGTTTGCATACACACAGGGAGGCTTAAAAATTAGTTTTGAATTTTCTTTTCTTTTTGCAAGTCTTACATAACTTTTGTGTCAGCAACACATTCGATGCGATAATGTACTGGCTCTGCAAGATAAGTCTGCAGCCTTACATTAAAACAGTGTTGAACAAAGGGCAAGTTTAGAGCCTTCTGAACTGTTAACTTGAATACTTTTTTGAATTAGAATTATAGATTCACTCCAACTTACAGAAGTGTGGAATTTTTGGTTATTATAATAATTGATGTCTCTGCTTTGCCCAAAAGACAAGGAGTTTCTGTAGACTGGGTATAAGATTGCCAAATTGCTATTAGATAACAGTGATAACAACTTAAAAGTGCTAGTTGAATATTTGATCCCTGACTAGTTTCTGAATCTCTGTAAGTCAGTGGGTCATATACTATGTTATGGATTTGATGCATATAAGTAAATGAGTGCCTTGTCTGCTCATGAAATCCTGTGACTGTGATTTGGGAAATAGCGGCACAGTACAAATAAAGCATATTTCTTATTTAACAATTACCTAACATAGTTTCAAAAAAGGACTTAAAAATATCTTTTAGTGTAGCGAAGATAAAGTCTGAAGCTACTCAGTCAATGCAGTTAGGTGTTTGTGGAGCCTGAGTTTCTTTACTCTGTGCTGCATCTTACTTCATGGAGTATATGTCTCACATTCCTCATGAGTGCTTCCTACCTGCTTAAAATGAAGTAAGGAGGTGTCAAATTTAATGGTAACAAGTGATGCTTGTTTTTCCTAAGTCATGATTTAATACTGGTAAAGTGCATCAGATTAATTGTGTGTGAAGTGACAGTTAAATAGAACAGTTGTTGTCATGTGCATCTGGTTGTTCCTTTAAGTTTGTCTTCTATGTCAGTGTCTGGGAGGCAGACTTAAAACCAGTAATGCTTTCCAAGTGAGACTACGGTCAACTGTTGTACCTGTAATGGGATAAAAGCACATATATGAAATTTTAGATGTCTTCAGACATATCAAAAGCAAATTAAATTATGCTGTGGGTACAGAAACGTTTCACTGGAGAAGAAGAATATGAAAAAATGGTGTAACCTTGTAGTTAGCTCTGCTTTGAGCAGGAGGTTGGACAAGATGAATTCCTGAAGCTTAAGCCAAAACTTGGATCCTGTGAGGATATGAACATTTAGATTTTTGCCTAATAATTTTGCATATTCTCTGAGTCTTCCTCTCTCTCTTCTTTGTGGCTGCTCCTTTTTTTTGCTTCTGTTTTTCCTTCGTGTTTTCCAAATACGGTTTTATGGAAGCAGTCCATCAGAACTCTTTTAACAACTTTGTTTCACAATTTGAACTATGTTGTGCCTAGTAAAAGTATTTCACTATTCAGTTCTGTATCATTTTGGTGTTTTTGAAACCATTAAGACAAAAATATTTTGCAAATTCATGAGTATATAGCTGGGGTATTGTTTGAATGTGAGTCAACTCTATTTATATTAAAGTAGCATTGAATGGTTCCCTTGTCTTAAAAGTTTAAAAATATACAGAATTTTGCAACAAAATACTTTGGTATGATACAGAGTTGGTTAAGCAGCAGGCTGATTTTTTTTCTGGCCTCAAGTATTTCACTGCTGTTCACTGTTAAGCGGTTGGATGAGTGATACTTAGGGAGAGTCACACAGAACAGAAACACTGGATATATGGTTTATAATGTGTTCATTTATGGTTTTGGCAGTTCTTCTATGTTGCCAGTATAGTGATAAATTTCTCTCTAGAAGAAAAAAATGATTGCTTATTTTGAGCAGTAGTGTAAGTTGTTGTGTTGTTATTTCTGTGAAAATAGATGTGTTTATTGCATGGTTAATCAGAACTGTGTGGAAAGACAGTATTAGTTTAACTTCGAGAAGCACCAATAAAGAGCGTTCTCAGTATGTCACTTGCTTAAACTCAACTCTGATGAGATCATTCTTGGAGTTAACTGCTCTGAGTTGCAAGTTCTTCAATAAAGTAATTTCTTTCCCCCCTCGTCAACTACTTTCCAAAGACTTATCTGTCGAGTAGCAATGGTACAAAAGAGTAATTTTTCTTCTGGCATATAGAATAAATTGAGATGGATAAAGAAACCAGAAAAACCCAGCTAACAATTACCTCCCTGAGATTTCACAATCAAGTAGGGAACTGGAGTCTTGCACAAAAACTATCTTG